>JBBMOC010000002.1:5919940-6392657 GCA_037975185.1 Centropyge bicolor
AGTTCAGCCTTTATCCATGTTTTATTAACGGTTCAGCCATGTTAATGTGGGTGGTTCTTTTAGACCTCTAAATGTGCAGTGAGTTCCCTTTGCTTCTGTCTCTTGTTTTTTTTTTTTTTCCATTGAAATCGTGTTTTAAAAAAAAAAAAGTGTGTTGAAGTGTGTTGTCCACATAAGAAAGAGGAAGACGAACATGTGAAACATTCCGGGAACAGCGATTGCCTCCGACCTGTCTCCTAAACGACCCTGCGTGTAAAACAGCTCCTGCTCCATCCACGCTGTCATGTCGGCTTTTATAAACACTCTGGTTTTTTTAAAACGATTGAATTTGGAAACCTTCTCTGACAAATGCAGGTGTCTGGTCCCTCTCTTATGTTCTGAAATTCTCTTAATAAAAAGAAGTCCTGGGAATTTTCCTCGAATCAGTGACTCGTGTTTGTTTCTTTAAGAGACTGATAAAAGTTGGAGCTTCCACGTTAACATCATCACGGTCAATAACTCAAAAGGTTTTCTGATGCTTCTACAACCAAAGTCATTTCAGTTCACAGCTCGAGTGCCCAGCCCTAAACTCCAGTCTTCATATTGTAAAGTAAATGCAATGCATCATCTCAAAATTACAGTTTAAAGCTGTATTCCAGCTTGTAATCTTGTTCTGAACCTAGCTCTTATGCAGCCTCCATTATTAACTACATGTTAGAGCATTTCTGTGTTCGTCTCTATCAGGAGATTTAAATCAGACTTTAAATGTGCATGTTGCATTCATTTTAACAGACGCGAGACATGAAACAGGATTCAGACTTCAGATGACCTTTGACTAAAGGAAACATGCCTGTAATGTAATTTCAGTGTCGACAAATCCAACATTTCCTCTGAGACTGCTGCTGCAGGATCCAGATTCTTAACGGAGGCAGCTCATCCCGCTTATTTGCTTCGTCTAATTAAACAGTGGAAGACTGTTGATCCTCCAAACTCGCTGGAGGTCGTTACTTGTTAGCTGAGGATAGAAACCGACGTGATTCATTCCTGCAGATCAGTTGCTTGCAGATCCATTGGGAGGTCAGGTCAGACTCGGGTGGGACACTCTTCTAGGATTCCCTGATTCTCTCCTTCATCCTTCAGCCTCATCACATGATTCACCCATGTTGTGAATCACTAAAATGTTAAAATACATTACAGTGATTTAAGGCCTCTACTGATGCCTATACCCATGAAGCCCTTGTCTTGTAGCCTTACAACACAGAGAGAAGTGTCAGCGCTCTGTGTATCTCTGCCCACAGAGGCCTGAACCCACTGAAGGAGCAGACAGTGTCTATCCACCCCTGCATCTTTATCCCCCTTCAGGCTTCACACACTCAGACTTAACTCTGCATGAACTCAAGTGTGAACGTCATGGCCCACATTCACCTCAACCCCTCCAACAAAATATCATGGATTTATTTAGCAACATCAAAAAAAGGGAGATCCAGATTTAGCTTATGCATACAGATGCTGCATTGCTCATTGTAGAAGCCCAGCAGAAGCAAGCGTGAGGAGAAAGCATGGAGTCTATTAAAACAGGCTACTTTCTCCTGCGCTCTGTGTGTGTGCCTGTGCGTTTGCCTCCAACATTGCCAGCATGTGAACATGTACGCATGTTTGCCATGTTCTTTCAAGCCCAAACCTCAATTTGATGTGTATAAAAAATATGCTAGAAAACCATTTTTATTATACTGCAAGGTGCAAAGGATTTGCAAAGCCCTTTCTCTCTAAAAAAAAATAATAAAAAAGAGCTTCAATATGATTTGATTGGCTGCAGCAGGCCTGCTTTCTTCAAGGCTACAGCACTTGTGAGTGCTCATTTGGCTGTGAATCACTGCCTGTATGTTTGCACAGAATGTGACTCTATGCTGTGCTTCCTCCTCTATTCTGTGCAGCACTTGCAGCCCCTCTGACCTGCATTGTCATGGCCGAGCACCGGGCTCCATTTTGTCGATATTTTCTTGTGTGCACGGCGTTGTTGCACCACTCTGCCGCTAGATGGCAGCCTTGTCTTATTTTTATTCCTCCAGTGAAACAGGTGCTTTGCTCATGGCATCCTGGTGAGCTGATTAACCTCACAGTTTATTAACTGCTGCTTTTAAAGCCTTATTATTCTATCCTGAGCCATGTTTCTAGGAGTCACTGAATAATAGGAGACAGATCACACATTTCATCATGAAAAAGCACTTCAAACACACAAAGTGGCTCCCTGCAGGCTTTCAAAAAAAAAAAAAAATCTCCCATCTCCTCTTTCATTCACATCTCCCATCATACTTTCTTTTAATCTCTGACAGCATTATCTGTTTGATCTGTTTGCTTCTCTATTTGACCCGTATTCAACCAGACGATTCAATTAGGAGCGAATCCTATGAATCCAGCATCTTCTGTTTGAGATCTATTGATGAAGTGCAGTGGATGTGAGTGGAAAACTAAAGGAAATACATTATTGATCAGACAGAAAGTTTCTGATCTCAGCCACGGTGGTCTCTCTTTTCTGCGCCACCTTCTTTCATCTGTGCAGCCCTTGTGATATTCCTACACCTTCACTGATCCGTCCATTCATCCTGTCTCCTGTGATCAGCCCTCTGACTCGTTAACGGCTCTGATGCACACACAAACACACACACACAGACACACACACACTGAGCCATTCTGACATCAAAGAGCTAATTACTCCAATATTATTTTATCTCTGTGTCTGTGCATGCTGGCTGCCTGAACCCAATGTTTGTCTGCTGCTTAACTGTCTGTCTGACCATCTGCCAGTCTGCCTTCTCGTCTGCACTTCATCTTTTCACTGTCTAGTAGTCACAAGGGAGTCGTGCCCCCAGCCTTGCACAGCACTCCCCCCAGTGCGCACTCTCATTCCGTCCTCTCCAGCTCTCTGATGGGTTATGATATGTTGACTAAAATAGCCCCATTTCCCTTTTTAAACATGTGCATATCCTATTCTGTCATCCCACGCATTTCCAGCCGCTGTCTCCTCCCCACACACATTCATCCATTCACAGCCACTGTCGACATCACTCAGGTCAGAGTCTCACACGCAAGACTGGTGTGTGTGTGTGTGAATGATGTGTGTTTGTTTGTTTGTGTGTGTGCGTGTGTGTGTGTGTTTTTGCACAGTGTGTTGGTGTGTGTAGTAGGGAGAGGGGGAGTGGGAGGAAATTCTCTGCGTAAAGGATGAGGATGACCTTTTATGAGGAAGTGATTTAAATGATGTCCTGTCGTCACCAGGGACACCAGTGTGTGAATGTGGATGAGCATTTGTTGTGGAAACAACGTCACACTTTTGTACATGCTTACACACACACACACACAGAGTATAGGACAATATGTGCGCACACAAGTTAACAGGTACACACTGACATTTTGTGTGAAAAAGCCTGAGTCAAATGTCCTCCCTGCAGACTGGACCTTAGTGATGCTTGAAATGAACAGATGTTTAGTGGCGAGGTTCTCTCATATGCTGCTCTGAGAGGATGTTGCTGTCTGGCTGTCTTAAATTGTTTGTGTTGGGCTGTCTTGTTTATCTGTGGGGCTGGCTGCACTCTATGGGGGTGGGATGTACAAGAACGAGTGAATGGGAAGGATGGGTGGGAGGGGGTGTAAAGAGAGGAGAGGAGAGGAGAGGAAGCATGCAAGGGGAGAAGAGCTGGATGCAGATGGGGATCTATTCTCTCCGCACACGCAGACAAGATGGAAATGAGTGGGCGTCTGTGACGTCAATCAGTGTAGACACACATACACACACACACACACACACACACACACACACACACACACACACACACACACACACACACACACACACACACACACAGTGAGACACTCCCCTCCTCTTCCAGTCCCATGCTAATACATGCTTCACTGCAAACAGCAGCAGTGCCACGGATCACAGGCATAAACATCAGCACACACAAACAGCCCCCCCCCCAACCCAAAAACAAATATGAGCAGACACACAGGCAGATCTGAGACTCTGCTGTGCCCTGCTGACGATGTCAAGCTCTCATTCCTGTCATTCACAAAGAGCAAAAAAAAAAAGACTACACTAAAAAGGCCAATCATGTGCCATATGAAGAAAGAGTAATCAGAGAGGTCCAATCGTATAAGTTTTTACAAAAGACAAAACAAGGCCCAAGAGTGAAAGAAGCATCCCAATCTTTTACTTTTCTACTACTAAATTACTAATATAAATAATAAAATCCTCAATTACAAGTAAAGTCCTACATACGTAACCATACATAAAAAAAACTTTATTGTCAGCTAAATATGCTTTAAATATCAAAAGCACTTGTTCCGCAACATACACTTCTTTATTATTATCACTGAATATATGAATATGTATATTTTATTAGACAGGTACTGATGCACCACTGTGTAAATAACACTTTATTGGGTTGTCAATGTATAAGTATTTTTTAACTACTTTCTAACCAGTCCAGTCCAGTTGTTCCAAACCAAGGGGCTGAACTCCCCCTGAAGGTTCACAAGATGAATTCTGAGATGTTTAATGGAAGAGGAAAGTAATCATGTCTTCTGTAAAGCACTGCAGTTTACTGAAGTACAATTAGTAGAAGCATTAGAAGTGCCCCATGTCTTTGACTTGAGTAATTGTACATAAACACTTTCCACTGAACTCCACTGTCTTAAGATTAAGGGATATATCAGTGAACAGTGGCTCATGTACATAATCAGTGGAAAGCCTATTTACTAGTTTCTTCTTGCACACTTACACACTGTTGGCGTTATCTTAACCAGCTTCATGCTGTTGTCACCTGGGATGGTTTTCCAACAGCCTAGAAGGAGTTTCCATATATGTTGTTGGTTGTTTTTCCTTCACTCTGCACTCCACCTCATCCCAAACCATGTCGCTGCAGAATGCTGTTTTTGCCTTGTTAGTTAAGTGTGCCTTGAATTTTGAGTAAATCGCCAACAGTGTGACCGGCGAAGCACCCCCACACCATCACACCTCCTCCTCCATGCTTCACTGTGGGATCCACACATGCAGATACCATCCGTTCACTGCTCTCTGTGTCTCACAGAGACGTGGCAGCGGGTGCTAAGGCTCAGCAGACCGAAGTCCAGATTTCCACTGGTCTAATGTCCATTCATTGTCTTTCTCTCTCCCTGGCAAATCTCATCTTCTTGTTGGTTTCCTTCAGTAGTAGTTTCTTTGCAGTGATTTGGCCACGAAGGCCTGATTCACACACTCTCTTCCGCACAGGTGATGCTGAGATGTTTCTTCTACTTGAACACTGTGAAGCATTTATGTGGGCTCTGATCTGAGGTGTTCTTCATTGGTGATTTCTGTGGCTGGTAAATTTAATGATCTTACCCTCTGCAGCAGGGGTTACTCTTGGTCTTCCTTCTTCCTCATTCAACCATTTTCATAATAGTGTTTGATGGCTTTTGCAACTGCACATGAAAATACATTCAAAGTATTGAAATAGCCCAGACTGACTAACCTTCATGTCTTAACAATGGACTGTCATTTCTCTTAGTTGAGCAGTTATAGTACTCAGATGAGACTATTTACTGTATACCAGCACTATTTCTGCACAACACACTGGTTTCAAGTGTATGACAGGGTGGCACATGGGCTGCTGTGTGAAGTAACATAATTGGTAAACGTCTTCCACCAGGCAGCTGCATGTACAGCTCTGCAGCCTTTCTCAGTAAAGTGTGCCCCTGGCTCGGTTGTAAATCTGCCTCTCTCTCTGCCTGATTGATCACCTGTTATGTAAATCTATGTCACATGGCTAACATTATGATCCATTATGCTGCATTTAGTTTGCATAATTAATAACGTAAGGTCTCAGTGTCCCGCAGGTTCCTGAATGGATTTGATGCGTAAGAGACAGGCAGACAGGAGGCACAGACACCATTCAGGAAACATCATCGTCTCCCACTGTATTCTGCATCACTGCACGGTTTGGATTGATGTAAGAGGAGTTAAGGTAATGACAGCACATGAGCCACACAGTTGCACAGATGGGTTGAAGTTGTATTTGAATAACCAAAGTAACATGATCGACAGGTTTGATTCCTCAAGGTCTTGTGATTCAGGCTCCATGTATGGCATGTATTTGGCAAGTTCGCCTTTAAGAAATCATCCATCCATGTCACAGAGCGGTGACGACACAGACTTCTATCTAGAGAAATGAAAAACTATTTTTGAAACACTCCTCACTGCCTTCCCATTTTTGCTGTTAAGGATGAATTAGCGTTTAAAGTAAAAGTGCATCAATTTAAATATAGGGGCGGTGTGTGTGTGTGTGTGTGTGTGTGTGCGCGTGCGCATGTAGTTCTGATGGGGGGGTTTGAGGTGTGTGTTCGCGTGTCTGTGTGTGTGTGTGTGTGCTGGGTGGCATTAGAACTAAAGATGCAGCAGCCACTTGCCTTGCCAATTTCTCTATTTCTTTGAGTAAAATGGTTTTCTTGGCTGTTTTTCATCAAGGTTTTTATCCTCTTGTACCCTCAGCTGGAAGAGGACTGAGTCATAGCAGTCAAGGAAGCAGGTGGGTGGGAGGAATGCAGGGTGGAGGGGGGGGTTGGAGGACGTGGGTGGTGCGGGTTAAAGGCGGGCGAGGGGGTGGTTGTAGTGAATGAAAAAAATTATGAATGGCGAATACTACGGATCCATTTCATTACCTGCTGTTCATCAGTCACAAAAAGAGCAATAATCCTGTCTGCAAACAATTATGCTTTCTATTAGTTGCGCACCACTAAGTGTTTTATAATGACAGGTTCACTGGTGACTATCATGGCATTCAATAAACACTGCTCTCACATGAGACTTTAAATTGGCTGGTAATCGACAGAAAGTTACAGAGGAATTCATTTGGGCTGAGATGAAGAGAGATTTGAATAAACTGGCCAGCAGCCATAATTATCTCTATTCACATTTTGGGTTAGAGCAACGTGTTTCTCGCCTTAAGCCTGTGCTAACCCCAACTTTGATGCTTTTATTTTCATGTGTACTGCAGAGGCTGCATGTGCCCACAAGCCATTCCTATCTTAACTCTGAGGCATGAAAAGAACTGGGAAATCCGATCAAATATACTTACTTGTCTGTAGAAGCTGCCGAACCTGTGTGAGAGGTTATAAAATGATTCAGAGGAGACAGTCAAATCAAATGTATTGGCCAGAGAAAGACAGATGTGTGGGTGATATTCTCCTTTGTCTCGGTGAGTTTGAAACAGTTTGTTGAGGGTGGACGGGTGGGCAGGCCATTAGGAAAATTGATGTGCATGCAGCTGTGTGTGTGTATGTGTGTACTGGCTCCCACATACGTGTGCGTGTGTGTGTGTGCTCCTGCTCTAACATCACTGCTGTCGTCACTGCAGCCACCTCACAGTGACTCCCCTGTGACTGAGGGCCTGACAACCTCCCACGCTCTCCATATCAACTCCCCTGCTCCTGCTCCTCTCGCCTCGCTTTATCTATAAGCTCACCCCCCTCCTCCACACCCACTCTCTGTCCTTTCCTTTCTGTCTCCCCCTCAACTCTATTTTCTCATCCATCCATTCCTCTGTCCACTATCTTTCTCTTTCATTTCACCCACCTCTTTTTTTCTTTTTACTTGTTTTCATCTCTCGCCCCCTCATTTGGTGTGTGGGTCTTCCCTGTCTTTCGTCATGCTCTCTGCGCCCACCGTGCTGCCTGTCTCTGTCTCTATGGAAACCCCGAGTGGACAAGAGTGGCTCAGAGGTCTGTGAGACGCTGATACAGACCCTATTAGATCACACGCTCGCTTTCTCTCCCAGAGAGCCACATACTTGCAACCTTGCACGCACAAGTGCAAGCCTGCACCGTGTGTAAATAGCTGGTGTGTGACAATGCCACTGCCTGCCATCACACATGAGCCCCCCTGTGGGAAGAGATGCCCCATCTACCCTTGTGCCCACGACTTATCGGTGTTGTGAGGTGGGAGGAAAGGATGGAGGCGATGAGGGAGTAAGGAGGGAGCCCTATTGTTTCATTATACTGTAAGTCTCTTCAATTACTAGATGGAACAGGGGACCACCTGATGCCGCCTCTCCACATATATTCCCATCTGAACACACACATGTGTGCACACACTCTCTGGCCCCCTCCGCTGCCATCTCCCCAGTTCAGTCTCACACCTCACAAACCATATTCTCCTCACATTTACACATTGTTGAGCCTGCTGTGTTGCGTAGACCGTGCGTCATTCAGGTCCAAACACATCCAAAGGACAGGTGATTTGCGATAAGAGGCCTCACACAGACAGAATTTCACAGCTTTGGGTCGCTCTCCTGGGCACCATCGTGATTTGACGGTCACGCTTAAGTGGATCATTGCAGAGCGCAATCATGGGGAGGATACGTAAGCTGTGCAGCATGTCGTTTGGGGGGGGGGGGGAAGTGGAAGGAGTGTGAATGAGGATGGAGCAGAAAGACGAGAAAAAAGTGATGTTGGAGTTCTTTTTCTCTTTAGAGTCAAGACTTGGTTGCTTTTGAAAGAAGTCACTTTCTCTCACATTTGAAGGTTTGGTGAGTTTCCCCCTTTATTTTTTATCAAAATGTACATGAATAAACTACAACAAAGGACTACATTAAAGAAGACATCAAAACGGGCAGCAATAACAGGGGTCAACAACTGAACACACACCCCACCAGCCCCAAGCCCACCCCATTAACACCCCCAGTGCAGTGAGATAAAGACATGCCAATGATGTCTCACATTTAGGCACTTGAATTTCCCTACCGAAGCATCTTTGGTCAAAGTTGCTGTTGCACGGCTTTGAACTTAGATTCAAACAGGTTTGAGGTGGATTTGAACTTGTTTCATGTTGATTCTGACTGCGTGAATTAGAGGATGCTGATTCATGCTGAGAGGAGTCACGCATGTTTAAATGTGATTCCTCCGGTTTAGACAGATCTGCATCTGCTATGTTTAAGAGATGACCCAAAGATGGTTATAACCTGACCACCTCCACATAGTAAACTTTAGCATTAAATAAATCAACACTAGATGGTACAGTACTTCACGTGATTACAGAAAGGACTCCACAAAGGAAAGGAATCAAGCACTAAATCTTAACACAATTTTACCTGAAAACAATGCAGTGTATCCGCACACGATATACTGTAATCAATACGCTGTACAGTCTATTGCAAAGGCATTGTTGTTGGCATTTTTCTGTAGGAACTAACCAGTTTTTTTTTTTTTTTTTACCACTGAGTATTATCTTGGAAAGTCTTGCAAAAATAGATCAATTTTTATTAAATTAAAAGCCTTTGCTTTTACTTCAGGATGTGATATATATTTAGCTACTCATGCATGTCTAACTTTGTGTGCATACAGTATACTGTATGTTTGTGTGTGTGTGTGTGTGTGTGTGTGTGTGTGTGTGTGTGTGTGTATTTGTGTGTATGTGTTGTGCATGTGTGTATGTGTTCTGATGAAAGTACTGTCCACACTGGTAGACTTGTCCCTTGATATTTTTTTCAGAATACACTCCTTCGGTAAAGGATTAACAAAGTTACATTAAACTGTTTAAGAAGCATAGTAGTCACACAGTATTTGGCAGTGAGAGAACAGTCCTAATTTATCCATGCACAATATCAACCACAGGCAAGGTCCACATTCTGAACAAACCCATTAACAACAACACAGTAAGAACATGAAAAGAGTGTACAAGAATTCAAGAACCTGGAAGTGTGTTTTGTGTGTGTGCGCGAGTGTGTGTGTGTGTATGTGTGCATGTTTGCGTGTGTGTGAATGTCAACAGCTCAGTTGGTTTCCTCGGGAGACCAAAGGGCTATGACTCATGCAGTGCATACAGCATTTTCTGGAATTTTAACAATATCGGAAGAATTATTATTTCCCACAAAGCCCAGATAATTAAATATAATCATGTTAGAACCTTACAGAGTACTCTGGGAGTTTACTGTAAAAACCCACTCAATCCCACCCCCACAGGTCTATTATAGACCAAACAGTTTATCCCTGGATTATATTTTCATTCTCCAGCTCCGTTTTCATGGTGAGCACCTTCCCCTAGATCGTGTGTGTTTTGTGTAATTATGTGTGTGTTTGCGTGTGTGTGTTTTAGACTAGACCAGTCTGTGTGTGCAGGTGTAAGGGGTACGGTTGGTAAAGCAGAGTGGATCCTCCTTGGGGTATGTAGTAGCTGCAGTAGCTGGGTTCTGCTAAATAGGGGGCACTGTGCTCGGCAAGGTATGGGGCAGGCTGGTAGAAGCACGTCACATGGTCTGTGTTGGGGATAATGTTCTGTTCTCCTAGAACCTTCAGTGCCAGCACCGTGATCATGTTCAGCGTCTGACGCCTCTCATGCCCCATCAGACACACCGTGCTGTCGTCCACCACGCGACGCAGCGTCATCAGGTACTGGTATTTGCTTCTCTCCTCGCCGATAAAGTGGTTCTTCAAGTAGGACAGGATCTTCCTCTGCTGCTCCTGCACATCAGGGAAATCGATGAAAAAGCGCGAGCACATGTAGCGCTCCAGTGTCTTTATCTGAGTCTCGCTGGCCGGTCGGTAGTCTCTGACCAACAGGTTGCTGTATTTCAACAAGCCACCGCCTCGAATCTCCTCAGGGTTTCTGGTAGCGATTAGGCGGTAGCGCAGGTGGTCCATGGCTGCCTCAAAGTCACCATACATGCTCTCTGCCAGGACTTCGACAGCAGGGACCGAGTCAGATGCCTGAGGACCGTTGCTCTGTTCTGGCATGTCTGTGGTTACCTTGGGGACCTCTTTGTTCTCAGGCACAGAGCCGGATGCCTCATCGGCTTTTGGCGGGGCAGATTCCCCTGGGCCTCCAGCCTGAGACGGAGGCAGCACATGTGAGGTGGAGCTCGGGATTGTGATTGGAAAGGAAACAGGCTCTGCAACCTGAGGCAACGATGAGATATAATCTTGTTCCTTTTTATCCTCCAACTGCAGGAGAGGAATTCCTGGCTGAGGGGAGGACTCTTTAATGTGTTCCTCGCTGTCTGTGTTCAGTATCAAAGGCTCCGTGTCTGAAGATACCTGAGGTACAAGGTCCTCTGACTCCATTGGTGGAGTGAGGCAGAGGAGGGGAGGGCTGAGGCAGGGGGAAGGGGGGGTAAGACAGAGTGGAGGAGGGCTGAGGCTAAGCATAGGAGGGGTCAGGTAAGGAGATGAGCTGAGGCAGGATGAAGTAGGGCTGAAACTCAGGGGCGGAGAGCTAAAGCTGGTAGCCGGGCTGACGGTGTTCAGCATCGGAGATGAGAGGCAGTGAGACGGTGGGGTCAGACATGGGGGAGGACTGAGGCTGGGTGGCGAGGGAGTGAAGCAGGGAGGGGAAAGACTGAGAACGGGAGGGGTGAGACAGGAAACGGGAGGGGTGACAGAGTGGGAAGGGGAGGGGGGACTAAGTGCGGTCTCTTGTGGGTTGCCGTTTGGCTGATTCAAGTCCATCGTTTTGATCCGTAGTTCTCTGTTTTCATCTTCATCACTGAGCTCAACTTCTGAGGTATGTACAGGTTCTTGGGTGTTTGAGCTGGACGTATCAGTGTGTGAAACTAACATGTCCACTGAGTCAAGAGGCTCTGATTGCTCGGGCGCGGGGACAGTTTCTCTAGTGGAGGACTGGCTTTGCTCATCAAATGCCACATGTGTACATGGTGTCTCTTTTAGGCTCTGAACACTTGTCTCACATGAGCTGTCACTGATTAGCTGAGGGGAGGACGGCTCTTGAGGTAAAGCGGACACAGGATCCATAGCAGAGGTGGAGATTATATCAGGGGCTGGATCAGGAGCTGAGGTAAGATCTAGGTTTGAAGCTGGGTTAATAGAAGAAGGGGTGGGTTCAGGCCCAGGGTTTGTTTTAGTAGAGACACTGGTTGTTGGGGTAGTTATAGGGTCTGAACTGGGAGCTGTTGGCTTTTGGTTAAAGGCTACCTCAGGTTCAGGGCTAGGGCAAAGGTTTGGATCTAGACAGGGTGCTGTGACAGGTTCGCTCTCAGAGACTGGAGTGGGGTAATGATTGGGTGCAACCTTGCGGCACATCCTCCGGGGGGGTTTGGGAGAGGAGTGTTTGAGCACCACCATGTGAGATAGTCTATCTGAGGCCTTACAAGAGGGAGACGAGGAGGTCTTTTTGTCAGAAACAAGGCTGGGTGGTGCAGGTAAAATATCCTGAGTATCTGGAGGGCTGACGGCATCAAGTGTGTTCGGTGTTTTATCTGAGTTATCTGTGTGTAGTGTGCTGTGAATCTCCAGTGTATCCTGTGTGCCGGTGGACTGTGTGTTGTGAAGTGTAAGAGATATGGAAGAGGTGGAGCAGGAACAATCAATACCCTGTGTGTCTTCTATGTTTTTTGCTTCTGATGCTGAAATCTCTTCTGTCATTTCACTTATTTCCGTGTCATTTTCCCTCTCTGCTGCCTCCCCCGTCTCTGCTTCTACTTTTCTTTCATCTGCTAACCGTGTCTCTATCTTTGCATGTGAAGATGTGCTGGAGTCTGGAATAGACACATGTTGTGTTTCATCTTTCTCATTGCTTCTCTGATCCTCACTGAAACACTTAGAGAAGTCTGAACTGTGCCGTTCTTCTGCCAGGTTTAGATGTTCCGTCTGGGTTTTGTTTGAGGGTTTTGGCGGCTCAGGCTGTCCCATCTGCTCTGTGAGTTCTTTCTGTTCATCAGGGGGCTTTGTGTGGTCAGGTTGTTCTTTCTGGGCAGAGAGTTCCTCGTGATTTGGATGTGCTGGTTGTTGGCCATCGCAGGGCTGGGTTTGCTCTGACTGTTCTGCCTTCATTGAGCTTTTGGTTTTGTTCAAGAGCTCTGGCTCGTGTCTGAGTTCAATCCGAGTTGGTGGTTCGGCTTCTTCAGATGTTTGTTGCTTTTCTGACAACAGGTTTAGAGATGTCTGGTCAGAGACATCTGTGTCATTGAAGTTTTCTCTTTGTTCTGACACTTCTTTCAACTTTGCAGGTGTTTTCTCTTTGTCTTCTTTTTCAACTTCAGAGTGTTTTGTCTGCTCTGAATGTTCAGTTTGTTCCGTCTGAGACTCCTTTTCATCCATCTCATCTCTCTGTTGTGTCTGGCTGGTCTGAGCCCCTTCTTTGCTGGATAAGTCTCTACCAGTGGACCTCTCTGTTTCTGAAGCAGCAGCCTGTTTGAGCAGAGAGGGAGAGTCTTTATTCTGATTCTCTGCAGGCTGCTCCTTAAGATCAACAGTATTGTTTTTGTGCTGTGATTCCTGCTGCATGTAGGACTCCAGGAGACGATCAAGAATGATCTGGAAGGAGTCGACGCTGAACTCAAACTGCCGCCTTAGCACGCTCACAAATTTGAGCTCCAGGTTTTTGCCACTGTTGTTTGAGAGTGAGATGAGGCT
Source organism: Centropyge bicolor (assembly GCA_037975185.1). Lineage (NCBI taxonomy): Eukaryota > Metazoa > Chordata > Actinopteri > Pomacanthidae > Centropyge > Centropyge bicolor. The sequence continues at coordinate 5,933,318 of JBBMOC010000002.1, forward strand.
CCAGCGGTCATGCTCATTAAAGACCTTGACCATTTTCTGGACGTAGGCCTCCTTCATTGTAGCACTGCTGATCCGCTCCCTGTTGACCCCAGCAGGTAGGCAGTCCAGCAAGCAGCCCAGCACTGACTCCTTGATCACCTGGGAGAACAAGAGGTCAACAACATGACAGCTACAACTGATGACTGCACTCTGAATGCAATTTTGTTTGTATTATTGAACTGAATATTGTCATGCTCTTGGGGTTTAGTTTTCTGTATAATACAATTAAAAATATGAAATCCAGTACTATTGACTCAGCCTTATTGTAAAATGTACTGAAATTAAATTATGGTTTGGATTACAATAACATTATTGTCAATATAGCGTGTCAAAAATAAATACTGTAACACCCTGGAGATGATAGAGATTCAGTGCCGTCAGGATAATACAGCACGATGAATGCTTTTTAATGAATTGAACTCCAATGCTCAAGTCTTAGATAGACCTGTTTCCTTTTCTTATCAAAGCAGTACAGCAATCATACCTGGAACTCCTCCTGACTGGGCAGCTCCACTCCGAAGATGATGTCCAGGTCCTTGTAACTTGTTCCGTTGTCTCGGACGAGGACGTGGCTGGCTGTGGAGCCGTTCAGACGAACATCTCTCACTGTGATTCCCTGCTTCTGCAGCCTGGCCCGCACGGCTATGATGATGTCTCGAGGACGCAGCTCCAATGTGGGAAAGTTCCCACGGCCGTGGATTGGAACAACCTCTGACAAAACCTGATGGAGAACTTCCACCTGCTCCGCATTCAGGCTGTGGAACCGCTGACTCGATTTGGCTTCAGACATACTGCTGCCCTGAAGGGAGGGATGGAGGACAACAATGAGAGTTTATTATAACTCCCTAACAAAATGTTCTATGTGTTTAACTCTCTCTCTCTCTCCCTCCCTCTCTCTCTCTCTCTCTCTCTCTCTCTCACACACACACACACACACACACACACACACACACACACAAACTTAGCACTCACACTCATATGCACACTTCCTGCCAGTCTGCAGTCCACGAGTCACAGCTTGGCTGACAGCTTTTCCACAATGCTAATGTAACTGCTGTGTTGACAAGCTGACACATGGAGCGATCCACATAGATGTGCTTTGCATAAATATTCTTCCCCTGCGCAACCACATCACAACAAATTAAGAGGACTTGTTTGACTGCAACACAGAATCTGAAACACATTACAGTATTTACCACCCAAGACTTTATCACATCAATAAGTCATGGCATCACACAGAATCACACAGAATGACAATAAAATTGTACTTAAACGCAATTATTGTGCAAAATAACAACAGCAGCAATAATAATAGTAATAATTATAATAAGAATAATGATGATAAGGACTTATAACAGAAGGAAAAAATCTTTGTTTATTGATTGTTTCCACCAGAGGAGCAAGGGTTAAGCTGAATGAGTCATCACCAGCAGACTGCATTAATCACACCAACGTCACTAATTAAAGACACACATCTGTTTTTGTGTCCGTGTGTGCAGCACATGATGTGTATGCATTACAAACAAACGACTCCCACACACATTCATGTGAGTGCACACAAGCTTTTATATAACACCTTTGTAAATTGTAACAAATTGGAACAAAGTGGAATTTAATATCAGCCAATTATTTTTGTTTGGCTTTCACATGTGCAGTCCTCCTGGCTGTTATGCACACAGCTTCTCCATCAATCAATCTCTGCAAACTAGACATATTTTTCAATGAACCAAACATTTGCCTCAGCAAGCCAGTCAGAAAAGTCTCTGTTATGTGATTGAGTGTGTGATTGTGGGTGAATATAAAAGTGTTTCAGGGAGTGAGTGCATGTGTTTGAGTGTGCAAATGTGGTTCATAGCAGCCCATTATGATCTATTGTTTGCTTTAATCAATAGATGTCACTCAGTGCTACGGCTGAATGCTGCTGATTGCTATGATTTGTCAATACTAGCAGGGTAAACATTGGGATACTAATGAGCAGTAATGGGATGCTTTCTGGTAGCAGTTTGTCAGACATCAGAGGGCTATAGTCTGTAACAACCACAAACAATCTATTATAGGGAGTGCTTATAAATCTTCTAATTCATGATGCACACATTTCAACAAACACTTAAGAAAAACACTTCACACCAAAGCATCTGTAAAACAACAAAACACAACCTCTTTGCTCATACAGAAAGAAGCGAGTATGCTCACCAGAGGACAAAGAAGTTGAGTCTGAGAAAACAAATCTCATAAAAAACTGCTGTGGATGAGACATCTGTCTGAGTCCCAGTTTAACAAGGTGAACCTCAAGTTGCAAAAAATAGAGCAATCCTACATCCGGAGACCATAAATACAGTTCCATATGTTGACACTGATCATATATACAATTTGTTGAGGAGGCAGGGAGGCACTGCGGGACTGTTTTCCAGCTAGCCCCTGTGTCTCCCCCTCCCCTTTCGCACTCTTCTGCAAACTTGCAGCCTGAGTGACTCATCCAGGCGTATCGGCTCAGCTCACACATAATCTATGGCCACTGAAAACCCAACAAATCAGAGGATCTCATATGCACTAGACTAAATATAAAGAACAAACACAGACAATAATGCAGTGTAAAATTAGGTTTTCAACACTTGTACAAAATATAAAAAGTTATATAAGCAGGGGGGGAAAACAATCCTTTGTCCTTTAGATAAAGCCTTGATAAATGTTCCAGACTTTGATTTAAATTAAACAGTGATCACCTATAAATCTTTTTTCTATTCCATTCACTTTAAATATTAGGGTCCCGTGAACTATGATTAAAAGCTATTATTATTTGTTGTATGACAATTCAAAAATGTAACTGCAATGTCTGCTGACCATACATTTTTGCAAAATATATATAGAGAATAAGATCTTTAAAATGTTACTACAAAACTTTATTATTAATATTATAGAATACTACAAACAATTTAATATATAATATAAATAATACACTTTTAATACTTTAAAAAAAATATTGAGAGTTGTTTCCCTATAAACTAATCATCAACTGCAGGTTACAGTTGAGCAGTTTCACTCTCCATCACCTCTTCAGATTTCCTGGAAGTGATCCAGAATCCTGCTGGTCTTCACTCTAATCACCTCATCACGCACTTACTTACTCCTGAGATACCAGATGAGGGTAATTAACCGCAATTAAGAGCCTGGCAGGATAAAGGCCAGATGTACTGAGTGCCAGGATTAAAAACACATTAGCTTCCGGTGTGATTTCTCCACGCAGACACAGAAAAAGTGAACTTTCCGGAGCTGAGGCTTCTTACCTGTTGCTGTGTTATTTGAGGGAGCTAACGGCTCCTGGTTTGGCAGAATTAAACCTCGACCCTTCTACAAGCTGCAGCTCCGGACACTCTCCTGTAGGTGGGTTTGTTTGACCCGCTCCGTTCCGGCTCGGCTCGGCTCAGCGCTGATGCTGTTCTGTCCCTTCTAAGGCATGTGAGGCCAGGATGTGTGCGCGAGCTCATCCGGGCGCTGTCCACGAGCTCGCGTGGTGCTGAAACGAAGACTGAAACGAGTCCTCGCGCTCTTGTTTTCTCCTCCGGCCGCCCGGAGCGTAACGCAGTTTCCATGGCGACCTGCCGTCATTCACTTAGGACTGGGGCGTGTGTGTGTTTATGTGTGTGTGTGCGTGCAGCAGTCACAACAATGATGGCGGAGTTGCGTGTTGTGATGATGGCGGCAGGGGGGCGTTAACAGGTGTAATATAATTCTAATTTGTGCCTCCATATGTGTGTTTGCCTTAAATATAAAACTTTACGAGCTAAATTTAGAGTCGAGAGGATGAATCATTAGCCAAAGTCTCCACGTTGTAAAAGGACAGACTCACACTTATTCATTTAAATAAGCTTTTTAGTAAGTGGCTCTCTCGTTTGCTTGTCTTATAAAAGGCGGTAAAATGAACTAACCTCTCAGTGTTAGCTCAGTTGTTGCCCCATGTTTGACTTAGGGTGAGGCCAGCTAGGACTCATGTTTGAGTTGCAGCTCAGATAACCTCAGAACATGTAGGCTAGTTTTATAAACACTTCTTCATTTACTTCTTCCCTCGCACACACATCATTAGGTATATCTAGTGCTGTGTCCATACAGACTATCAGCAGATACAGTATGAGTCATCCATGCTGCTCCCTCCCCCCTGACCCAGCCGTTAATCTCCCCCAGCCTCAGCCCCCTTCAGCTGGCCGGTGCACACACACACACACACACACACACACCGGGATCTTTTTCTATGGACAACCGATAATCCTGTTTCACCCCGGGCTGCATTTTCCTCCTGGCTGTTTCTTCTCTTCAACACCAGCTAGTCTAAATCCCTCCATGTACCCGTCAGGTCACAAACCCCTTCTCATTCTCTCCACAGTTACAGATGTTACACACTGCTTGATGCATCAGGAACAAAGTGAAAGAAACACGACTGAAAGGCAAACAGCAAGCGGCTCAGTAGAAAAGGTCAATTTACTCCTTCACCAAAAAAGCACAAATGACGTCACTGGACGTGTACCGGTACCGGGAACAAAACTATTTTTAGCCCGGATGGAACTTGTCTGCTTCGGACACGCGCGTCCGTCCACTTCTCGAGCAGTCGTGACGTAGGAGGCGCGGGCACGTCATGCAAAATCGTGACCGTGTGACGACGACGGTGGAACTATTGTAGTCAAAGACGGAGATGAGTCAAGATAGTTTAGACATCACATGTGTATGGGTCCTGCCCACAGCAAAATTATGTATTTATCCATAAGAGTGATAGAAAATATATCTGACATGAATCTGTCTAATATTATGTCATTTAGAGTTTAAACCATTTGTTAACGATAACAGCTAAAACATGAAAGAAAATCAGTGAAGTCAGTACTGCCTCAACGTCACTGTGCTGCGCATGCGTCATATGAAACGGGTTAATCTTCAACGTTTTATAAACGTTTTTTCTCATCTGAATAAATTTCAGTTGCTCCCCAGAATCAAAAAATATTTTCCAGCAATTACGAGACTGTCGTAATGACTCCAAGACAAACGCAACACTGCCATTCTGCTTAAATGATAGCAAGCAAATGCGGAAGTAAACACAAGGGAAAGCTCTTGCCTCGCAACAATGACGAACGTGCGCTAGCTTGAAAAAAAAATCAAAACAAACACTTGTGAGTGGCTGGATGCTAATTTTTTGCTGAGTGTTTGTCTCAGAGAGAGAGAGACCTTCATCATGTCGAATATGGAGAGTATCCTTTTCCTATGCATATGCATAACGGTACATACAATTAACGAGCAGTGGCTGGTCAAGTGTAATGTGGGTTTGTTAGCTAGTCCTGATATGCTATAGCTTGTAACTTCTGCCCAGTCATTCAATGGTGAAGCTAGCTAGCTCGTTTAATTTGATTACTCTTACTATTCTGAGTTTCCACATATTTGGGAAAAGCAATTCGTCTCGCCTACACTGAGTTGGGTTGAGTTCGCTTAATGTCTTTGGGTGCTTCAGTGTATATTCGGGGTGTATTTTTATATTCCATTTACTGAAACAAACCATCCCCTGACTAGACATTCAGAACACTTGTTCAATCTCAAGTTTGCTGCCAAGGAGTTACAGCGAAACTCCAAGAAGTGTGACAAAGAGGAGAAGGCAGAAAAGGCTAAAGTGAAGCAGGTTAGTTCAATAAATTGTGAATTTACCTGAGACCAGGATCCAGGGATCAGCTGGTGTATATGATGTGTGTGGATGTATTCCCCTTTTTCTTTTGTTTCTCAGGCAATCCAGAAGGGTAACATGGAGGCAGCTAAGATCCATGCAGAGAATGCCATCCGTCAGAAGCATCAGTCCATTAACTTCCTGAGGATGAGTGCACGTGTGGATGCTGTGGCTTCCAGAGTCCAGACTGCTGTCACTATGAACCAGGTCAGGACTGCAGGTCAATGGTTAGTAGAAGACTTGTCTTGCTTTCAGATGCTGACAACTAGTGAAAAACATACCTAACATATTAACTGCAGTCACACATCCATTTTTCAAGATAACCTTGTATTTGGAGTACTGCAAGATAATTTTAGTTTGATTCCAAAAAAGTTGGGACACTGTGTAAAACACAAGTAAAACAGAATGTTATAATTTGTTCATCCTTTTCGACATATACTAAACATAGAAAATAGAGCAAAGACAATATATTTAATTATCTCATCAACTTAATTGATTTTTGTAAACATATGTTTGTTCTGAATTTGATGGCAGCAACATGTTTCAAACAAGTCAGGACAGGAGCAACAAAAGACTGTGACAGTTGTGGTAACCCAAGTTAGTAACCCAATCATATCCCACCTGTATTTTATACAGTCTATGGTCCCACTTCCTCTCAAAAATGACCTCCTGTATGCACTGACAAAGATGTAGAAATCACATGGCTTTTAGCTGTTACTATTATTCTGGTGTAAATATACTATACCACTGTGGTAGATATGTGTATGCACATTTAGTATATATTTTACTGTGCTGTTGTTGAATGTATGTTGTGAACTCTTTGAAAACATCTTATTTCAGAAGGCGAAGAGCTGCAGAGTGTAACGATTTTAGGGTGAAAAGTTCAAAGTAGTCTTTCCTTAAGATTCACTCAGTCAAAAGTCCTACATAAAGGAGACCAAGGGAGTCACAGTGAGCAAAAAAGGCTAGCAGACATGCAAACAAAAAGCCGCCAATTATGTAATTTCATTAGATGCGCTTCAGACTCTCAGCTTTTAGCTTCTCGCTCTTATGAGAGTGACAGCCTCTTTAAATTGCCTTAATTTCGATTCACTATAGGACAGGCATTATTTCATAGAATAGAACTTAATAGTGTCTATAGAAATAGAGGCACAGTGGGAGATGATAACAATACCTTTCAGAGCTTCTGTATGTTGTGGTAACCCTGCTGTCTGTCTCATAAAACATTAACATAATAGCATTAGTAATAAACCCATTTATACTAATTCTGTCAACTATTGGTAGGTTGGTCTTGGCGAGATTAATCCTCAATCATTGTCAGCCTTGAAATATGAGAGATACCTTTAGGATGGGAGGTAGTCATGACAAAGTATCTGGTTAAAAAGGTAAATGTGACACCTAGTGGAAGTATAAGGATACAGCACTGTAAGCCTTGCTATGTCATGAACCCATCTCCCTGTCTGGCTTCCAATGCCCTGATCCTATTTGAATAACACCAATCTACAACAGCAGAGAGTGAGAAAGCTATTGAAGTTTAAACGTTTTTTTTTATGTTATTATTTTTCCAGGTATCTAAATCCATGTCTGGAGTGGTCAAGTCTATGGATGCTACACTGAAAAGCATGAACTTGGAAAAGGTGAAAAGCTAACATGCACATTGACAGACACATACACAAACTAAGGGGAAAAAATAGGTTCATAAAATGTCCGTAATGTCTGTCTGTCTTTCTTTACAGATCTCTGCATTAATGGACAAGTTTGAAAACCAATTTGAAACTCTTGATGTACAGACAGCTCAGATGGAAGACACAATGGGCAACACCACCACTCTGACAACACCTCAGGTAATAAGCACTGTCCTTTTATAGCCAGGGCAAACTGTGCTCCAGCAGCTACTTATGAAGGCAGTATTAACCCCAGCAATGACTCACACACTGAATCCGCTAAATGCATATATTTAAAATGCTTGTTTTCTTGGTTGATCTGCAGAATGAAGTGGATATGTTGCTACATGAGATGGCTGATGAAGCAGGGTGAGTATGGCCCATATCTCCAAACAATATCAAAACCTAAATAACATTAGCAATGACAATACCAAAAATATGCTTAAAAGCTGGATATAAATGCAGAGAATTAAAAATGCATACATATTCTTATTAAAATGAACAGATTAACCTTTAAAAATAAAAGTACGCAGAATTAATAGTAGTAAATGCTTAATTTAAATGACTTCTGAAAATCTCTGAAGGAACCTCTTTCACTGTTTACAAGGCTTTCTTGTAATACAAAAAGCCCTTTAAGATTGATGCTAGAATTTTATAGGAGCTATGTTATACTGTCAGAATAACTTTAACAGCTTTGATTCTCTTGATTTTCTTTAAAGGCTTAGCAGCCAAGTAGAAATTATAGTGAAACTGTTCCTATCTTTTTTCCTTTTTTCTCTCTTTTTTAGGTTGGATCTTAACCTGGAGCTCCCTCCAGGCCAGACTTCCTCACTGGCTTCATCTGTAGCATCAGCAGAGCAGGTAGCACATCCACTCTTATCATTATGCTGCTGCTATTTTTGGCGTTTCACTTCCCAGAAACAGAATTCACACATTATCTTTACTGTCTATCTTTACTGTCTTTGGCAGTTTCATTGGCACACATTAACCAGTGTCACCCAAATGAAAATTGAAAGTGTTCCTCCACTGAAGCACTAACCTCCTATGTGATTGAGAGGTGAATGAATATATGAATAATGAAAATATTAAAATAAGCACAGAAACTGAAAACACTCCTTCAGCTCAGTACATTCCCCGATCTGAGCAGGATGTTCAAAACAATAATTGTTTCTCCAAAAATGGCTCAAAGACACGGCCTCTGGTGGAGCTTTGGAACGTCACAGAGAGTGACAGCATGACACAGAAACAGTATACTTAGCCTTTTTTCACCTAAACAATGACTGTTTGGAACATTGTGACCATACAGATCGACAGTGGAAAGATAAATTATGTGCCTGAAAGTGTTTGAGTCGTTCCTGAAGATATTTTGATACGTTTTCCATTATGACAACTCACCAGTGGAATCCAACATAATTCAAGCTGACCACAGCCGCTGTTTGTGAAGGACACAACTACAAACTTTATGCCTTTACCTCTCAAGCCTACGAGGGTTGAGTGATAAGTTTTACTTTTAAGTGCAATTTTTCAAGCCGCCCCTTGGACAAATGTTTGTTTAGCTTACTTGATCCATCTAATCTAGAAGGGATTTCTATGTTTTTGCAAGTTCACATCCACTAATACTATAATAAAAAAAAAATTGTTTGGGTTTTAAAACAGACTGACTTTGAGAGGAAAGTATATGTCTTAAAATATTGGACAGCTGATGTTTGTAAGACCAGTGCAATTTTATCTTTGGCTAGATCTTACTATTTTACCTATTTTGTGTTATCAGGATGAGCTCTCCCAGAGGCTGTCCAGACTGCGAGGTCAGATATCATAATGATGCAGAAAATGAAGATCAGGAGGAGGGAGAAGTAAGCTGGAGAAGTAAGAAGAGATAGGGAAAGAAAAAGTGGAGAATAAACAAAAAAAAAAAAAGATGCCATGTGCCTGCAAGCTCGGCGCCCTCCTCTGTGTTCCAGGTTTGTTCTTTTGGGAAAATAGGAGATGAAAATACTGGATATTTACATCTTGTTCCTAACTGCAATCCTTCCATATTAATGTTCATTGTCACACTCACACTTAACATATATTCCAATTATTTATTAGCCGGACATTAGAACACTACTGTGCTGGTATGTTTCTTTATTTTAAGGTGGCACACCTTAACTCCTGGAAGGATTTTTTTGCGCTTATTTTGTGGGGAAAAAAACAATTGTGTGTTGTTTAATGACTAATACCTCATTTCAATATGTACTATGTATAAAATATAAAGAGCAATATATTTATTTATTTATTTGTATATGTATTTATTTATTTATTGACTGACTGACTGGGTATTGCTAAAAGCATGCTTGTGTTGTAACTGTCATGCATGACTGAGGAATTAGGGGCCTCTAGTATTGTTGCCTTGTCCGTTTCTGTTTTGGCTGTTTTGGGCTGAAACTCAAACTTATTTAACTTTTTATATTTCACCCAAAAAGAGGCCTCATTGTAAATGTTTGCTTTGATTATGCTTTGAAGAAAGCTGGAATATTCAAGGTTTTCTGCATGTAGCAGTAACCACTCTAAGTGGGCCACCATGCACTTATATGCAAATACATAGAGACACAGAGTCATTAAAAGAGTTTTTAACATGTTTCACTTGTCCCATTTTTTGTCAGTTTATTGCTGTGTTTCGGCCAAAGTATGCATACCTCTCTGTCCCTCCTTTTTCCATGTTACCCCTCCCCTTTCTCTCCTCCAACAGGGAACAGATGAGAGGTCAAAGGTGTCACCTGTAGAGGAAGCGGCCTTCTGCCGCTCGCATGCCAGTGCCTCATTACACACACACACAGAACTCACCATATCCCAGGGGGGAGGCGAGACTCAGCTGGGAGCCATTACAGGTGCTGTCCAAGCACACAAGTATCTATACATGAACACACCCGCAGCCCTGCAGCTGATGGGAGTCTTCCAGAGTGACACTCAGCCACCTCTGACCCTTTTTGTGTCCTTCCTAATCATCATCAGCACACACTTAACTACATTCACAATCATCATCAGTGCCCCCAGACTGACACAAGTCTCTATTTTGCCTATTACGCACATACTTCTTCAAGTCCTCAGACGTTAGAGTTGTCCAAAAAACACTGACCCCAGTGATCCAACAGCTGTCAGTCATTTCTGCCAGGAGTTGAATCACCTCAAATTAAAATTCCGTGTCCCTCCGCTGTCAGAGCCGTAAAATCTATTTGGTAAGTTTTGTTTTAAATCTATTTTTAACCCTCAGTGGCCATCTCTTCAAGTATGATTAAAGCTGGGAGAGTCTTTCATGGCCTAGTTTTCTCTCCGCTCTGTGCATCTCCACATATGTGCAGGGATGCTTCTTCCAGATGTGCTGGAGACAGCTCCTGTATGAGCGCTGTTCTGGGGGGGGGAACCCCGTGTTTGTATGTGTATGTGTGTGTGTGTGTCAGGTGTTGATACGTAGTGGCTTTCTGCCCCACTCCCAGAGGAGAGGTACTTGCTGACAGGCAGGGATCCGTTGGGCCGGTGGTCCTGTCCCCGTGGCCGACCTGTCTGCTTCTGCACAGGAGGAGAGCTGATCAGAGCCACACACACGTTGGCTTGAAGAAAAAGACCTAATTACAACAAGGGGAATTGGTTAGACTTAAACATGATTCACACACAGGATATGAAAGAGTCCAGTTAGTCATGAGCTGGGAGTTAGCAGGAAACAGATACATGTTGCTATAGCCCAGCGTTTTATCTCGATTTTTTTTTTTCCTTTTTACATAAAAACGTTCTCTGGTTCCAGCTTCTCTCATGATATGATTTGTCATATGCCGTTGTAAACTCCATGTCTTCTACATTTTGGACTTTTGGTCACGCAAATTAAGACAAGTTGGCAAGTTGTGTTGGACATTTTTTTCACTTTTTTGACGTTTCATAGGCAAAATGATTGTTTGATTAATCCAAAAAATATTGTCATGAGTTAATCAAAAATGAAAATAGTCCTGAATTGCGGCCCTACTTTCATTTAAATGGAGATGTTCTACTTTGAAAATTCCCATTTTCACCATAATTACCAAAATACATGCTTCTTTCTTTTCTTAGCAAATCACAGATGGCAAAACATGGCATCAACAAATGTCCTCATATAAACCTAAAATTCACAAAAATCTTCATGCTGTATATTTATCGTACATAAGTTTAAACTGATGTCTTCTTTATGTTTTCCAAAAGAGAGATGATTCTTTTTAGGAGTTGTATATATAACACATACTATATTTCACAAGAATATGTGCATGTTGATTGTTTTTGTTGTTATATTCTTTGCGGTATACATTTTAAAGTTGTGGTCACAATTTGACCTCATCAGTTGTGAGTGTGGGCAGTTAAGAGCCTCAACATCTACTGTATTTAAGTTTGAGTATAGATGGAAAAATTTCATGCAACAAGGTAGAACAGGCTCTCTTTTTCTTCTTCTCCTCTCCCTGTCTTCTTTCTTCTCCTTTGCCTCCCATCTGAAATATTCTATTACTGTGCGTGAAGGGTCAGGTCAAACACAGGAAGCTGAGCTGATTGGTTCTACTCAGATATCGATGGGCATGTGTGACCAATCGCTGCTGCCCAGGGCTTTCCCCAGTCTCCATCTGTGCTTGCTGCTGCTGATAAGTGTGTGTCTAATCGTTCCAGCCCAAGGCTCTCCCCAGTTTCCACTCACCTCTTGACCATTGCTTCCTGTCAGATGTGTTAACGCTGCTTTTAATCAGTTTTACTGTCTCCTGCGCCCACATACACACACGCGCCGATACAGCTGGTGCTATCCATCCCTGCTCTGCAGAGCACGCTTCATTAAGATTTCACTTCACCCCATCACCCACCCTGATATCTCTTACAGTCAAACAACCCGTGAACATGGACATGTAGCCTTGTCTTTGACTCTTTACTGAGGCTGTCTGCCAGTCTTTGTGTCTACACACATGAACGCAGTATGGAATATGTGCCACGCTTCATTATAACATTAGAGTTCATCACCTCACACTGGCAACTGTTGCCTCAGGCTAAATCAAACAGAGTTCTCATTTACACCATGTGTTTCAAACACTGTAAAAACACTTTCTGCTTAACCTGGTTTGGATCTCAGGTGGGCTGTGTTTAGCCAAGCCAGCAGCTTGGCTTAAAAGATGTTGTCTCAACAACTATTGGATGGATTGTCAATTGGGTTCAGACATTCATGGTCCCCCCAGGATGAACTTTAATAACTTTGGTGACCTCTTAACATTTCATCCAGCACCATCATCAGGCCACAATTTTAATTTGTCCTGCACTTTGGTTTATGATTAGATACCTGTAAAACTAATGACAATTCCATCAGCACTATGTCGCTGATACCTTGATAACACACTAAATTAAGATGTGAGCATGGGGATAAATATCAAAATGCTAGCAGTGGTGTTGGCATGCTGATGTTATCATGCAGCAGTGTTGTTCTTGTACAGCCTCGCAGAGTCACTAGCATGGCTGTAGACTCTGTCTGTTTTATATGAAGTAATGAAGTAAGTAAGAAACAATGAAGTATTTAATATAAAATCAATCTTTTCTTGGAAAATGTGCACAGTATGTTAAAATACAACTAATATTAGAAATAATCGGATAGTCACTTGGGCTGTATTTACTCTCTTGGTGTAACCCACAAACTTTCACTCAGTTATTTTAGATTTAACAGACTGTAACTGCAACTGTAACATTGTGTCTCACTTTGTTGGTTGTGTAAATTGAATCTGGATTAGGCAGAAAAGTTGAAGGGGTTAATGAGGTGTTACTCTGTAGCTGCTGACAAGATGATTGTCTCCTGATAATGACAGAAACAGGAAGAGAGGAGATCTAATAATAGGATTTATACCTCTGGAATTACATTATTATTATACCAGTGTGTGCGTGTGTGTATGTGTGTATATGTGAGTGTGTGTGGTGCATATGGTAAAACACTCTGCAGGTCTGCTGTTAGTCACACTCCCGCGTCTCAAATTGAATTAGCGTTGACAGCGCACAGCGCCAGCCGCGTGTATGTGTGTGTGCACTGGGGGCACTAGCCGTTGGCAAGTTGTGTGTGTGTGTATGTGTGTGAAACAGAAAAGAAAGAGGGCCTTTCCCTCCCTGAAATCAATTACGCGAGTATAGGTTTGTAGCTGTGGGGGTGAGGGGGGCACATCCTGTAGAGGGCAGCCCAGACAGACAGCACCATCTGGGGCAGCAGGCGGGTCGACCCTGGGTTGAAACATGAAAGACGGCAGGGCAGGGATAAGAGGAGAGGAGAGTACAGGCCAGCGTTAAATCACTCTCTTCTCTCCAGCTCATACCCTCACCCCAGCCCCTCATCTGCCATCCGATACATCAGCCGAGGAGCATCATTCTCACTCAATCACTCTCCATCTCTTTCCTTATTTCCCGCTCTCTTTGCTCTATCTGTCCCAGGAGTGATAACCTGTCATATACAGGAAGCAAAAAGAGGCAAGAACGATCTATCCCTTTGTCAGAGATAGGAGCAAAGAGAAAAAGAATATCTCACATCTCTTGTTCCAAAAGGGTTGATTTATAGGTTCGTATTAAATAGAACCAATGCCAGAGTTCGCCTATCTCTCTCTCTCTCTCTCTCTGTCTCTCTCTCTCTCTCTCTCTCACTCACACACTCACGCACACACTCACACATACACACACACACACACACACACACACACAAATGCACCTGTAGAACCCCCCTCAGACAGGGGAAGGAGTTGACACACACACACACACACACTTTTAGGGGGAGGGGTGGCCCAGCCTGATAGACAGCCAGGGTCAGAGTGTGCGTTGTGTTTGTTGGTCATGAGCTGAGTGCTGACAGGCCTCTTCCAGCCACCCTGCACTCAAACACACAGCTCCACTGATGACAAACCAGTCCACTGAACAAGAAAGGGGAAAGCAAGTTAATTACATTAAGAGGCCATGGTAAAACATGATCATGCATGAGACTTTTAAGTCAAACACACGGTGGGTTTAACATATACAGGAGCGTATACGTATGCAGCACTAAATGCTCAAGTTAGGGAGTGAATGATGGAGGAAGTCATCAGAAAAAAGCAGCAATACCACCACGTAAAATACAAAAGAGAGTGTTAGTTTAATCAGCAAAAATTTACTAAAGTAAAACTATGCAGGCAAAATGGCTCCAGTCCATAATATTTGTATATATTATATCATCAGATTCTTACTGCATATATATTAACATTTAAACAGCATTTTACTGCTGTAGCTGGTCCAAGTAGAAATAACTTTACTTTTTTTCTGATTTTATATGTTCATTGTATGTTTTCTAAATTATTAATCTTGAACGAAATAAGTAATATAGCAGTGTTTAAATGTATACTAATCATTTAAGTCATTTAAGTACTTCACTGTAGTCACTTCAAGTAGTCACTGTAGCTATAACACAATGTAGAAATGCTCCACCACAAGTAAAAGTCCTGCACTTACTATGTAGTGTAGTAAAAGCATAGCAGTATTCACAACAAACTTAAATTTAATCAAAATGTTGCTGCTCAAAGAAATTTGGCGACTGAAAATTTAGACAAGATCATTCTTCTGCTTCATAAGATTAATACACTTGTGCACATTAAAAAAACTAATCTCATAGTAACTGTTTTATATAATTTTGAATGTTTTAAACCAGTGCACCATATTTTATAATTTAGAATGTGATTTGTATGTGAAGTCTTAATCTAAGAAGTAACATGTAACTTTAGCTGTGAAATAAATGTAGTAGAAGAAAAGGTGTAATATTTTCCTCTGAATTGTAGTGAAGCAAAAGTATGTTCCCTGTGCATGAATTGAGTTAAGATGCATATTTACTGTAGTACAGCAGTGCCTATAGTCTCTTACACAGATCAGTGACATGCCTGTAATTAATGAACACACAGCATCACTGAGTGTTCACAAAAAGGAAAGGTGAAAATAGACTTGTGAGGTGTGAGGGGAAAGTGCAAAACCTGTTTTGGTCATTAACACTTCCTCTGATAATGGCATGAGTGTGAGACCCAGAGGAAACATGCACACACACACACACACACTCAAACAGGCAGGCCAGGTGCCAGGCCACATGTTAAAACAGTTTGTCCTCTGCTCATCTAACCTCTGCTCCTGGAAGACAGACGCCTGTCAGGGAGCACATGCCAATGCAATGCCCCAGTGACCCTGTCTTCACACACTTGTGGCCATTCTGCACGCAGTATGCATACACACACATACAAAGCAACACGCAAATCCACAGAGGCTCCTGGTCCTGTCAGCACTCCTGTGATCTAATGCCACGAGACCCAGAGGAGGATCTCGCACCCTTAGTCCACATTTAACAAACTTGTCCATTAGTTAAACATAGTGGATGTCTTTGAGATAAAAAGGGGACAATGGTGAGAGGAGAGTAATTTCACTGTCCAGGAGGCAAAATAGAATTTGTATTCCTGCTTGATAGCGCAGTAGAAGAGTGCTTAATAACTGTTAAACTGCCCTTGCTTTTATTATTCACTCAGTGTAATTCAATTTCAGCCACAGCTGGTTTCACTTTCAACTTTACAGCTGAGTTCAGTCATGTCCCATAATCTGACCTGATAAATAACCAGCTTTTATTGAGTTTGCAGAGAAAATAGCGTCCAGCATAAACCTTCACAAGAGACTCACAGAGCCAAATACGAGCCAACGCCGGAGGGCACGAAGCTGACTGGGTAAAGCATGTATGCGTGTGTAGGTGTGTGCACATCTGTGAGCGAGTGTATGGCAGCTATTATTAGGAGATAAATGACGCGTGTGTGTATGCGTGTGTGTGTGTGCTGTGTATGTTAATCTAATGAAGGCAGCGTATATTTGCACATCCCGACTCTGTCCCGAGCTTCTCTCCTGTTTCAGGATGCCATTTCACATGATTGGAAACAAATGACTTCAGGGTCAAATTTCTCTCCTTTTACTGCCTGTCAATCACTCTGGAACGGCCCAGAAACTTCCCTCCTTGTGTTATTCCAAAATCGAATCGCCACAGTTTCCATGTTATTCCAGCCACCAGTCTTCAAGAGGATTATGTTGACACATTATCAAGCAAATTAACAATGTGGGAAGACGGACAGCGTGGTTAATCATCGACAGGCTGATAAAAGCTTAACTCAACAGTTTTCAACCAACTTTGGGGCCTAAGTTTTAAACAAAAGTGAACTTTGATAAGACAAGAAAGACCAGTATGAAATATATATAAGCCTATAATATGACAAGATTTTCAGTGTATGTATAAATAGCCATTTTCAAACTTCATTTTAAAACCTGTCATAAAATACAACTAATTTAAAGGAATAGTTTGCTGTCTTGCTGAGAGTTACATGAGAAGACTGACATTCATACCTGATTGTTTTATATAACGCTACATCCAGTTAGCTTAGCCAATCATAAAAACTATAGCAGCTCTAAAGCTCAATGATTAACATGATATATCTTGTTTTTTTAAATCAATGTTTACAAAAGCCCAAGAATGAAAATGTAGGTAGTTACTGCATCTATAGCCAACACATAACATAAAACCACAACCTGTCAATTGGCACTTAGTTTTCGATGAACTGAACATGAGATATATAACATGAGAGAGCCAGGTTAATTTCCCCGTTTCCACTCTTTTACAGAGATGTTATCTCTTTTCTCATTAGCAAGAACGTGGTAATAATAAATTTACTATAAAGGCTTTTATAAATTGAGTGCTTCGTATGTTCTTACTCATTGTTTCTTCAAATACCATTTTTACTGTTGCAAAGAGGATGGATATGGATGCACACAAACTTCATGTTATTTAGTGCTTGCAACACAGCGTAGTCATGTTAAAACACTATGTGTGTGTTTCTGTACGACTCTGTTGGAGGGTGGCAGGTGGAGAGTTCAGCTCTCCTGGTACGAAAGCAATTTGCCTAATTGAAAGATCAGGAATTAGGTGGGAGTTTAAAATGATTGTCCTACATAGCCAAACATGGAAATGACAGACAGTATCAAATAACCAGCACAGATTATGTCTGTCTGCAGACAAAGGCCGGGCTGTTTGATAGCAGTGCACCTGACCGCGTGTTGAAACACGGGCCATCCCCTGCCCGAGTTCCTCAATTAACTCCTTCCTGCTATTTCCACGTCCAGCGCGCATTAGCTCACTGCCATGCTTGGCCATGACAAGTAAATTGCTGTTTGGTTATGACCGTTTGTCGGGAAACAGGCCATTTCCCCCCGTTTTGCCTAAACTGCTGTTCCTAGCTGAGCAGAGAGGGAGGGAGGGAGGGAGGGAGGGATGGTGCAGGGTTTTGAGACTGGGCTGAAGGCAGGAATTATCACATCAGCGGCTGAACGGGCGTGCCCCCTTTGGTATGGACAAAAAAACACAGCATTATGTTGGCCCATAGTCGAGAGCGGTTTTCGTTCGGCTCCGTAGAATTCACTTTTCTGAAAGCCTTCCACATGTTTCTGAAAGTCAAGTCTTCACAAAGCAGTATTGATTTACTGTTGATCCTGGAACAATGTTACAGGACCTACAATAATGATGACACGGCTGCTTTAGCACATTTCAGCGGGCAAGGAGCCTCCTTCCAATTGTGTTGTAGACTGTGCCTAATAAAGGCCTGTATAGAATAACTCTTTCACCCCCATGCGTCTCTGATTAGCCCTGTTATTGGTAATAAAGTACAGGAATGGAAACTGGCCGTCTGAATCCTGGCAGCTGTTGTTCTTCCTCTAAAATCACAGAGAGACTTGATGAGCTCATGTTATTAGTCAGGGGTGGCCAAGCCTGACACTGAGATTCAGCTGAGCTTTGAGCTCCAAAAACACAAAACATGCTTTTGTTCAGCATTGTATAATTAAATATAAAGCCTGTCCCATTGCAAGAAACATTGAAGTCCCTCAACAGAAATTTGTTTGCAGCATTTTTGTTTAAAATCACTTTGTGTTGCAGAGTAACACATTTCTGTTTTCCTTTGAAACACACTGTATATTCATTTGAATACGACTGGAAAATCTGGAAAAGGTGTTTCCTCTGTCACATTTATACACGCTGAGTGAAAAAGAACATTCTGAATGCTGGTGTATAATCTGAACAAAAAATATGAAAAATACTTTAATGGGCACTTATGGTCAGTTTAACAGTCATTCTCATGTTCATTAATATTTATATTACATACCTCAGGTCCTATTGCTGATGCTCTTTGGTCACACCATTACAGCGTGTGAAGTAGTTAAGGCGGAAAACATGTTGTGTAAAGAAACTGTACTTTGTGTCCCAAATAAAAATCTACATCCTGTCTACATTTGTGTCCGCTCCCATGTTGGGCTCTTTAGTTGAGTGTGCACAGTGAACAGGAGCAGTTCGTGATCTGCTTCAAAGTCAGTTTTTGTGCTGGTGAATCCATCACAAAACAGTTTTTAAATACAAAAAAAAACCGTCCCCACAGGCACAGTTCTGTTTATATTGCTCCTTGGAGTCTCGCTCAAATAGAGAATCAGCCCCTCTCTGTTTTGTTGCAATAAGCTTTGGCTCGTTACACTCAATGGGCCGGAGCCCGACAGAGCGGTCCAGCTGTCAGAGGCAGTGGTTGGTGGTCGGGTGCCACGGAGACTGGCGCAGCAGACAGTCTGTGGTGTCTTCAGCTAGTTTGGCGTGCCGGGAAATAGCTGTGAGTTGGGGGCTCAGGGGGAAGCTGTAGCGGTAAAGACAGTAGGGGCCCGCAGTGTCAGAGAGATGAGGGAGGAGAGAAGGGCCCTGAGCGCCGAGGGGGCCGTGGAGGGGGAAGAGACAGGGGGTGCTCCCCGGAGACCCGTGAAGACATGGGTCCCTACAGTGGGGAGGTTTCTTTGCCTGCAGTGCTGAGAGCAGCGGGAGGTCCGTCAGCGGAGCCAGCGGGGGCAGGCCTCTCAGTCTGTCTGCTCCCAGGGAGGAGAAGGCTCTGCTGGGCAGCGGGGAGCCGGGCGAGGTGGTGGAGGCCTTGCTGTAGAGAGGAAGGGCGAGGGTGTGGAGAGCGGCGTCCTGGCATGAGAGCGTGGAGACGGAGAACGGGTGAAGGGATGAGGAAGAGGAGAGAGGGAGGAGACTCTTCGCACTGCCGGTCGGCGACACCGAGCCCCCTGTTGACAAGGACATCAGACAGTTGAATCACAAAGACAAAAACGTCCCGGAGCAGAGGCGTCAGAAGAGCTGCAGCACAGTACCTTGGAGCTGTATGGCGAATGGCTTGAAGTCTAAGCTGAGAGGGCCTCTCCAGGGATACGACTCCAACAAGCCATCCAGAACTCCCCTACACACACAAACACACACGGACTGTAAAAGCACTGAAAAATGTGATTCCAGGTATTTGAATATTGGCTGTAAGAGGTGTGAAATTCTGCACTGCACAGTTCAGCTTCATTTGATGGTTTTATGTGGTGTCAAATGTCAGTGGTTGAACCTTAAATCCCTCTTGGGTCCTTTACTGGAGCACTTTCTGGGCTAGTGTCAGTGTGAGGTTTTCTGTACCTATTCCTTCCTGGATCTCTGAAGCCCTTGGCGAACGGGTTCCTGTCGATCTTGAGTTTCGTGATCTTGCCCAGGAGAGAGGAACAGACACGGGTTAGAGTGGACGTGTCAGCCGGTGATGTGTTAAACTAACAATGAGCTCAGCTTTACAACAGCACGGAGAGCGACAGAGCTCGCCCTCAGGGACTGCATCTCCCAGCAGCACCCAGGGCGATCAGCCATGTCAAACAGGACTGACGGAGGTCGTGCAGTTTTATTTGGTGCTTTAATGGGCTGCGGACTCCAGCCGTGGGCCCAGTCACAGCTCGTTATTGAGTTTCTGTAATAATACGTTCGCTGATCGTAAAATGAGCCCTGATGAAAAGAGCTGGCAGTCCCGGCGGACGGCTCTGTTACTGGTGGAATGGTAGCCAACAGCGGGGTCAGCTCCCCTGCACAGGAACATACACACCAGCTCCGAGCAACCGGCCCAGCTGAAAATCAGGCCACTGCAAATCATGATTGTGCTGTAGGAAAGTGTGCCTCATCACATTCATGATGTTCAGATTAAAGCATTTATGTGTGAGGTCAAACAAGCCTGAGCTGTGGATCATTGAAGAATGTTGCTGTGTGCACGACCGTTGAAAAGACTTGATATTTACTTTCTGAATATTTCTACAATATAAATGATGTAGAATGAAAATATGCAGCATTTTTAACAAAAACAAAAATACAATTATTCAATAACCCAACATTTTGAATAAATCATATTCCTTGTGTTTCATGAAATGTAATAGTTTCTATGCCTGTTTGTGATTATGTTAGAAAGCATTTTACTGTTCTATAGGATCAAAGGTTTTTACCTGCTGATTCTGATAGGCTGTGACTGTGGTGAACTCAGTTTCTGGGAAGGAGAAGCTGTGCACTCCTTCAGCAGGCAGCGACTGGATCTGAGACAAGTCCATCCGAGGGTCGTGCCGGATGATGTGCACACGTGGCTTGTATTTATGCATCGACTGAAGGATTATCTGGATAAAGAGACAAGGAGGTTTTAGGTTTTACAAGTTGAGCCTATGTTGAACTGCAAAGATAAACAAACACAGGCCAGCAACTAAGGTTTAATGTCGTTATCAGTTAATCTGATTTTTTTTTTAATTAACTGATGAATAGCTTGGTATGAATAAAATGCCTGAGGTAGTGAAAAGCATCCATCACAATTTCCTAAAGCTCAAAAGTGTCAAGGTGTCATCAAATTGCTTGTTCTGCCCAAAATTCAAAGACGTCCAATTTACTATCACACAAGACAAAGAAAAGCAACAAATCCTCAGTTAGATGCTGGAATCATCTTGGAGGTTGGCATTTCTGCTTGGAAAATGAAACAATGTTTAACTATAAATGTTCTAAAAATGAAATTATCTAAAATGTTGCCATCATTATTATTATTATTTCTGTTGACTGACTAATCAATTAATCGACTGATTGTATCGGCTCTTCAGTGCAAGGTTTATGGATTTTGCTCAAACTTAAAGTTTGGAATAATTTAAAAGACAGAAAAATTTAAAAAGTGTTCTGTATGCAAATTATTTTTTCATTTTTCATTTAGCAGACGCTTTTGTCCAAAGCGACGTACATCTGAGAGTAAATACAACACAAGCTACACAAATAAACTACAATAGGTAACATATAAAGATAATATGAAAAAAAGAACAAAACATGGTTTTGTCCACCAGAGTAAGAAACAACAAATTCAATGCCACCACAAATATCGGAATCTATGTAAGATATAGTAAGATATTGTAAACCTAGTATTATATTATCTGGACACTCAAAAAATTATTAAGCCACAATATGCTAAAACTAACAAAACATCAAATACCATTCAATTAGTGTGTCATACAAATCTTAATTACTAACCATGTCAAGGAAATTTTACATCATTTTTAGTTGAATAAAACAATCATGTTTCTTTGATGGGGCTTAATAGTGCTAAAGAAGTTAATCCAATTTAAACTGATTTCCCAAAATGTTATGGTGCAGTTTATAGTGTAGCTTTTGTAAGTTATTATCATTCTTCTCGTTTTGCTTGTTTTTGTAGTAGTTTCTGCAAAAAACAGCCAAAGTACAACAGAATATCAAAATATATATAACTTAATATATAGAAGGTAAGCAGGTTTCTTGTGAATTTCCCCACTGTGGGACGAATAAAGGCTTATCTTATCTTATCTTATCTTAATGCCCGCTTCAAAAAACATTCAGCACTTCTTCCTTAAACCATAAGGTGATAAACTGGCCACAACAACATCAGTGATTAAGAGACTGTTTTACAGAACCGCGTTTCAGCTGTGGTGAAAAACACTTTCTACATTCCTTCATCGTAAACCAGAATAATGAATCATCCAAACACATAAATTCTAGGCTGCTTTTCTAAACATGAGGATCAAGTGAAAAGCCTCCTGTAGCCTCCCCAGTCTCCACATCTGTCACATCTGCACATCACTGAACCTGTACAGGAAGTCCCTGGAGCTGAGAAGGATTTCCACTTCCTCTATCCCTAAAAGACATGCAGACTTTCTTTTCTAAATATACGCTTCAATGTGTGTGTGACTGCAATCCAAGCAGGCCTGAAGATGCCAGAGTGACTCTGCTGCTCCTTTGCCATTATACATACCAGCTGATGTGAGCTCTCAAATTACAGATACAGAAATAATGTTTTTCATTATAAGTCAAGACATTAAAAATGGAAAAGAATAATACCCCAGAGTAAGAACCAACAAATTCACCTCTCACCAGTTTCACTTCAGGTTCTGCACAGTTCACTATCTACAATCAGCTGGACAGATGGAGGGAGGAAGCAGCGCATGCTCAGATGGGTTACCTACATGTCCCTTGTCGTCCATCTCGTTGTTGGTGAGCTTGACCCGATCAAAGCTGATCACCTGACGCATCCACGTCTCTCCTGCGCACGGAGAGTCCGGGTGCACGTAGAGCCGTGGGGAGATACACGAGTGATCCGTGTTGCCAGCCACCATCCACTGCGAGCTGTGGTACACGTACCTGCCCGAGGTGAACGCACACATGGAGGTAAACAAACAGATAAACAGACAGGTAAACAGTGATTCATTTAACACACACACACCTGTAGCGTTTGGAGTCCACGGGCATGACGTCCATGGCGACGTAATACTGCTGGCACGGGTCCAGGTTGCGCACTTTGACGCGCACAGACGGAAACATTCTCCTATACACCAGAGACAAAAAGCGATGAGATTTGGACTTTTATCCCTTTTGAAAACCAGGTAAAAGTGTGCTCAGCCGCCAGAGACTTGACATCATGAAGAGTTCAGAAGCAACAAGTCGAGGCGGAAACTTTCCTGCCTGCTGCGGCCAAGTTCAGAGGAAAAGTTCAAGGACCCCGAGGGGCCACGAGGGCATCTTCACTGCGCAGATTTATAGCGTGTGTCCTCCGTAATTGAATAAACGGAACTTAGATTTCAGCAAGTAGTTATGTCCCAATAACTCATATGCGGAGAGAGAAAACAGAAGAGGACGCACATGGATACCTATCAGGCCAAACTGGATTTCTGAGAAAATGAAAGATGAAGTTAACTCAATCCACCAAGAATGTCTCTGTGTCATAAGATTTCATAATGTCATTGACAATCCTGGTCAATGTAATAGTTTAATTCAGTTGGACGAAATTTAATGATTTAGTCATTTTTAGCAATTAAAAAAAATATATAAATCTTCCTCACGTGATTCATATTTTTTTATTTGATCTAGACAACAAAAACGTAGAGAGCATGAAATTAAATTAAATTTCTACATATAAGCTCAATGGTAAAAAATAAACACAATATAAACAAGTATAAACATAAGTAAATATAAAACTGAACATTTACACTTGTAGTCTGTATATTAACCATTAACTCCAGAGTTCAGCTAATTTGCTTACAAAGTGTAAAACCGACCTGTGATCGGCTGTAGAGCCGTTTCACACCTGATAAACTCGCACCTGCGGCCGCACAACGGTTGATGTAAATATCATATCATTAATAAAACTTACCTCTCCGGCTTCTTGATCATTTATAACACACACAAAGGCGGAAATCATTATAACGGTCTGAAAGAGAAAGACTCCGCTTGGACAATTTATCTTTAACCAAAAGGCTCACAGGTCATCCTAGTTTAAACAGCCTGCTCTTATTTGCATCTGATTAAACTGACTTTTGTAAAAGTTTTTGTTTTGCTTTTTTTTTCATATTTTTTGAGAATAAAAGTAAACAACCCAATCCTGTATACTATTAAATTCTACAGGTCCTGTGTTTTGTTTTAGCTGATGTGTCTGTTTTCACACTTACAATAAATAAACGCATATGGACAAATCAACATTATGAATAAACCTACTGACATTCAATTAGTTATTTTTTACTTGCCCTCAAATATGTGGGCAAAATGAGTGGGAAAGTTTTGCAGGATAGAAGCAATGCTTGAAGCAGCAGCATCATAAGGCCCCTCCATAATTTCTACAGATCAGTGTAAGGTCTTTCCTTCCTCTCCACATTTTGTACCTGCCGGCTTTAGTGATGATCATCTCGGTGCCGATCTCATAGAACCTCTTCCACAGCTCGGAGCCCTGCAGCTCCACCCGGACCTCTCTGTCCGGCCGGAGGTCGCTCTCCTTCGGCCGGCTCTCCTCCCCGCCGGGCTCGGCCTCCTCGGCTCCTGACCTGACAGTCTGTCTGTCCGGCTCACAGGAGGTGTCCTCTGTCCTCCCCGGTGCTGAACCTGCTGTCTTCATCTGGCTGACCGGGAAGTCGCTCAGGCCTATGAAGGAGCAAAGACTGGCATGAGAAAAGAAGCCTAGAAATATATATGCAATTATGCAACATTTAGTTTTCCATATCTATTAACAAGTGAGCTGCAACTTTAACCTTTTGATTTAAAGAAACTGCAGATGTTATAAATGTTATATTGCAGAAAGGAACAAGGAGAAAGTTGCTCCAACTAACAGAGAATATCTGCAAAACTTTCCCTTGAAATTAATTTTATGAGATAAATTTTAAACTGATGAAATGTGAAGATAAATTAAATTGTAAAAATGTAATAAATGAATAAAATATAGGTCTGATGGTGCAAAATAACTTTGTTCTGTTCTGAGTTGTGTTTTTCCATCCTGTGCGTAAAATGTGTGTGTGAGCTGTTCTCCAGGATCCGTCCATCCTCCCGCCTCACCGGTGAAGATGCTCGTGTTTCCGCCGGTGTCCGCGGCTGAACTTGACTCGAGTCCCTCCGACACTTTCATCCTCTTGCACGGTTTCCCCACCAGTGCCTCCACCGAGAACGCGTGAGCCCGGGAGCTCAGACCCTGCATCTTGGCCAAAAGATCCCGAGTCCCGTATCCGTCTGAACTTTCAACGTGTCCCCCTCGGAGGGCTCAGTGTCGGAGCTCGTTCAGGACGGGAGGGCGCAGATCAGGCAGCACCTCAGGGAGCCCCTCTTCTCTCGCCGCGGCTCCGTGACGCTGCGTAATTGATCCGGTGCGCTCCCATGTGTTCTCCGAGGCGCGCGCCCTCATCCAAACTCCTTGATTGTTGGCACGCCTCCCCTCCTCACTACAATACTTCCCTCTCTCCCTCTTTATCCGGGTGTGTGTGTGTATGTGTGTGTCCCCTTTCCTCTCTGTCTCACACAGGGCTCGCTCCTCCGGTTCCCCTCTGCGTCACGGAGGAGGGAGGGTGTCCTCCTCCACATGGGCCTGCACTGCAAAAAATATCCACTCCAAGACTTGTCCAGGCCTTCAATCTTTAAAAAAAATAACCCAAACAAATGAAAATATAGGTTACTGCAAACTGCTCTCTAGAGCAATTAATTTTCTTTCCTTTTGCAACTGTCACTACTTTAAAATGATGCTAAATGAAGCAGATAACTGGATCAGTATCAACAGGTGTGATTAGACCCAAGACAGTTCTTGGATTCAGTTTATTTGCAAGGAAACCAGTCAGTTTTCAAATTAGTTTTCTCACCAGTTAAAGAAACTAATGAGAGTCAGAAATAACAGATATTTTTTGCAGTGTTCTCAGTGGCCTTTGAGCATCCTTGACATCCAACATCTTCTGCATCATCTGGATGATGATGATGATGATGACACTGTTTAGTCTGAAGTTGGACTTATTTTGGTTTACGTTTGTAGCCTTTTGTAATACAGTGCAGGATTGGTGGATTCAAAAAAAAATAGTGAGAGCATAGACCACAAAATGACAATAGATTCACCATAAATCTGAGTCAACAATGTGAATTATTTAAAATTCGTGAAACACATTTTCTCTCATTTTTTGAGAACAATCGAGCTGTTTGACTGACCTGCGTGTTTTCCATGTTGCTTCCCGCCATTTCGACATAGATAAATACAATGAACATTTTAGAGCACTGGAGGGGGAACATAAGCACAAATATTTAAGTCTTTTAATTCGGACCATCTGGACGCTAAAATATCTCAATGAACACTCTCTGTTGAAGCTAACATTTCCTATATTAATTTGAAGGCTTTTCCTTAAAGCGCCCTCTTGTCTCCCGGTGCACAGTGGGATTTTTCCCCCCTCTCTCCTCTTTGCGGTGCCCGCTGCGGGTGTGCGCCAGTCTGGTTCTCATAAGTGCGCAGATCAGATGGAGTTTGGGCGCACATGGGGGGGAGAGGACTGGGCCGTAATGACAGCTCGGGATTATTACATTACTCCTCGACATGAAATAGATCCGCTTTACACAAATAAAAGTCAGCGCAGGCTCTATTTAAAATGTTTTTTAATCACATGATATAATTGCTGTGAGGAGAAAACAAATGAGCGCTGTGTTTACGGCACGGTTGGTTTGCTTGCTGATGGAAATCTCTGACAACAGCCGGGAAATGGAGAACTATGACCAACCGGAATCACATGCTCTCTGTCTTCATAACCTGCTTCGAGACTGAGGCCTGGCCTTGTGTTTACTCTTTCCCAACTTATCCTCTTCTTTCAACAAAAGCGCACCCAGAAAGGCGCATCCTGGAGGAAAAGGCGCAGCAGAAATAGCGCTTTTACGCACAGGCTGGATCTTGGTGGAACAGAAGAAAGCGGCCTGTGTAGTTTCCTCCCAGCCGACTCGGAGAGATTATTTTTCCATGTTGTCTTCAGCAGTCAGCTCATAAATCTTCGTCATGGGATTATGGGATGTCAGCCGGGTGATGACGGGCGCGCGGGCCACTGATGCCTGGTCCCTGCTGAACAACAACAGGAAGCTGCTCCTGCTTGTTTTTATGATTCTCGATCCAGCGCAAATCTGTCCCATTCTGGGATGTTTGGCGCACGTGTTTCCTCTTATTAGGCACAATGCGCACGCTTGGCGGAAGCAAGAGCCTCAAATCCAATTTAGCATGAGCCTCAGGTTTCCATTAATGCGGAAGTTTGATGAGCAGCTGCAGTTAGGATTTCCGGTCAGTTTGCCCCTTCAGGCGCCTTTTGTGCTGTTGATTTGTCTAATTAATACTCATTGGTGAACAATTGGTTTGCACTTGAATCTTGGTGTTTGGGCTTATGATAAAGGCTCAAGTGCAGCACATGAATCATGAAGGTAACTTAAACTTCAGGTGGTTACATGGACAGTTTTGCTCTTTATAAAATATGGTGTGTATTAAATTCAATACAAATGCCTTGTTCCATGACATCCACTGTGTGATGTTTTCACCATGACCTGATGACTGACACTGACACTGGCTGAAGTGTGTGTGTGTGTAGCTGAAGGCTGGTGCCCAAAGAGTAATCACGACCAGCCTTACACTCACGGTAGGCATCTGTCTGTACTGTATATGTGCACGCTCTCACAAATTAATGCACGCATGTGCTGTGTGTCTGTGTGTGTGTTTATAAACTGGCCTGTCTGTTACTCAGTGCTGAGTGGATGTGACGGGGCCCCCTGATGGTTTGTTTTAAGTTGGATCCTGATGCTGAGCAGTTAGTGTGTGTGTGTGTGTGTGTGTGTGTGTGTGTGTATGACTTTTACTCCTTTTGGGGACACTTTTCTGACTCAGAACCAGTTAATTGGGATAGTTGGTGCAATTGAGGACAAAATTGTGTCCCCAGTTGGAAAACAGCTGATTGGGGGTCAGGGGTTAAAGTTAAGTTCAGGTTAAGTTTAGGCAAGTAATGGTTATGGTTCAGGTAATTCTCCAGAAAATGAGTGTAAGTCTATGTAATGTCCCCGAAAGTGACCTCAGTACATGTGCATGTTTGTGTGTGTGTGTCAGGGTATTCTGGGCATGGGCTGCTGGAGCGGATGCCCACTTACTGCCAAACGTCAAACTTCCACCACCCGTTCGCTGTGACATATGTGGAGTGTTTGAGTACAGAACGCTGTACACACTTAGCGTGTTGTGGCCCTAATGGGATGTGAGTTGAGTTCTCAGACTTGAATGAAGGCTCACCTGGAAAACACACTCTACACTGAGACAATGATGTGCTAATTGTTTCCAATGCCAGTTACATAAATTTGATCTTGAGAACCTCAACCTTCAAGTAGCATGTTGGCTGTTTGTTATTTACACAAGTAGTTACTGGCTCTTTTCAACTTTTCTACTTTAAACAGACAGCACCTAAACATCCTGAGCTGCTGCGAAAGAGAGCTTAAGAGGAAGACGAGAGCAGAAACACGAGGAAGGCAACCAGTCAAAGCTTTTTACAACACGACCGATTACAGGGTGACAAATCTGTTCGACCTCGACGTGTCATCAGCTCCATGGTGTGTGGATGTGTGTGTGTTTGTGCAGTGTCACATCTGCTACTCATAACCTCTGTCTTGTCCCTCTCTCAGGGGGTACAGCTGTCTGAGGTCCAGAGCGTCTCTCAGACTGTCGAGCCCCTGCAGGGATCCTCTCTGTGCACAAACAGAGTCTCTTCATGGCTTCTGCAGCATCTCTAATGGGTGAGTCAGTGTGACGCTGATCACATCCTTCTCCAACTGTACGAGCTAATTGATTGTGTCTGCCAACGCACTTTCATCTTACTCCTGATTTGCTATTGAGAAACATTCAAATTTTCTCCTCCAATCAGCTATTACTTGGAGAAATGTGTGTCTAATCTGATTTGGCTGCTGATGACAGGGAGGAAAATTTCACCTTGTGACCCACTTGAGAGATGAGAGTTTCAGCTGCTGCAGCAGTGTGATTATGTTATCATCAGTTTCACCAATACATGCTGCTTTATCACTGTCCTCCTCTATCAAAAGATCGATTTATTCAACTATTTGTAAACCATCTTTCATGCAGGTTAGTGTTTTATTGATGAACAATGTAGAGTTATAATATTAAGCACAATGTTAGCAGCAAAAATGAAAGTGTTTGTCAAAGATTGAAATACTAAATATTCCAAAAAGATATGGTTTGAGCTTGTATTAAAGGATAAGGCTGGTGGTATTTTATATTCTTTTTATTGTAAACAAATCCTATGAAAATACATAAGCCAACTTTAAACTGATCCTACTCACACATGTTTTCTGTGCATGCTACATGTCCATTGTTGTCCACAAACTGTTCGCATCAATGAGCCGCACTGTTGCACTGGCTGGTTTCTCACATGGGCTTGTAGTTCATTTTGATTCAACCCCACATACACCACCCTGCTGCCAGAAATACCAGAGCACCAAACCAGTGGCTGAAAATCACCCAACAAAAGCACTATTTACTGCTTTTTGAGTAAAAATGCCAATCTGTTTTAGGTCGGTTTATTATGTAGCCTTTTTTCGGAAAACATAGGTGTACATTTTTGACCTGATTGTAAAGTTATGCATCTTTGGTAAGGACTGGTTTGCTTGGACTTGAGCACACAGGGACAGAAAGTATGAGAGACAGACTAAGACTCTGCTGGTTTTTGGTCTTTTCATGGAATTTGTTGACTCTATGAAAAGTAAAAACTTTGCCAGTTTTATCCTTTAAAGATATCAACACTCTGCTGCTCTGTGTGCTCTGTCTCTGGTCTTGGTCGGCAGTCTGGCAACACATTTCTGAATCAATTGCAGCCAATTTGTAACTTGATGAACATTACAATACTCAAGGTTGAAAGAGATAAACATGTTTTTCTGTGTGGCTGTCCGGCACCTTTCCTGTCCCCCAGTGCAGCACCTCTGCTCTCGACTCTCCGGGTCTCTGGGCTGGCAGCTCTCGAGGAGCCTGGGCACGAGGCCTGGTACTACCGCCTTCCCCCTGCCCACAGTGTAGGAAGATTTAATGGCTCATGTGCCACGGCATCCAGCCTTTACTGGCTCCTTCTGCCTCAGCCAGGCCGGGTGGGTAACGAGGGATGAGGGCAAGGGGAAAAGAGGAGAGAAGAGTCAAATCTCTGCCAAGACGCAGCCTCCTCCTCTCACCACAAGTGTGTTGTGAATTATCTTCTCCCTCTCCCCCCTTCTTTCTCTCTTTCTCTACCTAAGCCTTTAGTTATCCCTCGCTACTCACCCTCTTCCTATTAAACACATATAGATCTTCATCTGTCCACAGCGCTTTCAAGAGGCCCGCTGTGAATCCGGCTCCACGGCACATTCATCTCACTTGTTTGGATAGCTAATTCTTTTTGATGAAAATTGCCTTTTCTTCTCTCTCTCTCTCTCCTCCATTCTTTCTCTCCCCGACTGCCAGTAACTGTGTGGTTAATGGTTGTGGTAAAAAGAAACAAAAACAGCCGTAATTGATAATGAGAGTCAGACTCTGCTCAGTCGAGCGCCTTTTCTCTCCCCTCTGTCTCATCAGCTCCTCGGAGTGACGGCTCAGACGGGCAGCTCTGCCAAGCAGGACTCTTCCCAGAAGGATGTCAGGGGATGGAAAACTAATCTGCAGGGTGTTAGAGAGTAATTTCCTAATGCCATAATGTGTAACTAGCACATTATGTTGGACTATTGGGATAAAATAATGCATAGACGTGAGCAATGCCAGCACTCAAGCTGAAACACACTTTCAGACTGTTCAGCTGATTTAAGCGAGAGTTTGAAATGTGTTGAGTTCTCCTTTTGGTGTTGTTAACATGTATGGTGAGGGGAAGTAGTAATTATTCCGGGGAAAACCATCATGGGGTGGGATGTTGTTGAGGAACCCCACAGTCACGCACGTCTTTGTCTGTTTTTGTCCCACTGAGCGCAATCGTTCTGAACACAAATATTTTTTTTTTATCAAAGCCTCGCCACAGTGGACGGGAATTATTTTTAGATTGCCCTGATAAATGAGGGGTTTCATATATCTGGATGTGGTCGGAGGGGAAGAAGAGTGAAAATGTAGGAGAAAAAGAGTTGAAAAAAAAATCTGGCAGAGCCACAAAAGCTTTTAAAACAACATGTGAAAAATCTGCAGTTCTTTAACAGTTAGCTTGTCATTTTTATTTGCCTCTTCAGATGGTGGCAGCGGTTGTCTTTCAGGCAGTGCCAGCTGGGATTGGCTGCTGGCTGGAAGGCGCAGGCCTGGCCCCGGGTAGCACTCTTATTATCATCACCACACACTGTAATTCACATGTCAATCACGGCCCGGAGCAGCGCAGGGCTGAGGGGAGAGGGGCTGGTTAGAAGGGGCCGCCGACTGGGGTGATGGGCCGGGCGGGGCGGGGGCTACGCGCTGAATACTTCCAGCAGGCCCTAATCGGACCTTTCATCCCTCATCTCTGCAAAATGGGCCAGGATAGGGGTATGATTGGTTCTACAGGGCTGGCCTGAACTGAAGCAGGAGGCTGTGCCGCACTGGCTGCCGTAAGAATATGAGTGACCTCTGAGGAAGGTTAAACTGTCAGAGTTTGGCCAGTCTGTCCTGGCTCAAGTCAGACTGTAGCTGGGGTAGACAGGATGAACGGAGCGAAGAATGAGACTAGAGGAAACAGTGTTAATCTAGCAAGAATCCTGTGTTTTTAAGCCAACACTCACAAAGATGAAAATGCCTGGTTAGGCTGAAGATCATTTAGTCATACTGTGCATGTATAGTTTTAACAATGGGTTTGAAGACAAAGACTGTGTGCCCGCTGGACATGCTTTTGGTTATAATGAGAACTGTTGGTTTTGCATTAGGCGCCACTTTTTATTTTTAGACTTCAAACGTGGTGCAGTTTAACTAAGTCTACTTACACATATTATTGAATAAAACAGTTTGCACCCCACAAACTTGTTCTAATGTACAGATTAGTTTTCACTGAATATGTGCTCCTATTGTCAGATGTAACTATTATGTACTGAATTAACTGACAAAACAAACATCAGTTTTATAGAATTAAATGACCTGTTTGGTGTGAAGAGTGAAATAGGTCATGTGGAATATGGTTGACATTTCTGACCCGTGTTACATTTCACATAATGACACATCATACCTAATATTGTATGATGATAATGTTTTGCTAAAGGATCAGTTTAGCATTTAACACACATATTCCTCTATGTTTATAGAAAAGCAAAACAAAGCAAAGTAATCAAGTAACATCTACATTTGTCTACATGCTTGTGTACAAGTTCAAACTTAGGCCAGAGATATCATAAGTGTTCATTAAGTGTGGATTTGCAAATCACTAAATTCAAACAAGTTGTTCTACGCAAACTAATTCTTAAGCAGAGATTGGTTATTAGTAATTAATTACCTGTTTGTACTATTGCGTAGCTAACCTACAGAACTAATGCTCACATTATCGGGCTGACACAGCATGACTTGTTTGGAAGTGAGACCTGAGATTTGATGAAATTATTTTGCTAATGATGAACTGGATAGACTGTAAATTACATTTCACAAAAATAACACAACATAACTGAAATGACAAAACATTATGCCACATTTTGTTAAATGACTCAACTAATAATTTCAATATTTTCTAGATTTGGGAATAAAACTACTAACCCTGAAACTTCATCCATGCATATATTAAATACAACAAAGTAATACCTGTATTAGGAAATGATTGGTATTAAGTCTTTATGTATTGTTTGCCCCATAAAATGTTTTTGAAGTTAGATGTCTGTAGTGTTACAGATATTTCAACATATTTACACATCACTCAAGTCTTTTATTGGTGCAACCCAAGTAAGTAAATCTCTAGTTTGAAACTGACTAGTAGCACTTACTAACAACTTAGGAAGGACTTTACACACAGACTTAGTAGCTTGCGAGATCGAGGCCCCGTGTAATTCCCCTGAATGCTGTCACCAGTGATACACTGTGACACAGCACCTGTGGACATGAACCCACATGCACGTTAATGGTTTTGACACATGTGTAAGCTGGAGAAGCTAATTAATGCTGCTACTGCGCCACTGAAGTCATAAGAAAAATCAGAGCCATTCAGCATCTCTGTAGTCATGTTTAGATTGTCCTCACATGTATAGAAATTTTTTTTCCATTTCCTGACTTTATTCCCAACCCAAGAGACTTTCTGCAGCCCTGTAGAGACACTATAATTTAAACTCTTGCGAAATGGGAACTCAAAAGACAACATGCTATTTCAATCAAAAGCCTGGTTCGAGCCCATCATCCTGCCTGCCAAAGCGTGGTGTAACTCACACACACACAAACACACACATGCAGAGAGCTCGCCTGCCAACGTGTGGTTTGCATTCACGATGCCTTAATGCCTTGTGGTTAGTGCTCTATCAGGGCCATGAGAAATGATTTATTAGTGGCTCCCGCCTGTATTTATAGATAATGAGCCTCCGTCAGTGTTAATAAAGAGATCCATTCTCAGCCTGGAAACACGGCACCTCTTTAAAGGATTACTGTCACTGTTAAACAATAGCCGCTCCTCCAAAGATAGCCTTGTAGTGTGTGTGTGTGTGTTGAGCACTGTGTAGGAGTGGATTCATGTATGTTGTGGGAGGGGGTTAAAATAGTGACAGGCCGCAGCGGGACAAACATTCCCTTCGTCCTTCTCAACGCAGGTTCAGTCATTGATAAAGGAACACATTTATCCTCACACAAAATAACTTTCCTGTTATTGTATTCAGACGTTTCAAGTCAAAGAGTTTCAGGCTCTCCGCTCATCCGTTTTTATAGAAGCTGGTGTTGGCAACTCCTCATTTGCTGCGGCTCAGATGTTGGAGGAGAGTGAGGCAGCATGAATAAGTGTTTCCCTCGTATGCCTACTTTTGCACTTTTATCTGTCTATATGTCAGTCACAAGTGCAAGTGTGTGTGTGTGTAACGATGAGGATGAAAGGGAGACATGGAGACACATGAGACACTCTGGCAGTGAAGTGTGTTTGTGTGACATCATTCTGTCTCCCTCTGGTTCCAATCAGCCCATCCTCCCCTGTTAATGACACCTGATAGATTAATGACTGATAAAGAGTGTGTGTTCGTGTGTGTGTGTGTGTGTGTGTGTTTGGTGGGGGCCCACAGAAAGCCCGCAATCAGACGGCTCTCAAATTAGCGCTCCATAACTACATCCTGACCAGGGCTTAGACATTTGAATCACAGGAAAGTCCTTCCAGACAATCAGACGCGCACACACACACACACACACACACACGCACACACACACACGCACAGGCTATCACTTTCATCCACAGTATATCACATCACATTTGTCTTCTTTCTAGCATGGTGAACTTTGACATGGTGAGAAATGGGGCTGGTGTTTGGGATGTCATCAATTTTAGCAGCTTACTCTTATATCCTCCAACCCTCCCCCTNTTTTTTGTGACTAACCTCAGGCTAATTTATTTTTAAGTAAATAATCACAATAATGATGATTGTAATGTTTGTTTATACAGGAATCACTAAAGCCAAGGATTACGAAGTGCTTCACAAATAGAAAAATTGTATAACAACACACAAAAAAATAAAGAATTAAAACTATAAAGCCATTATTACGACCAAGTATCATTAAATATAGCATGAAAGAACAATTACAAACAATGATCAAAACATACAAATAGATATATAATCTTGAACTTGAACTGAAAAGATCTTTGTGAGACATATTAGAGGCGCACTTCAATACTACTAATGAATATCTGTATTGATGGTTAATATATTATTGATTAAAGTTTTTTAGATTTAATAAGCCATTGATAAAGTCAGTCTTTTTTTGTTTCTGGGTTGTGAAATATTGCCTTTGGCTGCTGCATCAACCACTAATTACCTGCCTTCATTGCTTATTACTGATCTGTAAAGCCTTAAATGACTTATTAACCATGAATGAAATCAATAGTTCCTTTTTGTATTTTTATCAATTTTTGGTAGAAAGATGCTCTTTGGCCAATGAATAATTGTTTTGTTTAGAATCAATTTGAAGTGGCACAAATTTTAATGGCTGCATTAACACATGTTTACTCTCTGTCTTCCTTCTGTAGTTTAAACTTGAATGCACAGACTAGGGACTGACTGTGAACCACTCCTTTACCCATATTCACACCCTTCATTTTCCAATACACTCACAGTAGTCTGCTGTTGGTGGTAATACAGTAAAGTGTATTGCTCAGTGGCACTTCAGCAGTAGTTGCTGAAGAAAAGGGGAGTCAGATTTCCTGTATTATCCCGGCCTGGGATATGAACCAGCAGCCATACGAAGGCCTCTCCCCTGACCTCAGCAGGGTACTAAAACCTTATTAGGGGTCTTTTAGAGTCCAGGTGGAGCTGTAGCCTACTGGCTTTCAGCCATAAGAGTTTCAGTCTGTCAGGTCTCTGCTGTACCCGCTGTATGATGTGAGTATAGTTTCTCTCTGAGTTCAATTAAGAAGCTGAAATAAAAGTCTTGAAATGACCTCTATGTCATAATTGAAGAAAAAAACAGATAAGTGTATCGTCCTCTGGTGGAAAGATGCTCTGTGTTTCAGTGTGTGTGACGTGTGTGTGTGTGTGTGTGTGTGTGTGTGTGTGTGTGTGTGTGTGTGTGTGTGTGTGTGTGTGTGTGTGTGTACTCTCTGCTCCTCCTGTGAACCTGACAGAGGTGACGTCACTGAATCTGGAAATGATTCGTCCAGGCTATGATGCTATTGGCCACGATTCAGAAGAGGGTGTGTGTGTGTGTGTGTGTGTGTGTGTGTTCCACCAACGCAAAGTCAACATGGCCGAAGTGTACATGTAGCACTCTGGAGCAGTCTCATGATGATGAGGTAATTTCCCCAGAGATTAACGCTCAGGAACATAACAGACATGCATCCATTTCCATTCCTCTCTGTACCCTTTCATCCTTTTTCATCCTCTCTGATTCTTCCACTTTTCTCTTTTTACCTGCGCCAGTCGCTGACCTTGAATTATCTCTCATCACATGCAAGTGTCACCGACCTTTTGCCTTTCCTCCAGTCTTACCTTTTGTCCCCTCCCTCACTCCTGTGCTCAAAAATCTTTTCATTCCTCAGTCTTTTTTTTTTGTCTTTTCTTCACATCTTTGCTTCTTTAAACAGTCAGACAGCAACATTAGCTCACATGTTTAGAGAAAAACACCCATTCTTCTTGAATACAGTCATATAAAACTTGTATTCCATGTTACATCATGTATTATTTTAGCCTCAATAAAGGACTCCAACAACCCAAACAAAAGTGTTCACATCCAATGTGTTTGCAATGAGATGTGTATCAAAGAATACTGTTAATCAGAATTTACTTTTTAGCGTTCTTCACCCAATGTAACTTCAAACCTATTCAGACACAGGGCTGCCAAGTTTTAACATCAGCTTGGACTGAGATTTGTTCCTGGGGGGGCTGCTTGTCACTAGCCCTGAGCAACACCCAACAAATCTATAAATTGAGACAAATGAGTCCTGCATACCTTTCAGTTAACATGACTGAATTCCATGGTCAGTGATTGAAATCCACACCAGTGGCGGAGTGTAACCAACTACATTTACTCAGGCACTGTACTTCAGCTGAGCCCATCAGTTGAGTAGTCAATTTACAGAAAATTCACTGGCAATTATTTGACTACATTGATACATATTTTGAACATTTCATGGTTTCAGCTTTACAAATGTAAAGAGTTGCTTTCCTTTTACTTAATTTCATGATTTTATTTTATTTTTTAAAATAATTTTTGTGTTTGGACTGCCGACTGGGCAGAACAAACATTGTGAAGGTGTCACTCTGACTAATTGTGAATTTCTCACTAATTTTTACAAACCAAACAAATGACCGATTCATGGAGAAACTAATCACCAGCTTAATCCATAATGAAAATAATCATTAGTTGCAGTCCTTCACAAAATCCAGCTCAACAAGCTAAAACAGTAAAAATATGCTTTTCCATTAATGCATATATCGTAATAATCCAATAATATAATACACAATAGTATAACAGTCACAAGGGACATTTTTCTGCATTGAGTACTTTCACTTTTAACACTTTAAGTTCCTGATTACACTTACATGCTTTTATTGAAGCAACTTTTTTTATAGTGTGATATTAATACTTTAACTTTCGTTCATATGACCCTTTTTGAGTCAGCTGATTAGAAATATGGATTCATAAATCTGAATCTGAACGAAAAAAATGTGATATAATGATAATGTAAACTGGAAATATTTTAAAGGACCTTTCACGAAAATAACACAACACATGTCATTTTACAAAAAGCTTTGCTAGTAACATTTTGCTAAGTAACCAAATAGCACCAGCCAGGTCAGCATAATTCCTAACTCACTCATTCTAAACAGCAACACACATATTTCTGCTGTTTCTCTGTTAAGTTTGATCTATCTCTAACCACCCCACCAGAGCTCCTTCAGCATGAACTCTGAGGTGAGCCAAGCTGAGAGGATGAAGACAGGCAGACAGGCAGGGCTTTGGGAGAAGAGAAGGTAGCCTTAGAAGCTGATACTCACAGGAAAGACTCATTTGTCACCCTTGTCTCAAAGCCACATGTGATTGCCAAAAGCGTGTGTGTGGTGGGCCAAGGATCATGAGAGTGTGATGCACGCTGATTTTGTGGAGGAGGGGGAGATCTGAAGCAGCATCACTGCTCTCCACCACATGTCTACTATCCATGAGATCTGCTCGTCTCTCGCTCTCTCTTTCTCTCTCTCTCTCTCTCTTTGACCACTAAATGTTCTCCCACTGGAGGCACATAGTGATTATGGTGGGTCCACATGAAGACATGTCAGTGACGTTATGAAGCCCTGAGCAGTGTCTAACTTTTTGGTTCAACGCAACTCTGTGGCCAGCTGTTACCATAGCAGTTTGGAGTCTGTGTGTGTGCGTGTGTGTTGTTATGATTTGGGATACTTTTTGGGGACACAGTTCAGACCAGTTAATTGGGGACGGCCAAAAGCCATGTCCCCAGTTGGAAAACAGCTGATTTTTGGGTCAGTGGTTAAAGTTAGGGTCAGGGTTAGGCAAGTAGTGTTTATGGTTAGAGTAGGTCTCCAGGAAATGAATGTAAGTCTATGTAATGTCTCCAGAAGTGACCTAAGTAAACGTATGTGTGTCTGTGTATGTGTGTGTCTGTATATATGGCTCGGGAGCAGTGAAAAGGACAAAGTCATTTGTCACTTGCGGCTTCACATGTCTGGTATTGAAATTGATGACAAATCTATGAGGTGTGTGTCTGTGTGTGTGTGTGTGTGTGTGTGTGTTCATATTTGTTGGCCAGCGTTCGGATGATGTCATGCATGAGAGCTTCTTTTTCTCACACTTTTACAAAGCCAGCCGTGCCCCTGCAGACTTTCACAGTTTGCTGACATTGCAGGCAAGGAGTGTGTGTGTGTGTGAGTATGTGTTAGCATGTGTGTAGCGTGTGTATTTTTATTGCTTTCATTGGACGTTTGCTGCAGACCACAGGGAAACATTGGCATTCAGACTCCATCATACACGCCTGCCATCCACCATTATGACGCCCATTGCCTCTGTGTGCCTGTGCACAAAAACACGGGTGTCTGTTTGTGTATGTTTTGCTCTTTTCAGTCTGAGAGGCACAGAAATTCTACCTAGCAGGCGTGTTAGAAAGTTTGAGATGTAAACTGGATGGACGGCGAGTTTAATCTGCCATTAATCAGCTCCTCGGAAAACTCACTCAAGCATCAGACACTGCAGATTGCTCTGCCTCTCCCTGTAACTCCCTCTCTGTGTTTTTCCCAGTCATCACTTTACTTTCCCCCCAGAATCACTCCATTTCACCCCCCTCCACCTGCCCCCTCTCTTCTCCCCCCAAATCATCCCTTGTTTCCGTCTGGAATGAGAGTGCGGTCGCCTCCTCGCTCCCTCCTCTGCTTTTTTTTTTCTCTCTTCCTCTGTTGTGTGTGATGCTGAGAAGCCCTCAGGATTAAATCTAAGTCTTTTGTTTATCATCCCAGCTATTACTGCTAATGCTGGCTCTCCCTCTCTCCTGCTGCGTGTGTGTGTGTGTGTGTCCACGCATGCATGTGTGGGCAAGCACTCAGATCAAACACAGCGTAAGACGAGCCCATAAACAAGCCTTCAGGACCACTTAGGATTTTCTGGGAGAGTCAGTTTGGGGGGTTACGCGGAGGGGGAGTTAGGTACAGAAATCAGCTGCTCTGTTTATGTACCTTTCAGTGGTGATTACCGGTCCAATCTGTCTGTTTAACAGAGGAAATATCATAGCCTCGCAGAGTGCATGTGTGCGTGTTTGTGGGGCTGGGAGATGCATGTGGTACAGTTGCAGTGCAGAGGGCTGGAGGGATGCCACCGAGTTGCGTGGAATTAGAACGCTGGTGCAGCAGTAAGTGTTTATTTATTCATACATTCAACCTTAACTGAGTCAGGAGAGTGAAAGCAGAGGAAGTGGAGGACCACCACAGACCAGAGGGCTGAGGATATGTGTCAGACATACAGTACAGCCTTGGCTCTGGCCTGTGTTTCCACACAGCGCAGGGAAGGCTGTGTACTGAGTGTGTCAGTGTGAGTGGGCAGACACTGGCAGGTAGTACCCAGCCTGTAGGAGGGAATATATTTACAGAGTCAGTTTACAGAGTGGAATATTCACAGTGATGAATAGGCCACTTTATACACTCCAAATATGACTTTCATTACATTACAAAAATGGATTTTTGTGTCATGTGCTGTACAGAACAGAGCAAGTAAAGGGAGACAAGCTTAATTGAAAGTGTAAATAGTTCGAGTCTTGTACTATTAAGTTAAGTCTAATGAATGGATGCTGATTTTTCCTGATGGGGAGCGTTTTTATTGGAAGAGAGTGTTTCCACCTGCAGCCACAAGATGGCGCCAAAGCTGCACAAATTGACACAGGCAATAAAAAAAGCAATAAATGGTTTCAGCGGTTAAACAGCAGTAAAACGGTCTTTTCACTCATTACAGGCGCAACATGTTTATACATGTGCTGTAATTTGGAGCTGCAGGAGTTTCCACAGCTTCTGTTGCGGGTGCCATCTTAATCCCCCTCCAGCCACCGGAAGCTCCAGATAAAGCCGAGCTCGCAAAGTGCGTCACAGCGCGGATCTGCGGACAGCGAGCGGATCCTGCAGTCTCTGCACCGGCCGTCCTCCCTCCTCTGCACCGAGCACCGCAAACCCGAGCGCACCTCTCTTCTCCACCATGGTCAAGATCGCCTTCAACTCGGCTCTGGCCCAGAAGGCGCTGGGCAAAGAGGCTCCAGCCGCAGTGACGGTGAGCTGCCCCGGGCTGCCGAGCGGAGCCTGAGCCGGTGTGTGTCTGCAGGCCTGCACCGGCCCAGGCTCCCAGCCCTCACCGTGGACTTCATCCGTGCACGCTTCCTTTAATGCTCGTCGTGTTTTCTCTTGCAAATGTGATGTTGAGAGGTTTGCGGTGATTTTCGGTGGGATGCATGTGTTGCACCTGATGCAATGGGAGCGCCCAGCCTCTGCACAGCTGGTCTGCAGAGGCCACACATTCACTGGGATTATGTAGTATTACTGAGAGCAAGCTGCATGCGTTCATGTTGATATTATGCAATGTTATGGTTCTCTGTACAATTGCTGACAGATAAATGTGTGTGCGTGTGTGTGCCCGCGCGCGTGTGTAGGACCCTGAGCTGGCCTCTGCTCCAGTGGGCAACGAGGGCTCCACAGGTCGCTGCCTGCTCACCCTGCTGGGCATCGCCTTCATCCTCAGTGGGCTCATCGTGGGGGGAGCTTGTCTCTATCGATACTTCACCCCAAAGGTAGGTGTGTGTGTGTGTTTGTGCCACAGGGGTTGCGATGTGATCCAGTATACTATCTGCATACTCTGTGGTTTGTCTGTTACATAGTGGTTTCAATTTGCTATATTAATATTACAAAAGACATAGACATTTAGACATTTTTTTATCTTCCTTTCAATGAGCAGAATACATCAAGATGGTCAATCATGCAATATGTGCCCCATTTATTTTTCAACTGAAGTGACTGCAGCAGGTTAGAAACATTGGGTGGTGTAGTGGTGAGGATACATGTCATATACTCACTCGATGTACAGGGTTTGATTCCAACTGGGGAACTTTGTTACGTGATATACTCATGATGTCTGAAAATAATGATGTTTTATAACACTAATAAAAATGATAATCATGAGACCAAACTAGTTGCTTCCTTAAGTCATCCTCACAGTTTTGTCTTAAGATAAGAGACTCTTTGGCAATTGTGTTTCTCCTGGTCCCCCAGTGCAAATATAAAGAATGAATAATACAACAAATCAAAATACAAAAGAAGGTACAAATATGTAAGGCAGCACACAGGACAATGATAAAAGTGTCCTAAAAATAGAAAAGTATAAATATAAATCAGTGTAAGTGGTGCAGGAGCAGTTTGTGATTCCCTGAGGATATACAGGATATGAGAAACAATCTTAGATGATATCCTTTAATTCTCTGTACTTTGACGAGAGACTTGTGGGTGGAGATAAAGCGGAGTGTTATTTCAGTTTGGGAAGAATTATTAAGGCTGCTTTTGGCCGCTGATGGGACACTCTTGCCTTGGTAGGAAACCAGAATGCTGACTCTCGCTCTCTTCCGTCTTCAGAGAAAGTGCAGACTTCACCGTTTTTGGATCTTGCTGCGTTGTCAGTGGGAGGGTCTCACATTTAATACAGTATCTCAGTGTGCCCACTCTGGTTCCTCTGTTATGCAAATGAAGCAAAGCCCAAAATGTGTCATTATTAACTATAAATACCATGCATAAACACTTCTTAGTTCAAACGCAATCCAACCAATCAAAATGGATTCATCCTACTTACAAACCATATTCTGGTTCATTTCTAAATCCTCTTGCTTGTTGTTCAGGCAACACGTTTCCTTTAAGCAACGTTTTTTTCTTTAAATATCATAGCACATTATTTCCTTGATACAGATAAAATAGATTGCACTGAGAACCAACACCCCAGTCCACTACATCAGGGATGGACTGGGAATTAAAAATGGTCTTGGATTTTTTTGACCAGTTCACCAATAGATGTCAAATAGAAAAGTGGGAACGTGTTGCTCTGGCTAGAAGGAGCTCATATTGGCAGAATGGCACTGGCATCCTGTCTCTGGCTTAAACTACATCTATTCACTGCAACAACAGTATATCTTGGTGGCATTTGTTGTTTTTGTTGATGTGTATAAATACCAAATGTTGCAGTGTGACATCTCACATGGTGATTCCTGAAATTTGAAATACATGTAGATACAGTTAGGAAAATGGCGACATTAAATTAATTAATAATTTGCATTTCGTTAGCCTGATAGCACAGCTGCCAAAGTCATATTTAGGCATATATAGGAAATAAGGCAATGAGGTGAATTTGGCCAAAAAATGACTTATGCAATTACGCTTTTAATCTAACGATTTGTTAGTCATAAACTCCAATATGCAAAATTTCTTCAGCTGACCAACTATTTTTGAGCACTAAAGGTGTTTTTGCCTTGGTTCATCTTTGTGTGCATCAAAGTGATCTATTTTGCTCCCGCTCGGTCATGTGTCCTCCAGAGGCTGTATCATGGCGCCATGCAGTTCAGTGACGTGTCGGCTGGAGCTGGAGGAGAGAGCCAGCCATACTACCTGCCACGGGTGGAGGAGGAGGTGGAGATCTCTGACAGCATGGCCGTCATCAGCATCCCACCACCCCGCTTCAGGCCTGGAGACCCTGCTTACATCCTCCACGACTTCAACAGGGTAACGCTGACACATAGTACTCCACACGCAGAGCTGTAGATGCTGGTGCACTCCTGTTAATGTGGTTTAAATTCTTCCCTGATTACTTTGTGTGTGTGTGTGTGTGTGTGTGTGTGTGTGTGTGTGTGTGAGTAGAAGCTGACGGCATACCTGGACCTGACTCTGAGGACCTGCTTTGTGATTCCTCTGAACACCTCGGTGGTGCTCCCCCCTCAGGACCTCATTGACCTCTTCTCACAGCTGATGGTGAGTCATGAACAGCTGCCTGTAGAAGAGGCTGAGTGTGGATGATCGAGCAAACCCCACACTGACACAGCACTCTCACTCAAGCATAAGCCTTAATATTGAGGTCTAAATATTACCTGGGGAAATCCAGGGATTTATAATAATTCCAGACATTGTTCCTGCTTTAATCCCCTGCAAATCTGACATTTTTGTCATTTGTCAAGTAAAATTTTCCAGCACACATCACCTTCCTCTGTTCCAGACAGTCTGGGATATTAGTAAGTCTGTGTGAATCAGACTGACTAATTTCCACCAGACGGCAGAGCTCACACATTTTGGTTCTCTTTTATTGTCTTTAGATTTGCTTTGATGAAAAGGTTTTTTGTACAAGTGCCAAGTTTTATTCTTTAAATCATCAACAAGAAAGTCTTCAGCCGTGCCTGTACCTTAAATTAGTAAATTAAAATTTTGGCCTGATGATGGCACTAGATGAAAAGTTAAGGGATCAGTCATTATCATCCCATAGAGCCATGATGCTAGTTTAGCTAAAAGTTGTCACTTCTTGGTGTCAGTAAACTACTTCTTTAAAAATACATCTGGTGATGTTTTGAGTGACAAAATAATTTTCACAATTTATATTTTTTATTCTAATACATTTTTCTGCTGATTCAGATTTTGTCACATGCACAGTCATGTTCCTGTAGAAAATGTGCTTGTTTGTTTGAGTTAGCAGAAGTTAAACATGGTCAGCAAGATTATTTATCAGCAAGTTTTTGAACCGTCAGTCACAAGAGTACATGACTTCGCTGAATTCTCCACCATGACAGGTTGTACAGCATTTGGAGGTTGGCGGTGCAGTCAGCGAATTTGATGATTCGCTGTGAAAACGTTTCACAAAATGCAGAAGTTTTGGGGATGATTCATTAATGAGACAAAGCCCTTCCCACTCTCCGTTTTCACACTTGGCTTCAGTCGTGTTCACTGAGCTGCTTTTCATTTTAGGAAGACAAAAGGTTTATACATGTATTATGATCCCTTCTTTCTGTCCCAGTCTGGCTCTTACCGCAGCTACCTGGTGCACGAGGACCTGGTGGTGACGGAGCGTATCGATGACATCAAGCCTCTGGGCTTCTACATCCGCCGGCTGTGTGATGGAAAGGAAACATACAGAATGCAGCGCCGCTCCAGCCTGCCAGGTGTGGATTCACTGTGCAGCTCAAACCGACATCTTTTCATGTTTGATGAGCTTCATTTACATCTTAAAAGCACAAGCATGCGTTTTAATTTTATACTTACATCATTTTTGTACTAGTTGATAGACTTTTCAACTGACATGGCAGGCATAGACTCACATGTAGGTTATCTAAAGAAAAGCCATTATTAACACAAGCATATTCAATGCAGCGAATTCAAAATAAACTGACTGTTGTATCTGGTTTCACATGATAAGGTACCACTCTGACTATGCAAAAACCACACCATGAACACCCCCAAGTATTTTCAGTCGGTCGATATTACATATTACTATTGGCCCTGTTTAGCCTATGAACATTGAACATGTTATTTCACCCTTTTTAAGCAAGTGCACATAACGTTTGTTCCAGATAGTCACTTAAACAACTTCAACATTTAACATTTGAGCTATTACATTTTGTTTTTAACTCAGACAGCGGAAGCTAATTAATGATTAAAATCACAACGCTCTCTTCCGAAGTTGTTGAGTAATGCACTAGATGCAAGGCTATGATTAACAACTTCAGCACTGCAGCTTGATAAGCCGATATATGACAAACTATATTTAGTGGCTGCCCAC
This sequence comes from Centropyge bicolor, assembly GCA_037975185.1. Lineage (NCBI taxonomy): Eukaryota > Metazoa > Chordata > Actinopteri > Pomacanthidae > Centropyge > Centropyge bicolor. Next base: position 5,978,296 of record JBBMOC010000002.1, read on the forward strand.
ACAGATATTGGACTAATTAAATTACCAGTACTGACAATTCACACTCCCTGGAAGCACGAATGTAGAGGGGGATGTTACAGCAGACAAATATATACAATTTTAACCTCTTCTTTTTGTCATTGCAGTTTTCACTACTTCATTTTTGTTGGTTTCTGTGTATCTTCGTGTCTGTCAGGTGGAGGCATCCAGAAGCGCTCTGCAGACCAGTGCTTCACCATCCATCACTTCGAGAACAAGTTTGTGACGGAGACCAGCATCTGCAAGGCTTGATGGGAAAGCGTGAGCGTAGGTCATGAAAGCGAGTGAGAGAGAGAGAGAGTGATGGAGCGAACCAGAGTGACAGAGACAGAGAGAGAGAGAGAGAGTGGGAGGGAGTAGAAGAAGGAGGGAACAACTTTTAGCAGAAAGTTACTTTTGTATAAAACTCTTAACTCCAGTTTTTGCCTCCCCTGCTTTAACCCCAGTGATTCGTGAATTTAAGTTACAACGTTATATAGCCTAACCCCCCACCTCTGCTGTAGTCCCCTGAACCTGTATAAGTCATAGCTCTTGCTCAAATATTCACTAGTTAGTCTTGTACTGATAACCAGCGTCAGCCTGCTTACTAAGGATATACTAAGTTTCATTTGTTCTGTTGTTTATTCGTTCTGTTGCTGTAGCTTCCTGCTGACTTATCGTTGTTACTGTAATACAACATCCAGTCACCTCCAGACGAGAGTTGTTAGTCCTTCTGAATATGCTAGTGATAGTGAGAAGTCATTCATATCAGACCTGTCAGTGTCAGCTTACTGTTCCCACTAGAGCAGCCTCGACAAGATCTACTATACGATATAGTGTGATATAGCACAAGTCACCCTCCAAAATGTATGGTACAGTACAGTTACAGTACACATGCTACGTGGTTGTCAGCGTCTTTTATGGATGGTATCAGAGGCGCCCAAGCCCAGAGCTCAGAGCGCCCTGCTGCTCCCTGAGCCCTCTGCTGCCCCGCTGTGTGATGACTTTATGTAAATGATGGTGTCATACCTGATGGTGAGCAGTCCAGCACCCTATATGACCAGTGTTTGTGTTTGTGTAGAAACCTCATTTGTGACAATAAACTTGAAGGATGTTGACAAAGCTAAAGGAGTGAATAAGCTAAAGGGAAATTTCAACAAAATTGAAAACACTTTCTGTCCGAGTTTTTGAATTCTTATTTATGAATTTGGTATCAGCGTGAGATGACGTTTACTGAGAAAGCTGTAATTAATAGCTTTCTGTGAGTTGCTACAGGTTTTTTGCAGAACACTATATATTGTATAAAATGGTCTCAGAATACGTTTGCAGAAATCCCTCAGTGAGTCTGCACGAAACATTTGCCCTTGATTTTGAGAGCCCTTAAGGAAAAGCTTGAAAGTCTGAAAAGTTGGCCTTTCGCCAAATAATTGAGTCATTTTCAACAGTTTTCCACTCGATGCCTGCACAGAAAGACAATCAGACAGGAAATGTGCTTGTAAAAATGTGTTTATGTCTCAGCTTTTTAACAATACTAGAAAATTAGATAAAAACCAATGTTGTGTGCAGCTACTGAAATGAACTTCACTTTGTTGCTGAATAAAGTTCCATTTCTTTACCTACTGAATATTATGACTGCTTGCTTCTTATTTATAGCGCCAGTGAAAGCTCTCAGTTGGAAAGCCAACACAGACCACTTTATCATCGCCCGTGAGCTGTCAGCTCATTGTGAAATTGTATTTAGAGGAGGAAATATGTAGCTGGTTTAAGGGTTTTCCTGTGTTCTCTATTTCCTGATGCTGACTCGAGATGTCGGCACTGATGGCACGTTCATCCTTCATAACAGGAACGCTTCACTCTTCACCGGGGACATACAAATTTAGAAAGAACAGACACACCTTTTATTAAAATATAAATATAAAAAAACATTCACACATTCAATATAGTTTGAAACTTGCTCCCATATTTGCATGTAAATTTCCCTAGCTTTTTGGAATGCATAGACTTCATCTCAGTGTTTAGTGGTTGAGACTAAAATGTGGCTCCTTTAGGAGACTCCCAGCAGTCTAGTCATTCTCTAAGTCCTCTCCTCCAGCTATACAGGACAGACGCCTGCTGAGAGTTATGCTCTCTGGTATCTCCGGCTTGCTCAGTCGCCTCCAGAATTCGTTAGTTGTGAAATAGTACATGAGTGGGTCCAGGCTGCAGTTCAGGCTGGCCAAGCAGAGCGTGACCGGGTGACATCGCAGGATCAGGTCTCTGAGGGCGCAGCTGCTCACTGCATTGGCTTTAACCAGGAAGTCTAGAGGCATGGTGACATGGTAAGGAGCAAAGCACACCAGGAAGACCACAGCACAGCTTAGCACCATCCTTAACGCCCTCCGCTTCTCCCCTCGGTCGGGTATGGCCCCCACTTTGCGCTGCCGAAGGCTCCCGGCGGTCAGGCAGGTGCAGGCTAAGACCAGCACAAGGGGGATGATGAAGCCCAGGAGCTCGGCTATGATAAGGAGGACCCCGGCTGCTGGATAACTGAGATTCCTCATGGGCAGTTCTGAGAAGCACACTAAGTCAGGTCTGGCGAGGGGGGCGCTCGCCTCTGAGCTGGAGTTCAGGTCACCGCTGAGGTTCCTCAGCAGAGGGAAGGGCAGACAGCCCAGGAAGACCAACAGCCAGCCAGCGCCACAGATAAACAAGTCTCTTTTTCTCCTGGAGGAGTTGTACCTCAGCGGGCGCATGATGAGCTCGCAGCGACGCACGCTGACACACACCAGGAAGTAGATGGAGGCGTACATGTTGACGTACTTGAGATAGAAGCAGATCATGCAGAGAGGATGACCAAAGGGCCAGGTGTTGTTCAGGTAGTAGTAGATCCGCAAAGGCAGAGAGAGCACCTGAGAAGGGGCAAAGAAGAGGTAGAACTACAAACAAATAAAGGCCAAAAACAGAAGTAAAATCCTGTCTTTAGACAATATGCTCTTTACATGCTCAATAACACTTTTTCTGATTTTTCAATTAGCTTATCAACAACAATGAATCTATAACAACAGTGTGGTAGATGCTTACTTGTAAAGCACCCTTGCAGTCTGAACCGTCAGTCATAAAAAACAAGCAATTTGATGATGTTGCCCACAACTTTAACATTTCCATAATTTTTGACATTTAATATGTTAAACTTGTTATCTCTTAACAAGTTGTATGCTTATATAAATATCTCTTAAAGTGTGTAGTCATGCACCTATACCGCCTCCTCTGAATCATCATAACTGATGTAAAAACGAACAATGAATTATATGTATAACACAGCTGTGATAGGAATATGAAATATAACCCTGTATTATATTCACCAATTCTCTGTTAGCCTTTTTTATTATTATGATTATTATTATTTTGTTATTTATTTTATTAATTTATATATCATTAATTTATTCATAAATATTTTTTCTCTTTACAACGTGGCCAATTCCATCTTCAAATGAAGGCCATGGGATGTGGCTGAAAGCCTGGGCAAGGAGCTTTGTGTGAGGACCATGGGTTAAGAATTTGTTTGTCAAATTGAGGTCAAGAATGACAACATTTCTTGGTTTGTACACATATATGAACAGTTTATAGGTGTCATACAATTTGTTCACGTGTGTTTGTTCATATTTCATTAAATTACAGCTGTTGTCTATCATTTATTAACTATTAACACACCAGTTATCGGTGCTTTATAGCAAAATTTTATTATCATTGGCAAAAACAAGAATAAATACTTAATCATGTGTGTTTACAGCTGTATTATATGTTATAAACAATCTGTAATTTATAGATTAGTTGGCACTGCCATCCACATAAAGAGAATTTATCTAAACAGGAAATATCTATGATAAAAAGTTATCTCTAATGAGATTAGATAAAATGAAAGACAGAATTTGACAGATAAATAAATACATAAACATACAGGATGATGAGTCACATGACCTAATAAAATACTCAAATATGAAGGACAAAAGACATGGAGGGATTTTTACCTGTAGCAGGTCGGCCACAGCCAGGTTCATCATGAACACAACAGCCTTCTTGGTTTCTCTCACGTAAACCCTGAACACCCAGAGTGCCAGCACGTTACCCAGCAGGCCCGGGGCCAGGATCACACTGTACACCACTGCGTACACATAGTGCTGGTACACTCGGAGATCTTCACTGCTTTTACAGCTGTGGTTGGTGAAGCTCATCTTAAGCCAAGGGCTGTTCACTGCCTTGTGATCCAACAGGAAGCTTGTATCAGCAAAGCTGCTTGTGGTCCTGTGACAGACGTGTTTGAGCATCCATGATGTCCTTTATGGCGACGAGGAATTCATGCTTCCTTTAGTGAAGTTAAAGCGTGTGTCCAGCGCTGATCAACTGTTGATGTTTCAGACCGCATTCAGTGTCCAATCGCTTGCCCAGTGCATGCTGGGATAGGTGAAAGAAGGTATCTGTAGAAAGCAGGATGATATTTGAGTCACAGCAAATCATCTTCTGATATCAGCATGTTTTGCATGTTGCACCGATAACTGTCATGCTATGAGAAAGAACCTTCTTCGATAAGACCCATGCTGTACAGCACTCAGTCACACACACACAAACACATATGCAAATACACTCGTACCTGTCAACCGTAGACACAGCTTGATATGCCATGTGTTGAAACATTGCATAATATAATACCCCATTTGTGCAGCATCTGCAGCCCATTTCCAGTAAATATGCAAACCCACAGATAAGTTGATGCTACAATTTCCCACATAGTGTTCACTGTTAACCATCTCTGCCTGCAGGAAAGCTGACAACGGTCGGTGTGAAACTGATGCCTCAGAGCGAGGCACCAACGAAACTAGTGTGGTTACTGTAGTCAGATAATGTATGTGGTTTACAGGTCAGATAAAGACAAACCTGTCCCCTCGAAGTGAAGAGTAAGAAACAATTGTTTCTGTGGTGGATCCACCTTTTCTAAATACTTTTTGCTTTTTAACATTTCTGACATTTTCAGAAGATCTGAGAAACTTATAGGTTCTTCTCAACCCTGATGAACTTTGGATGTTGATTTCAACCTAACAAATGGAAAATGTTCGGTAATGTCTAGAGCTGAACTTTCAGCTCGTAGGTGTGAACCACCTACTGCTGTAAACATTACCAGGTGTAAACTGGCTCAGCATGGGTTTCCTTACTGTTTGCTCCAGCCCATGTAAACTGTTTAAGCATACACAATGTGAGCTATGAAGAGTCAGCCTCTTTTCATGCTGATTTGTCTCTTTTATGATCTGATATGACTCGAACTCAACTGATCTAAACTAATTATGCAACAAAAACTGTTTCATTTTTACTGTGTTGGTGTTTTTATAGATGAGAGATTTGAATTGATAATTTCATTGATTGTGTTGATAAAACTGAAAATCAGGTTTTCTGCTTATGACTTGCTGCTTTTTGAGACATTTCCAATATCCTCTAAGATTTTTATGTCTCAGTAAATGCCTTTCAGTGGCTGGTTATAAAAGGAACATCACAGTAACATTGTAACTATTTTGACCATTGTTGATTAGGGAAGCTTGACGAGCAGGAAGGAAGCAACGTGACAGAAATAATACTGATGATGCACATCTGTTTAACATCTGGCTTAGCGCTTTGAGGATGCTAAACACAGTCTCAACAGTGGTTCAATTAATACTTAGTCCCTTAACTTCAGTAAAAGTACCAATACAACAATGAATCTTCCTTGAGTAAATGTACAGAAGTATTATCAACAAAATGTACTTAGAATATTAAAGTAAAAGTAATCATTTTACACAGTGATGTAATAATATACCTATATTATTAAATAGTTAATCCTGATGCATCAATATGTGAGTCGCAATTTACTGTTGTAGCTCATGAGCTAATTGCCTCACTGTTAGGTAAGTGCTAGGGGCCAGGGTTCTTCCATTAGGTTACACGATAAATCTGAGGGGCGTGAGATAATTAAGGGAAATTAAAAGGAAGGATGAAATTCTGCGACACAGATTTACATTCATTTCTTGGACGTGACAAAGAGCCCATATAGACACTTGTGATCCACAGGTTTAATACTTAACAATGTGTTGTGTTTTATATGTATATGTTTTTTAAAAGTTCAATCGTAATCTGAAAAGTAACTATAGCTGTCAAATAAATGTAGTGGCGTAAAAAGGAAAGCAATAACTCTCTCTAAGTAGCATAAAATGCAAATATTCAAACAAAGTACGCCACAATTGTACCTAAGCACAGTGCTGTACTTTCCAGCACTGTTTCCCAGGGAGGATATTAACCAGCAGAAGAATTTTTGGTTAAGTAATGAGGGGATCTGCTTTAAGGGATATAAACTCTGGCCTCTGCTCTCTGACTGCTTTTATCCCACTTCACAGCACTCAGAGAGATCTCCCAGCGGTCCCTCAGTCCCCAGTCTTCTTTTTTTTGCTCCACTGACCTTTGACCTATGTGTCTCTCATCGCTCTCACTGTAGCACGTACGGTATGCCTTCGTCAGTAGGCTGTATATGATGTGTTTGTGGTGACCAATAACTGTTCTTTCGTTTCCTCCTTGCAGTTTCTGGCACTAGCGTTAGGTGTACAATGATCATTATGTAAGAAAGATCATTATGTCATATGTCTTAGGATCACATATATATATCATAACATCTGTCTTTAGACCTTGTTGATATTTGGGTAGGCCAAGGAAAACAGGGTTACAGTTAGGAGACTATGAGAATATCTCTGGTTGAGAACAGAGCTGCACCCCTACCTTAGGATTGAGCCGGTTTAGTCCTCTGATCTTGCCAACAGAAACACATTATTTCATCCACTGTGATTCATCCCTCTGTGGGACGTTGCCGCCTTTTACATCTTTTCCACTCAGACGTGACATCTGGTCTTGTGTATTAGCACCCAAAATGTTGCACCCAGGTCCTACCACGTGCGCTGTTCCAACACACAAAACATGTCATAATCCCCATCGCCAGATATACCCGCTAGACGATACAGACAACAGAACACACAAGACACTCTTGACACTGGCCTACAGACACACATTCACACCCTCAACATAACAGACATTCCTCACATTGGAGAAACATGCAGGATCCCCCATGAGTCCACACTGAAAGCATCCAGCTGTTAGAGGGCCTCACACAAAACTCACTTGCTTTTTAAAAAGAATCAATAAGATTAGCAGTCAGTGTCTCACCTCTGTCTTCAAAGTGGAAGCTGCGTCGCATCAAAAAGCAGAACGGTGAAGCATCAGCCAGCACACATGCCATCCCCTCCCTCCTCCCCCTCTAATACTATTCACTTTCTCTGTCCCGCCCTCTCTCTTTCTCAACTTTTTATCACTAGTGTTGCATCAAATTTTCTTTCCTCTCTAACCAAATATCATTTCTTGTTTTGATTTTTTGTCGTCTTCTCTCTATATAGCAATCTGTCTTTTCTCTCTCGGTGTCTCTGCTGTGCGGGGGGTTTCAGCACGCATTGGGCTTCCTGTGAGTGCGGGGGAGTGGTTTACAAGAATTTTGACACCATGACTTCTGCTGTTATGGCTACTTTTCTCCTTCGTCCATCACGCCATGTGTGTCCTTTTGGTGACAGATGAGAACATAGTGACAGATCAGGACTGAGAGTCAATATTTAAACTAGAAACAGTGAAAAATTTTGGGGCCTTTTTATAATATACTTTTGGTTTCGTTCACATGTTTCACATCACGAATGTTTCAGTTACTGAATAGCAGATACAGTTTGATGCCACGTGACAGAAAACAGATAAGAAGTGGGTGCACTTCCGTGGGTGAATCAGACGGTTTTTCCTAAGGTGGGCTGCGTACATCTGTCAGGGGGTGGGAGCAGTCACAGAGCTGGCTCAGACTTGGGCTTAGCACATGCAAGAGGAGGTGGGTGGTGGGAGGCTGGAGGGGGGGACGCTGTCAGTTTAAAAGCCGACCTCAGGGTCTGGCAGTTACCGGTTTTCAGAGCTGCTGCAACTGCTGCCAACTGTCGCACTTTGCATCGTGAGAGGAAGTACGGCAAACATGAGCTGGCACCTGTTTTCATTTTCTGTCAGAGGAAACCCTACTATGAACAAACGTGAGATACAAAATAAAAACACGGGCAGATAAGACAAAAAGCTTGCTTTTATTTACAGTAAATTCACATGCATGTACATACAGCTTTGACATTTATGACTGAGCTTATTGAAAATTGTTGCATTCTTAATGACAAAAAGCTGTATATTCAAACTGATATTGTGTGCTGCTCTTTATGAAAAGCAGACGTCATTTCAGTTGTAGATTGAAGATTTTTTCCAAAGTGATGTCCTCCAGGAGGTTCCATTGCCATCTCATTGTCCAACTTGGCACATCTGTTTATCCTGTTTAGCGGTGCCTTTTCCTGGGGACAAAGCACATTCGATTAATGCCACTCCCTGTCTGAGCAGTTGCTCTCCATGCTAATCAGTCTGTTCTGTGCAGGCCGCTGGATTGGGGAGCTGATAGGGGAGGAGAGGAGCGAGGAGGTGAAGGAGGAGGTGCGCTTGGTGAGATGCAATCTGAACTCAGCTGTTAGAAAGTAATAGAGTAACGGGTTGAGGCAGCAGCTCAGGCTGGCCAGGCACAGAGACACCGGGTGGAACTGACGCACAGCCACACTCGTCGCGCAGTGGGTCACGATGCCCTGCGACACCATCAGGTAGAGCAGGAAGTTGAGGTGGTAGGGGGCAAAGCAGACCAAGAAGAGCGCCGAGCAGCTCAGCACCATCCGCAGAGCGCGTCGCTTATCACCGGTTGTCTGCTTTTCATGGCATTTGTCCATCTGACAGTTGGAGGTGACTGACTGGAGTCGGCCGTGTGTCGAGGAGCTCAGTGCGGCTGAGTTTTGCTGATCCTGGGTCTGTCTTTGGTTGAGGGACCGGGCGATGCGGATGGAGCTGTAAGTGATGCAGGCCAAAGGAATCACGAAACCAAACAGCTCAGCAAAAGCCATCATGGTGACCGCCAGAGAGACGGGCAGACGACGCATGGGCAAGTCCTTGAAACAGCTGCCTTTGGGAGAACTGGGACTGGAGACTGGCCTGAATCCACCGGGGCTTGTACTCACAGGTGGTGCATACAGCCTGGTGTAACCAAATGGCTGTTGGGTAGAAGTGGCATCCAGAGAATACGACATATTATAGGCAGTCTGAAATGTACTGATGTTGGAATTGGAGGTGCTGCTCCGCATCAGAATGAAGGGCGAGCAGGCCAGACTGACCACCACCCACACTATGATACTGATCAACAGGTCGTAGCGCCGCCTCCACTTGCGGGCGGAGAATGGGTTGAGCAGGAAGACACACCTCTGCATGCTGATGCACACCTGGAGAGAGAACATAAAATTATTGACCAGATTTAGAGCGACAGGAAGTACATTTGCTTCAAGAACTGAGGAGAAGGAAGTCACTGGCTTGGATAAGAATTACTTCCTCTTATTTCCAAATTCTGCCTCATTTGTCCTTTCAATTAGATCAAAAATTGCTAAGCTGCTTCTTCTATTACATTCACAATATTCCACCTGCTTACCAGGAACACTATAGCGGCGTACATGTTGAGGTATTTGAGGTAGAAGCAGAACAAACAGACGCCTCGTCCAAAGGGCCAATCGTGGTTGAAGTAATAATAAATCCTGAGGGGCAGAGACAGGATGTGGGCCAGGTCTGCTAGTGCTAGATTTATCATGAAGATCACTGCCTTGGTCTTCTTACTGTGGAGCACAGTGCAGAAGAATTAGCCACATCCAGACAGTGTTGGAGGTTTTACACGTGTGTGTTTTGTATGTGTACCTGATATGTCTACAGAGGACCCAGAGAGCAGTGGTGTTGAGCAGCAGCCCAGGGATGAAAAGCAGCAGGTAGAAGTAGGTGTACATCTTCTCCATGCGATGCTCCCAGTCGCTCAAGTTGTGGCCACATTGTGAGAAGGAGTCTGCCGGGGACAACTCCCCTCCGGACGTGTTCAGAGTCATTTGAATTTGTTCAGACAGCCATAAGACCTGAAAGAGAAAAATGATCTGAATGTTATATATTAACATTAATAAATAATTCAGTCATGATTGATAGACCTGATAATCTACTCTTAAAGACAAGCCTTGGGTTGCCAGGTTGTAAAAAAAAATTTTTGACTCCTAGTCGGCAAAATAATCTCACCTCAAGGTCCATTAGCAACTTTTAAGAAGCTTTTGATCTTATAATTTTCCTCAGTAGATAAAGTTTGCTTTATTTTCATGGATCTCTATGATGTTCAGATTTCTATTTATCTGATCATTTCACAGGCTTGTTCATAATGGCTTCAAAGTTGAAATTGAAAAGTCCATCTAGACCACAGGAGCAGCAGTTGAATTTTGAGATTATTTTGCCGTTTCCAATTTCAAAACTTTAAAGTTTAGCTGTCAATCTCATATTTAGCTGGTGTTTATCCTCCTATGGCATCACACTTTATTCCTTTTTATCATTTTGCTCCTTCCTCCATCAGGAAATCCCCTCCAGGACTGTTGGCCCCTTAGCTTCTGGAAAAGGGCTACAAGGCATCTAGACCACATTCTACTTTTAAACAATTTATTGCATTAACAAACTGCAGTTTTGATGTGTCGTTGGGAGTTCCTCATTTTGTGTCAACAAGTCGGGAAATTTCCCTGTTGTGGGATGTTCGATACAAAACACAAAGATTGCAGAAATTATGCAATGTAAGCAATCACACATTTTGTCTGTGAAGGGGCTCCTTCAGTCTTGAATGAAAGGCCTTTTCAAGTTTTTACAACAAAAAAGCAGTTACCCTGGAGTCAACTCTCCTTGGATAATAAGACATTTTGTGGTCATTTGCAATCAAGTAACAAATAGTCTACAGTTATTAATGTTAAGAAGTTGATAAAGGGGCACTCATGAAGTTCATTGGAGGGGTCTTGCAGATGAACTAAAAAGAAGCTGAAAACAAAAATCCAGTAGTCATGCTGGTGGAGGATGAACAGCAGCCAGTGAGGTTTTTCACAATCAGACAACCCAAAATTTGATCTTGCTGATAAAGCCATTACTTGCAACTTACTGCCTCATTTGAAAGCAATGAGTGCAACAGGAAATGCTTGGTATCCTGCCACAAAACAATTCTACCCTACTGTTGTACATATCATATAGATAAAAATCTAAAGTCACAGTCTGAGTCATCGCTTTCTTAACTTATGAAAATAGCATGTTCGCAATGTGTAAGTGTAATAAATAAAGTATAACCGTGTGTGGTCAGAGACGGCGGCGGGAAATCTGTGGAGGAACGACAGAGCATTAACTCTGCTTATCTCTGAAGCATCGCCCTTCATTTTGGCATCAAGACAACACCCTTCCTCCGCCAGCTCCATAGGGAGAACAGAGAAACGACGAGTTTTTTTTTGCTGTGCTACTGTAATTTTGACTGGTTTTGACTCTTGCTCCTATTGACTACTGGGGCCAGCAGTCTGTCAGACAATGGATCACCTCAAGTAACAATATTTGGCAAGACTTGAGTTTAGGGAAGTCAACTTTTGTGGGAACTTGTGAGACTAAATTTGTGACATTCTTTGCAATATGTGAAAAAAACATTACTGCTAAAACACATTTGAACATCCTCTCAAACCCTGTGTCTTATGTTTTAGATTAATAATTAAATAAACTGATGACATATCCAAACACTTAGATCAAATAGGGCTGCAGTGATATAACTTAACCTGTATAACAGAGACATAAAATCAAAAAGGACTTTTAGATTTTACACCTAATTTGACTTTAATAATGCCTCTAACATGAAACTCCTAATAAGTACATGTACATATATAGATTTTGATGTGACATGAATTGCTGAGTGAAAAGATGAGGATTTAATAACAGCGCCTCTATCATCAGCAAAATAAGAAGTATGACTGCGACCATATATGATCAGACAAAGCAGAGCAGTGTGACCACCTGGCAGACATTATTTCTCCCAACAAAAAGTGTGTCATTACCTTGTGTTTCTCCCTATATGATCAGCATGGAGAGGAGAGGTCAGAGCCAGGACTGACCCCCAGCGACCACATGCTCCAGCAGCTTCACACTCCTCTGTAAACAGCAGGCTGACGCACAAACACACTCTCCTCCTCGGGCTGCACAGTAGCAAATGGTGTCAACAGCAGCAGACCTTCCTGCCGCGCTTTAGAAAACCCCGGTCTTTGCCTGCATTTGAACAAGTCAACAATAGTCTGCCGACGATGTGGTTTCTGTTTGAACGTTTGCATGAGGTGACGGTGTCTGGTGTGGGCTGTTCTCACACCCGAATGGCTCTCAATGTCTTGCATGAGGTGATTAGGGGAAGGGGAAGCTCGGTCCTTATTCATGTGAGTGTTTCTCTACCGTTATACGTCACTGAGTCCCTAGCAACACAGCAAGATGAGATGAGATAACAACGTGACAGCACTTACAGATAAAGACATTTGGGGAGACAGATGTTAGCTCTGTCAGGTGATGTAGGCAGGTGATCTGGTCAGTGGACACAGCAGAGTCTCAGATCAACTACTGCTTTTTCATACAGTTTGTATGTAGTGTGCATTTATTCTTCTTCACTGTACTGTTGAGTAAATGTCTCAATTTGTGCCATGCACTATTAGGGGTTGTGACAGAAATGCAAGAGTCCATCTGCTTCCTCTATCAGATGCAACACTTCCTTTTTTAAAGCTGTTGTAAATTATTTTTGTAAGGTACACGTGTGCTGTGTGTGCTGTGTGCTCCAGTCCTCTGATGGTTGGTCGTGCAGTTCTGTTCTGTCTGGCTGATATTGAGGAGTAGCTATTTGCAGTTTGAACCAATTTTGTTTATGGTTTCATTTCTGTGGTATCTAAAAAAAAATACTTTTCATGTGTCTCTAAAATGCAAAACCACAGTTCAGCAAAATGGCAGCAATTCTTTTTTTCAACCTGTTGGTTTCACATCACTGGGTGCACATGAAATTGAACCCAAAGAAAATGACACGTTCCCAGGTCGTGGCAGCACACGCCCGGCCTACGTGAGGCTTCCTGTTCTGCTGCAGTACAGTTTCACCTCAACCTACAGTTCAGTATAGAGCCTGGGCAGACTGACAAACAGTCAACATGTTGAACACAAAGAAACAAATGATAGTGAATGGTCAGTGGTGTCTTTCCTGGTCTTTTCACTAAAATGCTTGTTCTAACCTATGGCCACTAGAGGTCAGAACAGGCCAATACTCACAGTTTATTGAGCTACAGTACAGGTTTTTCTTCTACAGTTAGAAGGTCTGCTTGCTCCTTTAAAGGAAACATTTGAAGGGTTGAGGGTCTGTTGCAATATTTCCGCACATTCCTGACATGAACCACTTAAATTGTGAAGGCTGGTTCTTGCCTATGTTTTCCACACTCCCACATCCTGCTTTACAATACTTCTCTCCACTCCAGTATATTAGTCCTCCTCTTTGCACACTTGACCCCAAATCCCTCCAAGTCCATCTACTGCCTCTCTGCTGCCAGATGCACATGGTCACATCACTCACACTAGCAGAGAGGCCTACTAGGATTACTAGATCTTCCATTCTCCCTCCTGCACTCTGTGCATACTGCTGCTGCAGATAGAGGACTATTGTATTCACAAGCACAGACGTGAATCTTTAACTGTGCCTAGTTGTATAAAAGAATGAATAAACAAATGAATGAACATATTGGATAATGTCCCAGACCCAATACAGCTCAATGCATTGTTACTGTTAAAGGCTAACATTCAAGCAAGCTGGGAACATGCAGGCGATAGACATAGGTCTCTGAGCTTCTTTGTACTTCCTCTCTCCGGCATTCCATTTATAGGATTATGCATCATTTCATTCAATAAAGAGTTGAGGAGGAATTAAAGCTCTCTAAGTTAACTTCCTAATGCCATTTTTACACGTAGTAAAAACTTCGTATATACATGCTGTTTTTTTTGCACGTGGGTTAAGCAGCTAAAAATAGGTGACTGACTCATTTCCCATTGCCAGTAGATGAGTTTGCCTTTCTGCTTTTTTTTTCTCCAAATGTGACACATTTGATGCCGGGAAACAGGGAACTGTAGAAAGCAGCATACAGACCAGTGACAATGTTACAGTGGTAATTTTTTACTTCAGTTTCAGACTCAACGCTGACTGAACAATGTCTTTGGTCCCAGATTGTCAAAAACAATGAACAATGATCAATGGGCATCACAGCATCACATCACACTGTTGTCATGTTTCCATCACTGCTGATCAAAGCTGGAGCCAATAAATGCCCTTGACAGGGGTATAGCTCTCAGTTAGCAAGCTTCTTAGTTGCCGCTTGCCAATGGGAAAGTTCAGGTACTTGTACCAACAACTCCTGTCTCACAACTGTCTTTAAACAATTACACGTTTGTGGCACAAGTTATACCCTGACAGAGCGGGGTTAAACAAAAATCCATGGTTCAAAATAATTAACAAGGTACAAAAAGTTTCCATCATTTTGAACACTCTTGCTTTCCTTTTCCTCAAAACACAGTCAAGTGGGTTTGCTATTGGCCAGCAATGTGAATTTGCCTGTCAGAGTCAACCAAAGATGATTTGGATGCAAAAAGAAGACAGAGTGACCTTATCCATGACAATGAATTAGATTCCACTGCACTTTGGCCTTTGAAATGCTGGTATTACTGAAAGTTATGTCCCACTGGGGTCCTGCATGATAAAAGTTTATGTACTGATAGCACACTCATTCTGGCATTCTAGATAAAAATATTAACTGAATGGCCAACAAGTTCAGTAAACTCATGGATCTGCTGAGTAATGACTTTGCTGTTTTGCACTTCGTGTAGTGTAACACGATGATTTGGGGTATTTAGTCAACAGTGTTCACTCGCACTTTGGAGAGTGTGCACATTGCTGTGTGTAAGAGACTTTGAGCAGATCTGCAGTCTAAGGCCAGATTAAGACAGAGAGACCTCATTCAGAAGCAAACAATGGACCATTGCTCCAGTCATAATAAGCATTTGGCCTGTGACACAGCAAACAGGCCAAGGTCCTCGACTGGATCAGAGCTGCCCTCTGCTCCTAGAACTGGCTGTTTCATGAGAATGAGAGTAGAAAAACTCCCCCATGAGTTCAAACCTACAGTCATGCTGACAAAGGCCAGTACAGAATATGTTTGACCGAAACAACGGGCACGAGACGGGGGACAGAAATAATAAAATGCAGCCATGAAAGCAATTCAAAACAGACATTTAATGGCCTCAAACTTCAACATGAGACACATTAAACTCAGCAGGCCCGCGCGCTGCTGTGTTATAATAACAGTGGGTCTCACCACACTAAAGAGTGTCATAACATTAACGTCTAACATGATATAATGCAGTGTGAAAGCTTAAACTTTATAACAATAAAACTTAAGGGCTCAGTGTGTTACAAAAGTACTAAACAGCATATTTCAACAATGTGGACGGAAATCTCCATCTTATCCACGATCCAGTGCATTTGTGAGTGTTTATTTGTGTTAAGCCTGAGTAATGATGTGTTAGAGTCTCTTTTAGAGGCTCTGTGTGTCTCTGGATGTTAGTCCCTGTGTTGACTGGGTCTCTGGTCCCCAAAGTGTCTCATAACAAACACACACAGATACATTCCTCTGCTCTCCAGTGGTAGATTAATCCGTAAAGCCCAGGCCATACCTCAGGACTTACCTCAGGACTTAACTAATCTGCTGAGTTATGCGTTTGTCACTTCCAGGACCAAACAGCTGATTGCTTTATTTTTCAAATTCGAGGCTCCTGTCGAACCCAACCCGTCCTTCTAAAACTTCCTTCATCCCTGCTGAGTCAGAACTGACTCTCAGACATCTTTGAGTCATTTCCATTGCTGGCCAGAGTGTGTGTGTCTCTGGGGAGAGTGTTTGTAGTGTCCTGGGTCTCAGTGTCACTGCGGGGGATACTCTCGGGCCGGGAGCCGGACCCTTTGCCTCCCATGGTCAAGCTTTTTTGGAAGCTCTCTGAGGTGAAGTAGTAGACCACAGGGTCCAGGCAGCAGTTGAGGCTGGCCAGGCATAGAGTGATGGGGTAAAGAGTTCGGGCAAAGCGCTCCACAGCGCAGTTAGCCAGGGCCTGGGTTCGCACCAGGGCATACAGAAAGAGGATAGAGTTATAAGGCACAAAGCAGATGATGAAGATGCCCAGATGGACCAAAATCATCCGTAAGACACGTCTCTTGCTGTCACAGCCGTGGCCAACAGTCACCGGACGCCGCAGTGTCCGCAGAACAAGCGAGGAACATACCAAGTTGGCCAGGAGGGGGAGAAGGAAGCCAACAATCTGGGAAACAAAAAAGAAACTTAACAAAACTGCCAAAAAAAATTCTAAAAATGGTGTGTATGTTAACGTGCAACTATGAAAGCCTCTCCTTGCTCACCTCAATGAAGATGGTGATTTTAGACAGGTAGGTCCTCCAGGTGCTCTTGGAGAAGCCCTCAAAGCATGTGGTGGCTCTGCTTGTGCTGTTGATGGTGGAGAAGAAGGTCACTGATACCCCGCCCCCTACGATGGTCAGCCACACGGCGGCGCACACCAGCGCCGCGTTCCTGCGCGTGCGGATGGAGCGGGAGCGGAAAGGGTAGACTATCGCCAGGAAGCGGTCTACGCTGATGCAGGTGAGGAAGAGCATGCTGCCGTATATGTTAGTGATGAAGGCTGTTCCCGATACCTTACACAGTCCATCTCCAAATGGCCAATGCCGGTTAACATTGTAGAAAACCTTGAATGGTAGCGTAAAAACGAATACTAAATCGGATAACGCTAAATTAGTCATAAACATTGTGGTCTCATTGCGCATCTTCATCCGGAAGCAGAATACAAAGAGGGCGGCACAGTTGGTGATCAGGCCTAAGACAAAGACCACGCTGTAAACCACTGAGTACAAGTTGTACTTGAAGGAGTCGTCAATGCCGCAGTCCTCCATTCCAGTCTCGTTGAGCACCAGGCTGGCCATGGTGACTGCTTAAACTAGGAGGGTGGCTCCACAGAAAACAGGGCCACCAGGGCCACCAGGAAAGCGGAGAGCTGATTATCTTTGGATCGGAGGTGTCAGCAAGAGATCCACCAGTCAAGTCCCTTCCAAGTCATCGTGGACACTGAGACACAAATGGAGGCCAGGGACAGTCAGGATGCACGCCTGCAGGGCTGGTCGGTCATCCTGTGGAGAGAAAAGGAAAAGCACACAGTCACTTCCTCACCATAAAAGTTACATACCAAGAAGCAAACAACTCCACTTCTCCATAAGATGAAGCTTGTAGCATACCTGTATGCCTTTAGCACAAATTTAGTATGTTTAGTATATACAAGGCCGAATTCCATATTACACAAACATGAATTTTGAACAACCGAATCTTGAATGTCTAACATGCCCTTAAATGTTTTGGGGGGGGGGGGGGTTTCAGGTAAATAAGAGTTCATTAAACCATGTAACACTGTACTCTTGATTTGGACCAACCTCATCACAGGTTGCATCAATCACAGCCATTTGGCAAAGCTATACCAGTGTCAAATTATCTTTTATAAAATTTTTCACCGTGAGGCAAACTGTGTACAATCATTCACAGAGAAGGAAAAATATTAGAAATGTTCAAAAATCAACTGTGTGATTTGTTTATTTTCAGTGTTGGTATAGCTGCATGCTTTTCAACATGTGTAAGCCTTTAAGCAGTTCGTGTGTTATCGGTGTGTATAAATTAAGTCTCATCAATCCACAGGGTTTAAGTTCTCATGGCAGGGTTTCATGTGGCATTCAGGCTGTCATCAGGGCTGTGAGAGGCAGCGGTTGCCAGAGACAGCAACAGAAACTTGTGCTGTAGATTAGGAGGTGAAACGCACTACAGCTACATTCATTCATGAGCCAGTCTAAAAGCCAAGTACAGAAAGTTTCTAAGGCAGAGCTCCAACTGGAGGAAGTAAATAAGTCGGCGTCTTGGCTTGGTACAAAAGCAGTGCAGAGCTGCTCCCACCATCACAGAGCAGGGTTGTCAGGAAACACAATAACTCTGTTGTCAAACACGAACAATCAAAATGATATGACATTGTGAAGGACAATGCATTCACTTAATGTATTTGAAGCAATATTTGTGTTAATGAGTGATGTAAGAACAGGAACTAAGATTGTTGGGAATGTGTTGAGTTTGTAGAAAACGACGGTTTGAACTAAAATGACCAATACTTCATTACTCAAATAATCACATCAGTATTTTTTTACATTAAGTGGTTGCAGATTTGCACTTCTATAGGAGCAGCATATTAAAGCCCTGTGTGTAGAGTTATTAAGAGTGAAAATTGTTCGTCTGTGTGGCCAACTCCGAGACATTAAAACAGTGTTAAGCAGCACAACACACTTCTTTTTCAGTCTGCTCTAACTTCATTACTCATCTTAAAAGGGAAACACCGCCAATTTAACACATCAGTTTCAGCAACAAGTCGCGAGGAGTATTATACAGCATGCGAAAACAGCTGTATGTCTCATGTGGCTTTGGAGGGAGTTCTCTAAAATCTTAACCTCAGTGAT
This sequence comes from Centropyge bicolor, assembly GCA_037975185.1. Classification (NCBI taxonomy): domain Eukaryota; kingdom Metazoa; phylum Chordata; class Actinopteri; family Pomacanthidae; genus Centropyge; species Centropyge bicolor. The sequence goes on from JBBMOC010000002.1 coordinate 5,996,861, forward strand.
GTCATCAGGGTTATCTCAAATTAGGATTGGAAACTTCAAAAGAAATCCTACATTAAAAACAGTCAATCTCTATTAGGCAGACGGGGAAAGACACTATGCAGCCACATTATACACTGTAGGATCCACAGCGTTTGGAGCTTGATCTATACTATGGACTAAAACATCAGGACAACTCGGCCTCTGCTGTATTGATTTTGACCATTCTTTGATCTTTCTGTAATAAGATATCCCTCCCAAGTTCTCCAACTTTATGGGAGAGCAATTCTAAATGGCCACAACGCCAGATTTAACAAGCTAAACTGGCCTTATCTCGTGTTATGCAACAGAGCCAAAGCAGCAGCGAGGTGGTCGGCCTTTGGCATGGCCTGTAAAAATCCTGAGTGTCTCTGGATAAGATTCACTCTATGTGTCTTTTCACCGCACACACACACAGACACACAAAGCCTGGGCTGTTGAGTGTAAGCAGTCCATCAGCCCTGTCCTGTGCCAGCTGCAGTGTGACATCTTTACTGCGTTTTCACACGCCTCCCAGAAAGTCTCCAGCGGCCCTCACAATGCCCTCACTGTACCCGTCCGCACCAAACACACACTTACATATGCACTAGTCTCCACACGTGCATACACAAGCAGGCAAATACTTACATGTGCCAGTCCTCACACACACACACACGGAGGCACAGACACACACTGTAGAGTTCTGTGTACTGTGGCTCCATCCCAGGACCCCTGACAGCGCTGGCTTCATATTCAGCTGATGTTGTTTCTGCAGGGAGGCCGGTCTATAGAACATTGAATTTGGCTGCTATACAGTTTATGTTGAAAAGGAACAAGAGCCACCTCTACTTCAGACCTGGACCAGAGACACATTTAAAGCTGCAGTGGGTTTCTAAGAGTCCTGCTGAGGGATTTCAGACGTTAATGCATGTATGTGTGTGTATGGATATCATGTACACGTCGCGGACAGCTGCACAGTTAAAGGGTTTCCCCCCACAGTCGGCCGCCGCAGTGACAGAAACAGGCCTCTGGGACCCGCTGATCTGAACGGATCGAGTTCAGGCTCAGCTCACATCCAGCTGTTCCTTTCTCTCACATGGGAGGAGGAAGAAGGTGGAGGACAGCTGGGCTTACAGTGGACATCTTCACTGCTTACAGCCCGAAGAGCTGATGGAGTTAGTTTACAGAGCGTGTTTTTAATCAGATAATGTTAAGTAACAATGAAACAGTTGATTAACTCAGTCTTGGATTACTTGATTAGGTCATTTTAATTCACTGGTTTGTTCAGTATTATATAGTAGTAATTTGAATGTGAACAAAACAATCAGTTTAAAAATGTCACCTTGGGAAAATGTGATCAACATTTTGCATAATTTTTTGATATTACACCAAACCTTTAGTCAGTTCATGGATTAAATAAAATGATTGCACAGCCTTAAATCTTAAAAACAAAAATGCTCTAATTTCTGGCTGTACTGGGATTCAATCTGCATCTAATTATACATTTATTATTACATACTGTAATTTGAGGAGATACTGAAATGAATTATAATGGCTTAATGAAAGGTGCTGTTTTGTGTCACCAAACACATTAGTTAAATATCATTAAATCTGCATTATTGTGTTCAATTAATATCAAAAAGGTGATTGCAAGAACTCTATACTGGTAATTTAATCAATACCTACTTCATGTGGCCAAATCATTTGTGCAGTAAATTGCATTAACCTGCACTTAGAGCTGTTATTTGTACCTTAAATAAGAACAAAGTCTTGTCATGCACAGTAAATCTATGAAGCCTATAAAAGTACAAAAGTCGAAAGCAACGACTCAAAAGTTTGCCTCAACTAAAAACATGTCATCATGTGAGGACAAACAAAGCAGAGGACACTCACAGGCTGATGGTGACAGCTCACCTCTCTGCTCTCTGGCGCTGGTCAGGCTGCAGCTGTCAGGAGACAAACTCTGCCTCCTCTCAGATGTTGCTGCTGCCGCCGCTCAGCCCGCTGGGAGTCTCACCGCACCTCAACGACACCGACACAAGTCACGGAGGCGCCTTTAAGCCGGTCAGCGACAACAGATCCCGGGAGCTCTTGTATCGGTCCGCACGACTCTCTCCGTCCACAAACTGGGGGCGACCATATCACACATCCAGCGCGCCCCTGCTCACCGGGGGCGTGCGCGGCCGCGTGCACGGCCACCGGAAGCGAGACAATAGCACCTCCACTGAGGGGAGGAGGAGGGAAGAGAGGGGAGGGGGGTGACCATGGGACTGTGGAGAGGGGGACACAGACCCTACTGTCAGTAACCAGCAGTCGAAAGTAACTTTACTCAAGTACTTAATCACTCACCTGAGGTAGGTCTCTTTTGTATTTCCATAGTGTTATAATATCTGTACTTCCATATCTGTACTACTATATTTACTCCTCTGCTTATGAAAACATTTACTTTGCAGACTGAGATTTTCATGCAGCACGAAACACATGATCAACAAATACACAGCAGTATAAAAATAGCTTTACCTCAATCAGATATATTAAAATGCTACTTACACATGAATGCATCAATAACGACAATAATAATATATATCATCTATAAGACTCTGAGGGGTTCTGCATTCCGGCCAAGTTTCCCATGAATACTATGCACAATATTTGGTTCATAAGAGACTATGTACTTTTACTGGGGTGAAATATTTAATGTTTATGGTCCTTATTTACTCATGTATTTATTTTTGGAAAATTAGAGGGTGTGAAAAAAAATCTAAGAAACTTTTTCAGGCTACTCTTTGAACCATATCTTCAAATAACTTATATAATAATTTATTCAATTTCAATTTCATATTCTGTGATGAAATCTAATTAGCTATTAAGCTACTAGAGCTTGATGGGTCCTTTTATGGGTATACTGCCTTATTAGAGGCTTTAAACTTTCCTTAGAGTAACCACTGCTACTGAGTTTGTAGTTTCACAACAGATTTTGTGTCTTTGTGTGTCATGTGTTTTATAAAAGAAACATTATTTGCATTCTGTAACTTGACATACCTTTGGCAGTGTAAGCATAGGCCCTTACTTTGAATAAACCCTGTTGACTCTACTGATAAATTGAAATGATGTAAACAGCGTTTAAAGTGCTTGTGTACATTAGAGAATAACTGAACCTCTGATGGCGAGAGACTTGTACTTATATAGTCTTTTACCTGCAGATCAATAAAAGAATTATGAAAGTGCAAAATGGTGACTTCTTCAAAATCTCTGCTAAAGGCACACCAGCCAAATACACTGTGATGTACAATACCTCAGAATAACAGCATAGTGCTATTTTGGCTGATCAAAGTCCTGCCACACTATTGTTACAATACAATCTTCATGTCTGAGACAACCCAAAGAGGTATTTTTAGCCAGGTGACAGGGCTGTGTTGGACAGGTTCCCATTGTATTCAGGCTGGCATGGGGCTATGTGTGTGGGTGTGGGCGACAGAGATAGAGAGAGAGAGGCACTTGACAGAGGGGAAGCGGTCTTTGGGGGTTGCGTCTGGCAGTCCGACCACTTTACAATAGCAGCAGGGAGGACAGGACATCCTGCTTACTGCATAAGCTGAACTCACACACACTCACACACATGCCCCCATCCAACATGCACACACACACAATACATTACACCACCAGATGTCTTTAACCATTTCATTGTTGGTGGCAAAAGGCACATGTATGAGTCACACATAGCGATAAAAACAAGTTTCCCTTATGACGTGTCATAATATCATTCTATTATTGTCAGTCAAAGTTGTCTTAAAAAAGGTATATACGCTTCATTAGTTGTGAAGTCATAGTTTCCAGTTAATCTGAAAAATTATTTTGGCAGCAGTGACCCAGCAGACCAGTATGGGGGAAATGTCAGTGTAGGTGGGGGGTTGAAAAACAATATTCAGATGAATGTATTCTCCTGACAAGTCATATCCTAAAATAAGACCGTAGTTTCATTTCATACTCCATGAAATTCGTTTTCTGTGGAATTTGTGTTTTCTAAAAACTAAAATTGTCACCACTTTGGTCTAGTTTCAGGCCACTTGATATGATGATATGACTTGATATGATGAGGTTTTGGTAAATCATCCTGTGGTGTTTATGTGATTCACAAGCATGGCCACACACACACACACACACTAGACTGATGAGACACTCAGTACTGTAACTATTTCTGATGAGCTTTGGCTCTTTGGATGACTTCTGCTGAAAATGACTCCTGTGTAATCAAAGGTGAAATACCACAAAGGCAACCGATTTTACCTATCAGTTTTCAGTTTTATCAAGTTTCTTTGTGTAGCTCCCACATAACCAAGTCTGACAAGTTCATTGTACAACAATGACGTCATGCTGGTCACATGCCTGTGATGTACTGATGGTCAAAGCAGCCAACTGGGGCCAAGAGACAAAATAAAAGTGAAAGCAGACGAGCAAAAGCTGTGTTGAAATTTCATGATTGGATGAACCAGAGGACATGTAAGATTTGATTGGGTTACACAGACTTTCCCCAGTCCACACACACACACACACACACACACACACACACACACATCCCTCCCTCCTTATTCTCTGTGTTTGGTAACGGTTACTAAGCTGTGCTGCCCCGGCGAAGGCTTTGTGAGTCACACCAACCAGAACAAAGACCCCATTACTGCATCCCCCTCCACCCTCTCTCTCTCCCTCCCTCCATCTCCTCTCTTCTTCAGCCCCTCTGTCCCGCTCTCCTTTAATGCAATGATGAGTGTATTTCCTTTGCTTTCCTCCCCTTGCCTCCGTCCATCCTCTCATTCATTGGCTCCAGGAGGGTTTCGGGGCAGCCCCGTCGTGCCATACATACCTCTGCCCTGACAACAGGGCTGGACAAAGGCAGCGAGGCAGTACAACACAGGAGTCTCGAGCTTTACAGGCTTTATGGACTGATATTAACATGACTGCAGTGGGGTGTCCAAAGTGTGTATGTGTATGTGTCTATAGCTGACCTTAGCCCCTGTGAGCCAGCGTTCAGCTCTGACCTGATTACAAACCAGCTCATCCACAGCAGAGCGGAGCCTGGATCAATGCTGCTGACTGTGACCGAGGCCACAGAGGGAGACCAGAGACACTCTGTTTACCCCACAGCACTGATAGGTGCAGCATGAGCAGCCATGGGTTTGTTCCCCAGACTGAGAGACAAAGCAGACAGGCTGACCAGACTAACCCCGACCTGCGCAGACAGAGCCTGCTGTTTGTCTCTGTGACATAATGGGTCGGTGTACCTGATGCACCTCAAGGTACAGGCTAGTAAAACGTGAGGTGTAATAAAGATTTGATCAGTTCTTTTCTGGGCAAGGCAAGTTTATTTGCATAGGACATTTCACTAACCAGGCTGTACATAAAACACGAAGCATTTAAAAAAAGAAATTCAAAGCAATATGAAAAGTCACATTTAAACAAGATTTAAAATGGTTAAGTGAAATGTGAAACAACATTAAAAGAATCTTAAATAAAATCAAACAGATAAAAATTACAGTTCAGTGCAAGTTAAGAAAGAATAAATGCATTGGTAAAGAGAAGTGTGTTAAGCCTTTTGATGATGAAACGACTGAATGGTAGACATAATATCATCTAATGCTGCTGTAGATTTTCTAGATTTCTTGTATTCATTTAGTGTCTCTGGATCTTTTCAGGTGTAAATAATAAAATGACTGATGGCTGAATTCTATTTAGCTGCTTCATGGTCCTGGTATTGTTCATGCTGGCTCACTGTCGCACTGCTGGGACACTTGAACAGAACAACACCTGTGCAGAATGTAAACATGTAAACATGACAAGGGGTATAGGATGTTGGTTGTCCTTCTTGTCCTGGAATTTGAAAATCTCATCACTGCATACTGGCATTGACACATTTACACAGTCCAAAGGGGGGCGCTAGAGCTGCATGTAAGAGCAGGTGGACACACTGTTTGGTATGTTAAGGACTGGCCATATGATAGACTGCAGTGTTTTATTCATGGAAATCCTAATTCAATATTTGACCTGTCTTCTTGTATATTTTTAAATTCATAAGCTTTTCTAATAGAGGAATTCTCTTCTTCTGTTTCTGTTTCTATAACTATTCATCACAGCACATGGTCCTCTCCTCTGGTACTTTAAAGTCTGAAGTGTACGAATGAACCTTGACTTCGTGAAGAGGACAAACAGGATCTATTGTTATTTTTAAAAGTCTGACCTCCCACATTGTTTACTCGTGACTGACAGCCCTAGTGCCAAAGTACACTGTGCAGGCCTGCCACTGCCAAGCAGAGAGCATCATGGGAAGGAAGCTGCCACCAGTGTTCCTCACTCCTCTTCACCCTGTTGTTCCTCGGTTTTCAGCCTCAATTGATTAGTTCCAGGAACACTTGAAGTTGCAGCTGCACGCACACACACACACGCACACATTGAAGAGGATGGACATACACACATAGTGTAGTGCCTCCATCCTCCTCAGCCATTTCCACTTTGTCAAGGCAGTTAACAGAATAAGTCAAAAGCAGACTCAGTTGCTCTGTGCTTCCCTCTGCTGGACACAGCTCACACAACAACAACAATAAAATACTGAATTAGAAATAAAATGAAGCTGTTCGTTTTCATTCATCTACACCTTACATACAGTGATAGCTCTATATTAGGTGTTTTTCTCCTCCTTGGTCTTGTACTTTGCATCAGTGCCAAAGTTTCTCAGCAGTGACTGTGGTGGGTTATGTGGTCTCAGATGCCCTCCAGATGTCACACATGCAAACAGTTTATTCACAGGATGTAGTTCTGATAACTGGCACATATCTGCGCTAAAGCCACAGTGTGACCGGGTTCTTATCATCTTGATCAACATTTCACCCACATACACGGACAATGCTTCAAATCTCCCTGTGTCTGCACTAGAAAACATTAAACAAGTAAAGCTGGGGCAGCATTAGAAAAAAAATCTTGCTTAACTGTTTGTGTTTAGTGCTCAGCATCAGTTCTGCTGCACAAATGACAGGCTGCAAAAACTGCATTTGTGAACTATTGATCAGTAAAAGAGATATTATATATGAACAGACCACACCTTTAAACACACATTACAGAGAAACCTGAAAATAAAATTCTACTGAAGTTGCTCCGTGTTGACATACCGGAAACATATTTGTCTGGTATTTTATTTCAACATGTTTTCCTTGGGATCTCCACTTGACAGCTGAGAGGCTGCTGGACGAGAGTGTGTTTACACAATGAACCAGATTATAATTTCTCACTGTTTAAGTGGGATCAGCCTACTTCACATTGTCCTACTGTGATATATTAAATTAACTATATATTTCTGATACATACTTGCAGTCCCTGTTTTTATGTTACGTGGCGGATGCATTTCCTGAAATGGTCTCTTCATGAAAGTGGAGACCATGCAACCTTTGAGACAAGAACATAATCATACATAAGTTGAGATACAACATAATCTTCCTTTTGCACATGAAAAGTTGAATGCAAAAGCAATAATAAAAAAAAAAAGAACTCATTATGTTTTTTTAATGTTTTGAGTTATTTAGAGTTTTGCTACTACGGCCATGTTTGGTCTGGTATGAGCTTATAATGGCCAATGTTAGCTATTTTTATTAAACTATTTTTGGACACATAGTCTTGCTTTAAAGCCCATATATAGACATGTTAATCATAATCCCTTCTACACATTAAATATTTCTTTCTTAAATAAAAATATGATAAATAGAAATAGCAAGAAATAGGCAACAGTTTTGGTTGAACTTGTGCTACTTCACAGCTGAAGCTTTTAATGAAAGGAGCTCTTTCTCTTCTGTCGTTTGCTGTAGAGGAGAGCATAATGCAGCCATAAATTCATCAGCCATAATGACCTCCTCAGGCAGGAGGAGAAAGATGCAAGGGAGGGAAGAGGCACCAGGCCCACACAAGATGTTTGAGAGTTTTGTAGTGTTGAGAAATAAGGAACAAGAGATCTGGAGTCCTGGAAAAGTTTTAAGTGGAGTGACAACAACAGTTCTAGCAGCACAAGTATCCAGACCAGGCTGCAGCTGAGCTGAGCCCAGCGAGAAGTCCTGAATCTCCGAGTCTGCTGAGGCCAGCGTGACACCAGCGTGGCCTCCAGTCCCAGCAGCCCCAGCAGGAGCAAAGAGGCCAGGAGGTGAGCATCAAGCAGCTGCTGACAGACCATGTTCACAGCCTCCCTCCACCAAACTGACTCCATCTCCTTCGTGGGGCCCATCTTAATTATCCCACAGCCCATCTCCTCAGTCCACCAGGCCAGTGTGGCTCCCAGCTGAAGCATCCAGTGCAGCAACACAAGGCCGTCTGTAAGAGCCAGCTGGCCCAGGAACACAGTGGAGGGCTTGGTGGAGGTGTGAGGGGAGCGCAGGAGCAACAGGACCCGCAGGCTGAACATACAGCTCATCAGCAGGGGGAGACCTGCACTGTGGAGGAACAGCAGCACCGTCACCAGCTTCAGCAGCAAGAACCGACGCAGCCATTCTCTGGAGGCCGAGAGCCCTCCTTCTGTGACTGAACCAGGCCAGCACCAAGAGCTGATCTCCCAGACTGACTTCAAAACTTGGTTCGATCTGCGGAGAGTTCAACACATGCAGCTCAGTGTGAGACTCATATCCCAACTCAATATTCATGAATGTTTCTCTCCTCCACCCATTCACAGGCACACATGCACGCACACGCCGATGATTTATCTCTTCCTCATAATTCTCCTTTCACCTTTTTTATGACTGTGTCACAGTGTTGTGTAAGCGCAGGAAGAGGCCCGGACAAGCAAACAGACCTTCAATAAATTCCTCATTTTCATAGGTGCCATCTAACATATCTGAGGCTGAACCGCTCCTGGCCTTATCTACTCCAAATTCCATTAAACAAGCATTGAAGATAAAGGAACCTCATAAACAGCATATGGTACATTATGAGGCTTTAGTCATTAGTGAAAAGAAGTATAATTAGATTTCAGAACAACAGCAGTTAAAACTGTCAGTAAAGAGTATTTTACTTCAATTAGATATTATATAGGACATTTACCAAATTCAGTGTTTTAAACATTGGAGGCAGCAGGAAGACCTTGTCTGAAATGGTTTGGATAATTCATTGACTTTGATACATTTAACCCTGTCATTAAAGCATCTGTTAAATTCATGCATCTCCTCGGATCCTCATGTTGACATGTGTTATTCTTCCTAACATCTGGGGTTGTTATGGAGTCCCCCACCTCCAGATATGATAAGTTTGGGACAAATAAAGTCCATCCATCTATCCATCTATCTATCCAGACCTTCCCTCATTCTACAGTTGATTAAACTGATGGTTCAATAGCTAAATGTAGCTACCTTTAACTATGAATTTCATCCTGTTTGCGTGGGTCTTACCTGTGTATCAGCAGGAGGTTGAAAGTCATCGTCCTGTTTCACCTGGATGTGGGATGAGAGCTTTTTATCCCACGTCAGCCCCTCTTCTCAAAGAGGCTGAGTGAGAGTGTGAGAGGAGTCTCCTGCCTTCTCTTTATTGAACGTTTGTTGCTTCAACTCAACTGGGTACCAGCCTGTAAATGTCATCATGTCTCGTCTGGAGGTGAGCCAGACTACATCTGAGTCACGCTGGTGGAGAATCTGAGCCCGAGGGGACTCCATGCACGACTGACATCACTGTAAACCTGTATGTGTTTTTCCATGCAACACAGAGCCAAAAAAGGAGTTTTGGGTGGGAGAAGATGCCAAGATGTCTTACACACTTTCAGAGATGGTGAAGAACATTTCATACTGACTGATATCAAATCAGCATAGATCCCAAAACTAAACTGCTCATTAGAATCACAGAGAGACTGTAAGAAATGTTTCCACAGCTTGCTCTCAGTTGTCGATGGATTTCCGTTGTTTCAGCGTGGGTGTAACAGCCCCTATGTGCTGTCAGTATTTTGGATGGTGTGTTAGGGCAGATGGGGTGAAACACACAACCGTATCCACAACAACAACTAGGGTGTGATCGTCATGATAACCTTTGTTATTGCTGCCACACAGTGTGACTCTCCTGTAAACTGACTAATCACTCGACTCACTCTGGCGTTACGATTTGCATTGCTTAATTCATTAGCTGCTGCACCTCTCTGATGGTTGACTGGGAACAGGTGGCTTTAGTTTTAGTTTTGGTGCACATGAGACACACGTGATGGTGTAAAACAGGCCAGGTGTGTGTGTGAGTGTGTATAAGACATGTGAGTCAAGTCGAGTCAGATGCATCTATGTAGCACAAAACCACGATCGCAACTCGCCTCAGGGGGCTTTATGATCTGCGCAGTGTATTTGTGTACGAGCCATGGAATGAACGTCTTTGCCAAATACAACAGGAAAAGTGTTGAAATATGTTGTGGTTCAGATTGAAGCTGTACTGTATATGTGCACATGCATATATACTGTATTGTGCGTGTGTTTATAAACCAGGCTGTCTGTCTGTTTCTCAGTGTTGAGTGGATGTGATAGGGCCTCCTGATGGTTTGTTTAAAGTTGGATCCTGATGTTGAGTTGTTAGAGTGTGTGTGTATGTTTGACTTAGGTTACATTCAGGGACTCAAGCAACGGGTAACAAAAGTCGCATCCCCAGTTGTAAAAGGGTTATAGTTGGGTTAAGGTTAGGCATGTAGATCTTATTGTTTCAATGGGATGTCCCCATAAGTGCCTTAAACATGTGTGTCTGAATATACAGTGCATTGTAACTGTTCTGTGTCTTAGGATGCTGGTGTTCTTATTTACATAAATTAGGTTTATAATTTTTTTTTTTTAAGTTTATAAGGTTTTTATTTAATTATTAAATTTTCAATTGACTACAACCAATTAACGTAATTAATGTATAAACTCAGAATTTTTTTTTTATTCTAATATGAAAAAAACTTTATCTCCAATAATACTATGTTCTACATGTATCTATTTTTAAGGAGCTTGTTTGAAGATTGGTTGCATTTCATGTGTTTGTATGATACTAATCTGTCTTTTCCAAATAAATTTTGAATTGGAATTGACACCGGCACTATATTCACTGAAAACATTTACAGTCATTACGGTGCTTATTAAATTAAAACACCAATTTCAAAGCATGCAGTTTTACATTACATGAAATCTGCATGGATGTGACATAAAGCATGCAGCCATCCAAAATCAGATAACATTAACAAGGAAAATATTTACAGATGATGAGACAAATTTCCTTGTATGATTAGCGAATCTGCCCATTAATGTATAGGGAACACACCCTTGACGCCTCAAATTACTACTGCATGGACTCAGATGACTTCATGCAACCGTTGAAAGATGGAAAGATTGCCTAATGACTCATATCCCAACCACGATCTGCGACAGCTTCCACAAAAATTAACCTCCATGGCTCTTTGGGACTTAAACCAGAAAGCCCTCATAAAATGGCAGAGTGCATATCATCAGTGAAACAATAATGGAAAGCATCCTCAAGATGTTTACTCAGGAGAGATTAGTTCATTTCCCTTTCCCTTTTTAACACTGTATCTGCGTGTGTGTGTGTGTGTGTGTGTGTGTGTGTGTGTGTGTGTGTGTGTGTTTGCATGTACTCAACTATTTTGCTTTCAGCTCTGCTGAATAGCCGTGTGGGATCTAAACAAGGTCTGCAGCCATCCATTTGACAAATGGCAATACGAAGCATTACAGCAAACCTGGGCCTTACACAGCCACATGGAGGAGTAAAGGATCATTTGAATATATATGTGGCTGTACTATGACTGAAGTGTGGTTTTAATTCCAATGAACCAATAAGGTACTGTTCTTTTCAAACATAATATGAAATGTGTACATATGCAGTGTGTTCCTGAATAGTCAGATTCTGATGTTTTCACTTCACAAAAAATGTCTACTATGTGCTACAGCTAACCGACACTCCTGCACGTACGATGTCAGGAACTGGGTAACCACAAAAGTCTTATGCGTTGTTTGCGAGCAGTGTTCGACCAGGGTCCTATATCTGAAGCACTCTGTTTGTGAAACACTCCAAAAAAAACTGCTGAGATGAACAAGACCTTTCAGAGATAAAGTGACCTACATAAACTTCCTCGTTTGCAAATATCACCATCTCTGTCAGAGCAACAAAAAGGATCATTTGAGTCACAGCAGATCTCAGTGTAAGCAGATCACCCAAACATTAATGGTCTCCCACTTACGATAGGCCTGCTATTTTTAATCTCAACTCCTTAAATCTATGTGATATATCACTATAAATATAAAATAAATCAACTCACTTAAAGTGCATTTTGCAAGTACTTGAGGTGAACAGTGTTTAGCAGCTTCCCAGAAGAGTGAAAGCATACAGATCAAGACATTACTCTTGATAACTGATGTGTGTTAGTTCCAGGGAAACAGCTCTCACTTCCATGAAAGGAGCGGTGCAGCAGCAAAGGCAGAGGAGCTGCCTGGCCCGGGTCAAATATGCGTGGTGTCTCTATCCAGTAAACATAAGTTTACCAGTGTTTATGTCTGGATGACAGCATAAGCTGTAAGTTAATTTCTAATGTGACTCATAAACTGTGAGTGCTTTCTATATATCACCCTTATGGATACCATTTATTAAGCTGGAGGCCAAGAAAAGGCAAGTTCAAATCTCAACTATTTCCCTGATGTTAAAGCTGCTTTAATCAGCTTTTCATATTTACAGTGTATCTTGAGGTTCACACAAGCAAGACTCCAAATGAAAACTAATGTTGTTGTGTGTTTGTTGGATGTGTTAGTAGAGAGCTGTTCACTCTAAATACTTGTGTATTTACAGCGTTTTTCTGCTGCACCAAGTGGCCAAGAAACTAGTTCATTAATAACGTAGTTTTCAATCTGAAAAAAAAAATCTGAGACAACTAAAACTACTAGGTTAAAGTTAAGGAACAACTGTAGTCATGATTAAATTCAGAGAAAGATTCTGTTCACGTTTAGAGGAAACCAATGTTGACAGACAGTGGAGATAGCACCCAAACCACAGAGTCCGCTATCAAAGTCACACACCCATCACAGCATCCTCCTTTAGAGGTCTCACAGCACATAACAACATCATACTGCAACATGTCAACAGAGGATGTTTTCACCCAGGGGGCAACATGGTCTTTTAATTTTCCTTTCATTCACAATTTGGAAAGGTCGACTTCAGTTCAAGTTGCCACAGCTGCAGGTGCAGGAAGTCGTGTGTCCTTAGGGTGGCAGAAAGTGAGGGTGTGGACATCAGGGTGGTGGTGATGGTGTTTCATTCTGCCCTGTCTCTACCTTATACAGGATGGATGATTAAAGCATTTTCCTCTGTTTACACTATTATTAGACCTGTCACAGTTTTACATGCATGGCTACTTACTCTGTTCCCACAGAGCGTGCACGATCCTGTGTCTGTGTTTTCATCCTGCCCAGCTGTCTGTTTCACCTTGTGCACTTCTTCCATTTCCTTCAGCGGCCTTGCCGTGTTCATGTGACAACTCTGTAGATCTGCACAACTGTGGACGCTGTGATGCCAAATACTATTCATTCACGTATGAGTGAATCCTTTGTTTTTAAAAAGTTGCTAACACTCTAAGATCAGTCTCATACACCTCAGGGTTGCAAGGTTCATCAAATTTTGCAATCATATTGCTTAGTTTCCTCCTGGCTGAAGTCACATTCAAGTTTCACAACGTTCCCACAAGATTTTCATGACTTTGCTAAGTTGCCCGAGTGTCGACACTATGTTGGCAGAGCAGACCGACTTTCTTATGAGCCTGTTTGTTTGCTTGTTACCTGAACAGTCCTTTGCACATCATTTTTGCATGCCTGACATGAGAAACAGTCAGACTGAGGGAGTTTCACAAGACACAGCAGAGAAGTATTAACCTGTCTCCTGTGTTATCTTTCTGTCACCATCCCTTATGTTAAGGGGTCGGTTTAGACCTGTGTCAATTATCTATCATCCAATTTGTTTCTCATCTCTTGGTGACCTTATTAGGCTTCCTTATCCATGAAAATATTGGTTTTAATATTTTCTTTCTTTTGGAGTCAGGTGGCCTGAGTGGAGTTGTGACTGTGGGAGAGGAGCTGGATGTTGGCTGACAGTGCACTTATGATTTCACTTTTGGCTCCAATTATTGCTTTATAATCTTATTTTTATAATTGGGTGGAAACCGACCCTAACAACACAAAGGTCATAATTTCAAGCAGAGCATTTTAAAATTTAGTGAAAAACATTTAGTTTAGTTTTATTTTGTTGAAATAGAATTTCCTGATAAAGTCAAAAATCCTTGATGCAATAAACAAATTTATGTGGTTCTTTTATGCAACTAAAATCTAAAACAGGTCAGTGCTGACCTGAACACAGGAAGAAGGTTTAAATCAGAATTTGTGACCGGGAATGTAAACCTTATACTTAGAATGACAGGCAAGTTCTCTGTCAATCAACGTCATCCCTGAGCTCATTGTGGAGATTCAGACGTACATCAGATGAGTAACAGCAGGGGGTGACCACATCTGAGCAGCACAAGAGCAGAGGATGCAGAGTGGAATACTCAGTTCATGACCACAGATTTCCCCAGAGTCAGATACAGTAAGTTGTTGTTGGCTATTGTGTGAACTGTTGTTACTAGATTGTGCTGTTTTTATAGTCATCGTGTGATAGTTCGCTTCGCTGTGCCATTCTACCAGATACACAAGTTGAACAATTTAACCAGTAACCTAATTGGTGGAAATTAATTTATCAAAGGCTCGGCTGCTTCATCCTTCCTGGATGTTGTTGGACTGAAGATTAAAATTAGATTTATTTTATAATGGCTACATAAGAGAAGATAATGATCAAGAGTGTCATGGTTTTGGTTGTCTTGTGTTTTGTTGGTTTGTTTTCAGTCTTTTGCTCCAGTGTTTTTGGTTTAGTCTTTTTGTACAGGCCTTGCTTCAGTGGCTGGAGGTGTGGCCTGCAGGTTCTTGGTTCCCCTCTCCTTTCTCCCAGCTGTCCCTCATTTCCTCACCTAACGACCTCACCTAACGACCGGCAGCTTTAAAAGCTCCGTGGTTCCACCTGGAAGCTGCCGGATCGTCCCCTCTCTTTCATCCCTCATGTGCTACCTATGGTCCTATGGTCCTATGGTCCTATGGTCCTATGTTTCTATGTTTCTTGTGCTTTGTGTTGATCTTTCACCTACCAGCCTCCAGCCACTGAAGAGCTCCTCACCACCTGAACTCCTTTGTTTGTCACCTTTTTGTCTTTTGCTGTAGTCCTGGAGCTTTTTGTGTTTAAATTAAATCCTTTTGCTCAGTCCCCCTCGTCTGTTATTTTGCTCTTGGGTCCAGCTAAAAACTGAAAACCGTGACACAAGAGGACCTTTCATGAAATTGATGCAAGAAAAAAATGGAGCATAAATATTTACCAGAGTGCAGAAAATGAAGTGTCTACCACTCAAAATCTCTCCATGCTTGATTTGTGTCCCCTGGGCATGAGGCTGCCTAAGGTTTCACTTATTTTTCTACAATGAAGGTGACAACTCTGAGCATCAAGGGAGTTGTCCTTATTGTAGAACCACCGTGATGGCTGACAATCTATCCGACGTGACAGGCAGAAACCATGTTCACAGACGAGGTAACAATAAAATTTTATTCACGTAATGTTTAATCACATTCCTTCGTCACTGCTGTTTCCTTTGCTTTCCCAGATGTTACAGCCACTAGAGAGAGAGTGGGGATATGATGCTATTGATCCAAATGAAACAAGATTTGAACAATGTGGAAAACATTTGGGATAATACAAGTAAACAACAAAATATGTAACATGGATCTCTGTATTTTTGAACATTTTAATCCAGAAATGTTCATATCATTCATATCATACATTTCAGTCAGTTACAGATTTACATACATTGCATAATGAACATAGCCCATCCTCCTGTATCATTCCAATAAGTCCATGTTAAAACAAGTACATTACACATTTTTATCACCAATAAGATCTTTTCCTTATACTTCAACCAACAGTTTTAGTTAACTAACCCTAACCACACCTTAACTATTGTGAGTCTTTTTGTTTATTTGTTTGTTTGTTTGTTTTTGCAGTAATCACATTCTTTTCACTAACTTATACCAAACCAATTGAATAATCATGAAAAGATGAAAATTTGATCCCTTTCCCAGCAGCAAGTGTCCTAAAATTACTGAGGTGAGTTAACAAAAACCGTACAAGCAAACTGGGTTTACAGTAAATGACCAAAATGGCCTGAGTGAATAGAATAAATACACTCACTCATTGGATTATTACTGAGAGGATGCACTTAGTGTATCAAGCATTTCTGATTTCCACCCATATTATTGGATTTTACAGCTCACAGCAATTATGAGCCAAAAACCACACCAGCAAATGAACTGCACTCAACCTAGTTATCACCTGCAGGTACACACAGACAGTATTTTTTATCTATGTCCCTATATTTGAATTTGCTGCCCAGTGTGATTTGTTAAGTGCAATATATAATAATAATAATATAATATGCAATCAATAAACAATCAAGTGCTGTTACTTCAGAGAGTTTAAAATGGAATTACTCAGGAACTACAAATGCACTTTCAACATCTCCCAGAAGGGTCAAAACAAAAACATTTATTGCAGCTTTCTGTGCCTGCATTTCTTCTTTATGGTGCACTTAATGCACTATCGAGCTAAAAGATTAATAATTCCCTGATCATGTAGAATCATTGGTTGATACAGGCAGCTCATGAGTGTAAGTGGGCCTGAATGTTTGTCTTTGCTGGTGCCAAACCACTAAATGAGTTACAGATGAATTATCCTGCTTTTCTATCACACAGGCCTCTCAACTGCAAATATGAGCATGTCCATTTCCACTGCAGTATCCGCACTCCATTTACTAACTGTAAATCACACTCATTAGCAACATTCAAAGGAAATACTGAGCAAACAAAAGTCTTCATCAGTCAAGACAGATTGTGTTGGCTGACGCATACCTTTATAAGTCTTTGATTTATCACCTCACACTATATCTAATCTTGTACTGTATCTCCTATATTCTTGATTTTTTGTGCACAACACCAAGCTGCACCAAACTCAACAGACTGCTCAACAAGGAACTGTTAACCTTAACTGACACATTTAAGGAAATGAATTCAAATGCAGGCAATAACCAGACATCATTATGAAAATCAAACCCTGTGTAAACTCTAGCAAACACATGCAGTTAGACCAGAACAGGTTCTGCAGCCAGGGAACAAGCAAATACAAGAAACTGAGACTGAAATATGAGACAATAGATAAGGAGGAAGAGGAGTTTTTCTATGTTCAGCTGTTAAGTGTGTTCAGGACAGAGACAGGTCTGTAGGGGTCTGCACAACTGAGAGTAAGAGAAGGATTAAGGTGAATTCAAACCAGTGTTTTAATCATTAGGATTAATGATGTCCAGAGCAACCAAATAACAAGAGCACAACTTTCAGTGTTGGTGCTTTCCCCCTTTTTTTTTACCATCACTTTTGTAGCATTTACTGTAAGTGTGAAGCTGCATGGTCGACAGTGTTGCCGCTGTGCTGCGCAGTAGAGAAAGATCAGCCCTACTTTGAACAGCTTCCTAATAAATGAGGGACTGAGGAGGCAGCCACCTGCTGCAGCGTCCTCCTCCCACTACTGCTCTGACATCTGGCAGACGAGGCAGAGAGGTGGAGGAAGCACACACTGTAGCAGCACTGCCGTTGTCCAACATCCACCAGGAGAGAAAGATCAGCAGACGGGCTGAAGGCTGTGGCAGTAGACAGGAATACAGGGGTAAGGAAGGAGGCTGATTTTATCACACCGAAACTTACTAAATTATTTTTTACTAAAATGGAGATCTTTTCATTTTTAAGGGGAAGTAACTAATAAATAGTTAAAGTAACTATAATGCAGCATGTAACATCACATGTTTGAGCAATGTGAACATTTTCTGTTTGACCAGCAGTCTCTTATGGAGGATACTTGAATGAATGAATGTGTGATTTCATAATGTTCACTTATTTATTCAGTACACAAACTGTACAAAAGGTGCATTAGAGCTGCACAGATAAAAAAGTTTACAGTAAAGTGCATTTACCAGATGCATTTTATATTATTAATCAGAAGCAAATACGTTTTTTACAACTAGCCTTTGTTATTTCAATTGAGGTGAATGTAGCAAGTATGCCATATAGTTAATTATTGATGTCCTAATGTACACACATACATGATATAAATAGTTTGGCATTAGCGTGCTCTGGTCTCCTTCAGTACAATGAAATTCATCAGAACGCATTCCATCTTGGGGATCGACACAAAGTCATTTTCAGCAGAAACAGAAATGACTCATTTACCTTTATTAAACAGAAAAGTCAGGCAATGAATCAGTCAGTCAGTCAGAGTCCGTCAGTTATGCTTAACCCTTTACAGGACACTCATTGAAAGACTCAAAAATGTAACCTTAGAGTGTTATTGGGGGACATAAGAAAACTTTATTTCTGTTGGAAACTTTTTCACAATTTTTCACTTTTGTAAATGGTGCAGAAATTACCAAAAATAGTCACTTGCAGCACTATTTAAAGGGTTAAATATTTTCTGAGTTTACTCCTGAGTCTGTACAGCAGCAGAAAGTAGATACTATCTCAGCAGCAATCTGCTGCATCACAGTCATTACACTCTGCAAGACTTTGCAGCACTTTCTCTGTTACTTTCTCTTTTGCACAGACCGTCATGTCTTTTCTCTCTCAGCAGCTGCAGGTGTGGTAACAAATGGCGCAAGGAAATTTGACAAACTTCACAGAGAGCATCCCTGCTGAATGTCCGTCAATCGATGACTTCCGTAACCGGGTTTACTCCACATCCTACTCCCTCATCACTGTGCTGGGCCTGTTTGGGAATGGCTTGGCCCTGGTGGTGTTGATCAGAACCCACCGGCAGAGCTCACCCTTCCATATCTACATGGTGAACCTGGCTGTGTCTGATCTGCTGTGTGTCATGACACTGCCACTGCGAGTTCTCTACTATGTCAACAATGGCAGTTGGAAGCAGGGTGACTTTCTCTGTCGCATCAGCTCCTACGCCCTCTATGTCAACCTCTACTGCAGTATTTACTTCATGGCCGCCATGTCCATCACGCGTTTCTTGGCCATTGTGTTTCCTGTGAAGAACCTGCACCTGGTGACAGAGAACCGTGCTCGCTTGGTGTGTGTGGGTATCTGGCTCTTCATCTGTCTTTCGTCCTCTCCTTTCCTGATGTCTGGCCAGAAATTTGACCCTCTCACAAATAAAACCAAGTGCTTTGAACCTCCACAAGAGCAAGATAATGACCATTTGGGGAAACTACTCAAGCTGAACACGCTGTCTCTGGCGCTGGGCTTTGTCCTGCCCTTCCTGGTCATCCTGCTCTGCTATGCTGGCATAGTCCGCGCCCTGCTGTCCCGCAACCACGTAGCCCGACGCCAGCAGGGCACGAGGAACAAAGCCATTCGAATGATCGTCATTGTCCTGCTGACCTTTCTGATCAGCTTCTTACCGTACCACGTGCAGCGCACAATCCACCTGAACTTCCTCTCCCGAAATGACACCACTTGCTCTGAGAAGATCTACATGCAGAAGTCTGTGGTGGTGACACTGTGCCTGGCTGCTGCCAATTCATGCTTTGATCCACTGCTTTATTTTTTCTCTGGAGAGAGTTTCCGCAATCGTTTGTCCTCCCTGCGCCAGTCAATGGCAGGCAGCAGCCAGCACCGCATACCCAGGCAGAAGCCTGACACAGGCTTGGAGTCTGGAGACAACCATCAGGTGAAGGCCAGTTAATTGAAGGCAGGCTGAAGGGGCATCGATCAAGCAGCTTAGGATATTCTTAGAGAGCTCAGGATATCTTGTGTTCTCATTAACAAACAGGGAAGGAGTTGAGGGAAACATATGAAGAGGAAAGGCAGAAGAAACAAATGAAACAAATGAAATACGGTTCAACTTATGAACGGAATATTTAAACGTTCAAGTTACAAGTCTCAGGAGGATGTTTTCCATTAAAATTGATATTTATATCATATCATATATTTAAATAGTGCATATTGCTCAATTTATAAGTGATGTTGTTCTCCCTTACTATTATAATAGTAACCTAATGTGTCCCCAGAGGTCCTCAAACTGTGGAATTACAATTACTGTATTAATACATAAATATAAAGTATATCATTGTATGAATGCGTAGTAGATAATGTGATACTATGTTTTTCCATCTGAAACAAGAATCTTGACTCGCATTGCACAATCTGCATATGAATGTTTATCAAAAAGGGCTAAACTCTGCTGACTACTTTTCTTGACTATTATTCTTCTCCCGATTCCTCTCTAACTTCTCTAACTGCCATTTTTAGCATTTTTTGTGTTGAATTTGTAATTGCCATTTTTCAATATTTAATATGATCCTCTTGCAACTATGTTTCCCCTATGCTTTTTTTTATTATGAGTAATTGTGCCTTACTATACTTAATGTAAATACTTTTACACAATTTAGAATCATATTTACTATTTTGTGCTATTTGACATTTCAGGATTTGATAGTGTTCCTTTAAAGCAATAATTTGCCATTTTGCAAAAAGAAAAAAATGCTTATTTGCTTTTTTTTGCTAAGAGTTGGATGAGAAGATAAATATCACTCTCATATATGTGTGCTCTCATATATGTGCATGAAACTACAGCTGGCTGACGGTTAACTTATCTCAGCACAAAGACTGTAAACAAGGGGAAGCTATGCATCATCTCTGCAGCTCACTACTTAACACATGTTTGTACAGCATTTGTTTAATACATTTGTGATTTGTTCCCCTTGTTACCAGTACCAGTTTCTGCCAAGCTAAAAGCTAAAAATATTTTTGGTATCAATCTTCTTATGTGATGCTTCACAACAAAGCAAATGAGTGTATTTTGCAAAATGTCACACTACTGTTTTAAACCTGTAGTGGAGAACTTTTATCTCCCCCCTCTGGCAGTCAGTTGCTGGAGCTGGAACTCCATCACTGTGGTCGCTCCTCACTTCAGCTCTGGCAATCCAATCATTGCTGGTTGACATAAAATGAATCACTACTGGTGCCCCAGCATGAGAATGTTACCACAAACAACTCTGGTATTCTGCAGAGAGATTGACCTAATCAGCATTGAGTGAACTCAAGGCTGTAGCAGACATTCATTTATATGTAAAAGTCCTGCACTCCAGATTTAAACACCTGAAAATATGCTGCTGTATTTCTATTGTATGCAATGTATGTATATATTGTATTGTATGAAAACTGTATTTGATGTTATGTATGATAACTTCATTAATAAATCATCTAATATACGACAGTTCACATGTATTTCTCACCATCATAACAATCCACGAAAGTTTACACTGACTGCATGAAGAGTTACAAACTTGTCCACTGGGTGTCCCACCAGCACACACATTGCTGTAGTTCTTCTCCAACAGATATAATGGCCTTCTGATCGTTTTCTGTATATTCTGTTATTTATCTCCATTTCTCAAAGAAAACACTAAGTGGCTGTTTTTGTTTGCAACACTTCCGCGTAGTTGTGGTATACAAACTGAATACAAATGTTATAAATTATAAAACTGTCTGTATAGTATATAAACGTAGCTATAAATACATGTTTTATTATATTCCTCCGATAGAATTACATGTAGACATAAATTTAACTTCCCTGCTATCAGAAATACAAAACATCACAGAGAGACCAGACTGCTGAGGCCAACCCTGCTGATCAGAAGATAGAAGGCCACTGTATTACTACTCCATAAACAGATTATATCAAGCACATGATTGGCTGCCCCCTTCATTTGCACAAAAAGATGTTTGTTTCAGTCTGCACAGCCGGGCCATCTTAGAGATGGGACTCTGTGGTTGCAGTGTTGGTGTACCTCATGGCGGAGATAGTCGCTATGCAGGAAGCAAGGAAAGTCCCGACGAACATTCCTACTAATTTGTTTCTAAAGAGGTTACAGACAACTGTGCACCCCACAGCAAATCACTGCTCAGGTTTCTATCTTTCATCTGACCTCCAGGTTAACTGCACTGATTAGTTTTTAGTAAAAGGTTAAGAATAAAACATGTTTGCGTTTGGTGGAACTGACTTCTGCAACATGTGTTAATGCTGACCATGTGAGTTCAGACACAGTCGGAGGAGCTCTCCAGGAGAGCTTCTTCTTTTTTTCATGCAGGCAGTCAGCCAGTCTGTCATATTTTTGAATCCATACCGTAACTGATATACTGTACAAAAGCTGCTTAGGGCAATCCGGATTTCCTTCACACACATAAATCACAATGGAGAATACCTTAAAAGGCACTCAACTGGCTTTGAAAATGTCTTTGTCTTCTAACGGGTACAGTTATTATTATTTAGTCAGTATTGCACTTTTATAAATTTGAGGGACTTGATGCAGTAAATGATGTGATGTCCTGACTTTTCATCTCCTAGTATGGATTAAGCCCTTAAGGCCTTCAATCAGTTCCCATTGTGCTACTTGATAGTGTTGTGACGACCCTTCCACACCACTAGGTGTGTGCTGCTTTGTTGGACACTTTCTCTTGCAGGCTCTGGTCGAGGCAGGGTCATCAAGGAGGATGAGTAACACCTGGGCCCGGTGTTCTCTCTCATTCCTCATGCTCACCCCGCTTGTGGGGGAATGGCATTCAGACATGCTGACACTACTGATTACTGATACTGATTCTTCTAATTCTTTATTTATTTCGTTTTTGTAAATGAAATTATGTTTTTGTGCAACTGACCTCGTCTCCACTCCCCTGCTTTGTTGCAGCCTTAGAGCCGAGCTGTAATAGTGTCTTTCATTATACGCTCACTGCCACTACTTCCAAAGTTGTGACACAGGCTATATGTTGAAAATAACTGATCTCTAAACCCAAGCTGAGATCGACACAAGCAACTGTCACTTTGGTTGTTTTTAGACTTCACAAAGCATCCTCAGGGCAAAGAAGATGTACAACAGTGTCACAGATTGTGTACTATCGACCGTGAATGAATGAATTGACTGTGACATGTAAAACCAGAAAGTGCCCCTTTAAAACAGCACATAAAAAGTAGTTTACACTTTCCTTAAACAGACATGCGTTGATTTACAGTAAGCTGTAAACATTGGCATGTTATGAGCTTATAAAGTTACATTGATATAGTGAACATGGCAAACAGTTTCCTTTTTACACATCTAGCAGACACAGAGCAACATTATCATTCATTCCTTCTAGCATCCCAATTAATTTACGCAATGTAAAATTTATTTTGTTTTATCAACACCTGATGGAAAAATATGGCTTTGGGAATGTGTAAGTGGTAATGTGGGTTTTAAAAGGTTAGAGTTTCTTGAAATCAGCTGTCTACTGCAGCTAAAAATGATGTTAATGAGAATGGTGAGACTGAACCAAAAGTGGGACATCAAACCAAAGCTGAACTGCAGAGTCAGTCAATGATTCTCTGTTGGTTTCACATATACCGCAACCCCAATTCAGTGTGATTCAGTGTCAGTGTGATAATTTGTTAATCCTTTTTGACAAATACTCAACAGTATAAAGACAATCAATTAACAGTCAACTTCATGGATTTTTTAAAATATCTGCTTATTCTGAATTTGGAATGGCAGCAACACGTTTCAAACAAGTTGGAACAGGAACAACAAAAGACTGTGAAAGTTGTGGACTGATTCAAAAACACCTGTTTGGATCATTCCACTGGTAATCAGGTTCATTGGTAACAGGTGATAGTATCATGATTGGGTATGAAAGGTTCATCCTGGAAAGACTCAGTCATTCACAAGCAAGGATGAAGAGAGGTTCAACACTTTGTCAAACACATGACTGTATAAAGGATTCTACTACATGGGCTCAGGAACACTTTGGAAAACTGTGGCCAATAAACACAGTTTGTATGCAGATGATTACATCTGTTTTTACTTTTGTTTTACACAGTGTTAAAACTTTTTTTTGCTTAAAACATGAATATCTTTCAGGTTTCCAGTAATTATCATGGCCTCATAGATTTCAGTTGTTGCTTGATAAAAGGAATCAGGACAGACGGTGGAAAATTGGAGAAAATTGTGCGTTTCTTCAGGGCTGTCACAGTTCATGGATGACCTGCCAGAGGGTCTAGTGCGTTATGAAACTATGTGGACACAGTCTAACCCAAGCTGTCTGTTCATTAGAAAAAGCACAATCTCAAACATTACATCTTTTGTCTGGTCCTTTTAGTTTTCTGAGGTATAAAGCAATCTGAGGATAGTTACGTCAGTGAACATAACGCTGCCTTGTGCAGTTTACCGACGTCACATCTTGTGATTCCTGTGCACTGAAGCTCAGATCTTTTCAGTGAGCCGCTCATTGCCATTTCAAACATACTGTTCCTGTAAACATGTAAAGTCACTGAAGGGAGCGAGCTGAGCCCTGCTGTTTTCGAATGAGTGCTTGCACACTCTGTGCACATCTGTGCGTGTACATACCTGTGCATATTTCAATGTCACACATCCATTTTGAATATGGCCACTGGACCCACATCAAAGACCACATACAGACTCTCTACATCCAGAGCGTAAAGGTCAAGTTGATGGGTTATGGTCAATGTTGAGGTCAATTTGGAGGAAAATGAGGTGGGCAAACAGCTCACAGACAGGTAAAGAGCCGTCTGGAGCCTAAAGAATCACTGGAGTCAAGTTGTGTCTGGCTATTATCAGACATCTGTCAATCATTTGTCCATTTAAGATTAAAAACAGAGGATAACACTTCAGAGACTGCACACTCTGGCACCACATTTGTCACTTAACACGCCAACTCCCTGCTGTTTCAACCCCAACTTCCAATTTACTCGCCCTACAAAGGAGTGCCCCTTCCCCCACGCCCGCCCCTATAGAGTTTGTCCTTGCTCGAGCAGGAAGCTTGTGAACGGTGCAACAACAGTGATTGTGTATTCCACTGAAAACATTTTGAGCCACCAATGTATTTCTGTCTGCTGGGTGACGCACACAAAGAGAAAGGCCCCTCAGTTTGTTTGACTTTTTAAAAAGCCATCATCGCACCACTTCTCCAAATCATACGAAGCCTTCTGGCTTTTGAAAAAACGACTGTTTTTCTAATAGAGATTAACATGCCCTCTAATTAATTAAAACTTGCCATTCCCAATCATCTTACTAGGGGCACAACTCACGTAAGCTTTTTCTTCGTCTCCACACAAAATGGTCAAGGAGAGTTGAATATAAACTTCACGGAAATTTGCATAAAAAATCTAAAACTGTACAGCGTGTCTGCAGCTGTGATACTCTATCAAGCCTAAATCTAGCTCAGTGTATTTGAACACAAAGATGTGAAATCCATTATCCATCCACGTCAATACAGTCCACAGCTGTGGTGCTTATATCTCTCAATACTAGACCTGCTGTGGGAGATTAATGCCAAAATAGCAAGAAGACGGCAAAGGACAGCAACAGCAAAAAACTTGAGTTTGGGAATAATTATATTAATAGAAAACTCTTAGTTCAGGGTCAATAGAAACAAACACTTTGGAGCTTCTCAGTTCTTTCGCTCTCTTTCAGAGTCTTTCCCTGATAACAAAAGCAGAAAAGTTCTTTGTAAATCCATGAGGTAGAAAAGAGGATTCCAAGGTTTACTGAAGCATTGAACATGGAAATCAAAGCGTGGGATACAGCATTCACAAACACACCATAACAAGTCCAATAGCGTGCAGTGAAACTGGGTCATTCTGGTAATAAACCAGTCAGACTCCCAGTCAGTACTGGGCTGTTTCAAGGCTCTTTTTGTCCCATGATGAATTAGTTAGGGGCTCTACATACGCAGAGCGTCTGAGCAGGCTGTCACAGTTTATTCAGACCAAACAGACCACTGTAAACAAATATTGGCTCCTGTGGGAGTAAAGCTGAGGTTTGGTTCTGAAGCCTCCCGCCACATGGTGGAAAATCATACCCAACAAAAGAACTGCAAACAGTGAAAAACACAATTTGGCTTATATTCTTATTCCAAAAAGCCATTTTAATGATTGATTGGCTTTTTTCTTATAATTATGAGTTGTCAGCAGACTCATGCTTTATAATGCAAGCATGTCGTCATTGTACCACACAACTTTTCCTGTAATGTTTTATTTTTATGAAATTGGAACAACAGTGTTGTTTTAACAGACATTTGTAGTGCAGTTTATGGGATATCAGGTTTCATTGGAGAGCAACAATGTTAATTGGCTAATTGGCCTCCATCAACAATAATATTAGTTAAATAATTTAAATTTGAAAAAGAAATACAAAACTTTATACTTTAAATCAACTCATAAACAAAGAAAAACAGATAATGAAGGAGATTCAGAGCAAACTTGATATATATACTATACATATACTTCATTGTTTATCATAATTATCAACAAATTATATAGGTCATATACAGTTAAAAGATAAATACCGACAAGATTTGTTTGTTTTACAAGTGGGGCTCTTAAAACCCTTTTCCTGAAGGCGTCATGAGACACAGCATGGTCTAACATGACATGAAAAACAGACTCATTAATGATCTATTTCCACATGAAGAAACAACAAGCACAGACAAAAAGAGGGGAAAATTATAGAGGCAGACCAAACTTAAATGGAGAAAAAAAACTGAGCAGCGTCAGTACAGAAAATATCAAATTAGAGACAAACATTCACAAAACCACTGTGCGATGTTTTTTTCATATATTTCTAATAGTAGCCAACCTAGTGAATTTTCTATACTTATCTTACAATGAACAGATAAAAGGACTCTGTCGACAGCATTACATTCAGCCCTAAGCATCTGATGAAATTAATTACACAGCAATCTTTGAAAAACCCAGAAGGTCATTTCTCACACCGTCTTCAGAAGATATTTACAGCAACTTCAAACGCTCTTTAATCATGTGGTTAGAGCTGGTTTCCCAGCTTATGCTTATCTGTCCAGATCAAACATATATCCACGCACAGTTTGTACAACGTGAAACTGAATAAGAAGTTATGCCAGGATCTACATGATATTTCTTTATTTCAAAGTATTGCAGACTTTTAAAATCTGGTGCCTGTGTTAAAAGCATCTGTAGAAACCGAGTAGGCGACAGCAACTTGTGCGTGCAGTTGAATAGAAAAAAATTACATATGGTGCCTTATTATAAACACTCTTCTATGACCTTGATGGAAAATAAAACTAATCATGGCTGCCACCTAGATACTTCTACTACCTCAGGGTATGGCGTCATAAGCATGTGTCAACAGTGTAATTAATCTGCCAGAAGGGGGAGTGCAAGTTTAATATTTTATTATTATCTTTTACAAACAGAGTCGGGACATACAGTTTAGCATTTCCAGCTCCTGAGATTAGAATACTTTCTCAACTGGGGAAAAACACAAAATCAGATGCCAAGCTCACGCTGCATGGCTGAATATTATTCAAACCCACAGTCCTTTATTTTACATTCTAGAGAAGATTCCAACATTTCCACAGATAGAGATGTCTCAACACATCAGACACCAGGCATCAGAGTTTTGAGGTGTAATAAATGATGCAGATGACATCTGGAATATTGAGTATTTCACTCTGTGTAAACATCTTAGCTTTGATGAAACTTGATGTTGAGGGATTAAAGCAAACGCAAAAAGTGCTTCCAACAATGTCTGTACACTGATGAGACAACAACATCCTTCATGCAAGAGATATCCAACCCTGGAGAAGTCTTTGAAAGATTTGAGATAAGATGAGAAAAACTTTTATTCGTGCCACAGTGGGGAAATTTGCAGATGATTGATATATGGGTAATCCTGTTATTTGGAGTCATTAGGATTTAACCAAGATGTAAACACTGAGGGCCTGGAGCTGCAGGTTGTTATATATATGCAGTCAGCCCCTGTATGGATGTGTGACTGTGGGTGGGTGAAGGGTCACAGCAGCAGGCTGGATTCAGAAGAAGATACCAACAGGGGTTAATGTTGTTTACTTTCTCCTTCAAGTGGCCATTGTGTTCGCCTCCACTCATCACATGACACCTGGTCACAGTCTCCTCATCAGGGTCGTCTTCGACCATCCACTTCCACCATCACAAAGATGCACACACACACAATCACGCACTCAGATGCACACAATGGGCCTCTTGTTATCCCCACCGAGCATACAGGAAGCCTTCCCCTCCAGATTTGAGTCAACTGAAGAAAGTCCGAATCATGACGTTGGCATGGTCCCACATGAGCTCTTCGCTGACAACAACTCCTCATCAATACAGGCCATTGATACAGCGCTCGTTTCCAGAAATTGACTGACAACAGCTTGTCTCATCGCCATTAACGACGTGTTGAAAACTGAAACAGAGAAAATAGTCCTACTGAATGAGTCTTTTCTGCTTTTTAATGTGTTGTTAACTGAACAGTTGTTGCTATAAAACACTATTACCATGGTTGTTACAGAGCTTGTCATCAGAATCACACCATAAAAAAAACACAACCTCTGCATTTTCACATTTTTTGTCATAATTAGATTTTATTGACTAAAAGAATTCAATTAAAAGAAAGCGATCGCCACTGTCAGGCTGTCTAGAGATCAGATGCAGGTTCAAACAACATGAGGAACTATTAGATTTGTTACAGTTGAGGATTCGTCCAAAGGCTGGAGACGCTGAGTCTGAGAGTCTGATCTTACTCTCTGATCGGTGCTCCCATTGAAAAGCACATGAGGAAATTTATTGCTGGGTTGGAAACTGATGATATGCTCATATGTGTTCAACAAGATTAACTTCAACACTTAAGACGCTGAGGACCGCAAAAAAAAAAAAATTCATAAATTAAAAGCTCTGTGTTAAGTTGACATCTGAAATACAGCAGAGGAACTCCCAACTCAAATTCTTCCTATAAGCCTCCTCCTTCTCCTCTTCCGTCTCTTTCCTCCCTGATGATGGTGATGATGGTGCATGCTGTTTTCAGAGACCTCTAGTCACTGGAGCGGAGGAAAGAAAAATGCAAAGCAGATGTCCAATCGGGTTTGTAAGCACAGCCAAAATCCCACCTCAACATCCATGTTGAGAGGCGAGAACATAAATTCTGACGGAAAGTCACTAGTGGAGGTTGGAGATTTCATAACAGATGGCAATTTCTTTGCTACTGGCTTTGTTGATGTAAAAACTCATCAGGTTGCTTTGAGGTACTTGCACACACAGCACATTCAGATGCAATCACTTCTTGTATACACTGTGGGTGAATCAGATTCAGATGTGTGCAGATGCATTTTTTAATCAGCCCTCTCCTCTCTCTTCCTTTCCTTCCTCTAGCCTCCTTGTTTGTAGTAAAAAGGAATCAGTGACTGTGAAACGTCTTTGCTGCAGATGTACGGCATATAGTGATCTGACCGAAGAACAACTGGCAGCTTTGTGTCCCCAGTTACGCTGTCTGGCATGTAGTAATGGGACACATGAGACGCAGGTTGAGCCCCTCAGCTGCAGAAATGAGTCAGAGATTTGCATTTGTACACAAATGCACTGCAAACAGGCTAAAGCCACAGCACACAAACAACTCTTGGGCTGACAGACACTCAACATTCCTCAGGGGCGGCCACACACGCACCCCCACACAAGCTTTTACATGCACCAGTGTGACCCATCAACTGGACAACAGACGACCTTGTCTGCAAAAACATATAATGAAAATGTCCTTGAGCAACACATCTGCGTTTGATAGTCAGCCCCATGTGTGACATCCCTGCCTGGTGTCAAACATAAGTCACAAAAGTATTTAAAAAAAAAAAAAAGACAAAATGGAAAATATTTCACACACAGGCAGAGACGCACCTCTTCAAAGGAAATTCCAGTGAAATTCAGCTTTGGCCTTCTCGTAATTGCTGCCACTCTGGAAAAAGTCAGATTTATGTTTCACACAAGGGGTTAACAGGAGTCCGACCCATTTATTCAGTCAACTGAGCTACTTTTTAATCATTTAGATGAGTAATAATGCTCTTAGACAGGTTGAGCTACTTTTTGTATTCCCGTTGTTGTAACATTTTTTTTTTTTTTTACCCTGTTTATTATTATTCTGTTCATTTATTAACTTTTGATGTAACATTACACAGGACCAGACCTGAAGGAGACACATGACACAGGCGGCACCTGAGGGCAAGACACAAACCTACAGACCATGACAGAACCATAGGCCTGTCACAAGTGTTTTTACAACTTGGAGACAAACATGTGATGTCAATGTTTAATTTGTTTGGGAAAGTTTAAGGAGACAAATGCTGCATGCTCTGTTAAATGCCATTTTCAAAGTCTCTACAATGGAAGCTGCAAGAGCTAAGTTAGCATCTCGGAATGAAAAACGCTGAGGTTTCCTTTTTTAGAGAAGAATGAAAAATACTCTTTTCAGTAATATGTATTCCAAACACAGGATATTATTCACAGAATAACCTACTTAAGTCAATTTTGCAAAACACAGAAATGGCTCATGATATCAGCAACAGTGTTTGGGATGTATAGGTCAATCTGGTAAAGTAATTTCCTGTTTAGGAATTTCAAAACAGGCTGCCTCAGTGGGGTTTAATTCTAAAAGAAAAACAGCTTTTAAATTTTCACTTTTGTCAGATTTCCAAGAACTGCAGATGGCGACATAAGAAGATGGATGGACAGAAAAGCTCCAACTGGCAAATGCAGCGTGCCGTCCATCGTTTTTTGAGTGAACACGGATGTGATGGGAGAATAGGCTGTAGTACATAGCAGATTCAAACTAATAAATTCATGATACAGAGACTAAGACTGCAGGCAAAATAGTTAGATTGAAAGCACATGAGGATGTTTTGTCAGCTGTGGATCAGCGTGAAACTTTCAGGTCGTGGGAATACGGCAAACACTAAAACAGACAGAAATTCTTACAGTACCTGCACCATGGCCAGCTCACTGTCTGCTCACAGGAGTACTGGATGACAGAGCAGTTTGCTTTTGTTTCACTTATCCAGCCTTATCCATTTCTAGTCTGTCGGTCTTTCTCTGTTTATCTCACTCTGGCCTTTTTACTTCCCCCTTTGTCAGCAGCCGTCGGCCTTTGACTTTTAGGTTAGGCTGTGAAGAATGAAGAGAGTTAACAGTCAGACAATTGTGTTTGATAATGAGACTTTTGTAAACATTTAATGAAAAAAATACACATCAAGTAAAGATGACTGAAAATTGTGTGTCGGTCAATCACATATTGCCTTTAAAATACTGATTCTTAACCACAGCAATGGCATAACATATGATCCTAAATGCATGGAAAATACATATAACTATAGTGTTTTCAAGCCCTTTATCTGCTGTCTTTGTATGAGCAGTTTCCTGCACAGGGGCTTAGCATGGAGGAAGTACCCACCTATCCTGACTGTGACACTGGCTGTCTTACTTGGTTTCTGAACAGGGAAAAGACCCTTTGCCCTGACACTAACATTGTGCTCCTTGCAAACACTGCCAGGCCAATAATAAACCAAATGTGTGCAGTAAGTTTCCTATTTGTTGATGTCATCCGGGAGTCACTGTTCCGGTTCTCAGGCTAAAACCGGGCAGGACGGTCGGTAATTGTTCAAGTGTTGGGATAAGAAGTGTGTGCATATGTTTGGTGTCCATATGTTGTGACTTTTGGGTCATCATAGAACTGCTATGGGGGAAAAGCCTGTCAAACAACAACCCCCTAAAAAAGAACCTCCACACAATGTGAGGTCACTTTGAGCCCACATTACTCACGGCAGCCTCACACCCCCATAGCATCCATCAAACATGAAAGGATTCGTTTAAAATTACCTCAGACAAGTGCAGAAAGAACAGGGAGGGGACAGTGGGAAATGTCAAAACGCCTTAACATCAGTCATTAGAGCGGCTTCTTACAGCAATATCTTTAATAATCCCTGAGGTACCCAAGGGTAATATCATGTAGCCAACAAAAACAGTGTTAGAAACTGGTTCAGAATGTTACATCGAGGGAGTCCATGCAAGAGATTTTACTTATACGTAAGAGTAATTTATTATTACACAGACCAGACAGGGCAGAAGACAATAGTGAAAATTCTACCACATGCCTAACTGTCTTGAGGCACACCAGTGAATAACGTAATATAGTAGACAAAGAAGACAAAGAACAGATTTTTACAATACTAGCAATTATATATTTATTAAAAACAGACAAGGCAAAAAAAAAAAAAAAAGACAAATGCATGCACCCGACATGCACAATGGCAAAATTACAGATGGCCACAACCCAGCCCAAGCTCCCCAACATTTACAAACCAGACAGTCTAAACCCTATCTTCAGACAGGCACTGGCAGTGAGTACTTATGCACAGATTCCACCAGAACAAAAAGACAATCAGAAACCTTGTGAGCCTCAGGAAACAAGAAAAACGCTCCCAGACTTTATCTTCTCCCATATTCTCTGCCATACAAAAGTGAAAACATACTAGTTGGCCTCCTGTTGAGATCAACCCTTTAAGTGCTACAAAGGAGATAAGACATGGTCATAATAACTAATTACATGCACCAGTAGTTACCTTAAATGACCAGCAAATGAGTGTGCAAACTAATTAAGCTGGGGACAAATGCAGCATCTTCATCTAACATCTAAGTCCACAAACATAACCAGTCTAAACAACAGACCAGAGAAGCGTTCACAATACTCACAAAAATTGGTTGCAATGTTTATTACCAGGCACAATCAACACTGCTTAAAAGCACCTAAACTCAGCTGAGCATACAAACCACCAACGTACTAATCAACAATTCCACATTTATCATTTAGTTAAGGCTAAACTGAAGCCTTATAAAAGAGATCCCAGACAAGCCCCCATTTGCGGCAAACTGGCTCAGAGAATGGGGGGGGTCACACCAAAAGCTGCTGATGCAGGGTGGATGCCAGCTGGAAGAGGGAGACAGACTGAACACGTGGGCCCGCCTTTATAGCCTAAGGGCCCAGGTGAATGTAATCAGCTGATGAGCTTCTCATGTCAGCCAACTGGCTGGTGACGTTTGCCGGGACGGCCTCCAAGACAATGGAAAGGGCGTCACAATAAACATTAACGTATACATGAATTATATTGCAAAACTGAGCCAAGGGACAGATCACTTCCAGATGTGGATAATTTCCAATTTTATTCCATTTTCTAAAGTGTAGTTTCCTGATAAACATTTGGCACAGATGTCTCATCATTCCTCACTATGTGCAACATATTTATTTAGGTCAAATCATTAAGAAATTCCCCCATGACTGAGTAATCTACATAAAGTATATTCCTCATTTGGGGCACAACAATGAAACCAGATCAGTCACAGAATCATATGCTAACACTTGCACGTTAACAGATGAATTCCAACAGTCCCACGCTGGCATCTACTCAAACAACACTCACACATCCTAAACTCAAATGTTTCCTCTGCACTCGCCACTGTTTTTGTTCATGATGTGTAGTGTAATCTTTTTTTTTTAGAACTGTTTGTGCTGAACAAGAAAAAGAATGCATTATATCTGTGTCAGGATAACACTAAATATGAAGAATCAATATGATATGACTGAATGTGATTATGTTGTGATTTAAAACATATATCTATTTTTGAATCAAAGTTACATTAGACTTGTAGAATTATGCTGTAATTAATGACACATGTTTATTCTGAATCAAGACAATTGTCAAAGTGACAGAATCATTTGGTAACTAGGATGTGATTGAGAAAGAAAATGCATTAGTGTGAATTCTTATGTGACTGATGTGTATTGTGAAAACCTACAATGAAATCAATGTGAAAGCAGTTTAAGCCACAGAACATTTACATTAATTGATATAAAGTTATTATTATTCTATAACAAACAATAATGAGAAACTAATGGTGTAAGGAGGCAGTTAAACCTAAATAAGAAAAGAACCTTCTGGAAACTCCCTAGAACACCTGCACGTGTGTTGATGCTGATGTTGTGTGTATTGATGCTGATGTTGTGTGTTGATGCTGATGTTGTGGTAAAAAAAAAAAAAGAACTTGGTTTGCAATAGCCTAATAAAACTTACGCCTGACGTGACATGGCCAGTATGCCTGCTACTCCTTAGAGCACCGGGGGCCTCACGTGGCTCACTTGGAGACAATAACCCCTACATGTGAATTTAGGCTGATCTTATGATGTAAATAGACATGTTTATTGTAATGATTGATAAGAATGAACCAATGAAGTAAGAGATGATCAAATGGTGAAAAATGTCTTGACCTGTGAAATGTTTAGGGGATGGACAAAACGTGTGAAAAAGACAGGGTATCAAATCTAATGCACAAGCTTGTATTCTTCAGTGCTCTTCAAATGTATCTTGTAAGCATGTGAACAGTAACTTCTTTATGCTGGCATAAAGTCCTTGCTGCCCAGAACTCACTCCTGCTGATTCTTTTGTTACATCTCAACAAAAAGAATTTTGAATAACTGAAACAACTGAAAAAGACAGCCACTAAAGCTACAAAGTACAATGGAGTTATACTCTCAGAAGGAGGCAGGAAGATTCAAAAAATCATTTGAGCATTAAAGGTGCTTTCTTTGGCAAGATTATAAAAATCTTTTTCTAACTCATCCTCTATTTGCCCTTTGCCTAGCTTTATTTTAGTTGCAAAGCTCAGCTTCAAGACCAACAGTAAAATGAGAGGTCCAACCATTCCTCTGTTTTCTGTAGGGGTTCAGGGCTGGACCCCATCCAAGAATGATTATTACATATTGTAAATCTTCTTCTATGATGACAGGGGAGCTCTCCATCATGTCTTTTTCAGCTCAGGAGAAGCCTAATAATTGTGCCTCCTGTCATAACACTGACAAAACAACATAATGTTAAGCTGTGTCAGCTCACTGAGTTTTAGGTCAGCAATGCCTGAAAACACATATCTAACTAATCTCGTCTACTTGGCTACATACTTGGCATATGAACAACGTAACCTTTCTAACCTGCTATAGCAATTTTCTCTGAGAGGTCCTGGCTCAAGATTACTCCCGAAATTTGGAGACACACAGAATGAACGCCATAAGCTTTGCTGCTTCTCAATGCCACCGAACACACACTGTGGACCAAGTGTTACCTGGGGTTCGGCTCCTCCATCTATTAAAAGAGCTGGAGACAGTCTACCTTGTCAAACAATCCAGGCGTCTGTAAAACTGTTGTCATGACACCTGGAAACCTCCTAGAGCCAATAAAAGCTGTTTGTATGTGTGTTCCATGGAAAAATTGAAAGTATGATAACATGAAATTATAGGAGATCAATTTGAATACCGTCTCACATTACCTATCCATCTTGTTGAGCAGAACATGGTCAGCACCATAGCCAAGACAATACCCAGTGAGACCTATGTATGACACCACATAATTTTGATCTGTATCCAGTGCTAAATACTGTGAGACAGACCATACACGCAAACCTCACTCAGTAAAGACCCAAGCAGAGCACAGCTAGTCTGGGGAAGAATGCTTCTTATCAAGGATTTAATGGTTCCTAAGATGACTCATGCATACTGTTGGATAATTGATAAGGTAGAATCCCTTTTTATAGAAAAGGGAGCACACAATATATTGACTCCTGTTTCATCATGCCACCTTTTCCAAACGAAACCTTGTCTCACATTCGCCAGGAACAGTCTACATCAGAGTATCTGATAATCCCTCATGCATCAACATGTTTCATTCATGATTTCATTTTTGCTCTTATAGGCACTATGCCCATCATGTTATCATCTTAGGAAAATCCTGTCCAGTATTGGGTGACAGGTTAGTGCAGTGCCAGAAGCAGGTGAAGCCATGTGTACCGTAGTGCTGTTGGACCACGGATGATTGGCAGCTTACCATGTCTGAATCTCTCCAGCAAAGAGGATATCTGACAGAGGAGAGGAAAGCAGCACGTAGAGTACATGTGTTGTCTTGACACTGGAATTTGTACGGTCTTGAAAAAATGGGCCAACATAGGCTCTCCGTAGCTTTTAATATTAGTTGAAGGTTGGATGAACGCTGGCCTGCAACTTGTTGATAAGCAACCACAGCCCATTGTTGCTTCTCTTCTGTGGCTTGAAGTAACGCAGGAATAACAATGCTGCTGTCATTTTCAATAGCTTTCAGTGGGAATGCTCTTGTGGAGTCCAAAGGAAGTCCAGGGTATTTTCCAATTCCTGGAAAATGAAAGTAAGTATCATCTTGGTCTATGATAGTAAAGCTGGAAGTGGTAATGGCTGGACCAGTTTCAATAATCCTCCTAAATAAAGCATGCAAGACTGTCTATGCACAATTTGCACATTTTATGGCAACATATCCATGGGAGGTTTCATGTCCCTGTTTTGTTCTGCATTTGAGTGAAGCCAGATCATGGACTTTTGTGGTAGCCTAGTGGTTAACACATTAACCATATACTGTGATCACAATGTCCCTGGTTTGATTCCCAGCCAGGGACCTTGATTTCATTTGTTTCCCCTCTTTTTCATTAATCTCACAACTGTCTACATTTGAATAGCAAAAAATCAATAACAGCTAAAAAGAAAGTATCAAGAATACAAATGTTTGTCTCCATCCAGCTGAGCAACTATGAAAATAACAAACCTTCTGGAATAGGTTTTCGTAGGCATCCACCTCCTCACATCACAAGTGACTCTAAATGTGGGAGGTACACAGCAAACTTGGAGCATATGGTCCAGCCGCAGCATTCTTCCATTGAACTTGGGACACAAGTGTCTGGCCACCCCAGACGTATTTTACCAGGGGATTAACAATCAGTTCTCTAGCATTAAATAGTCAGTAAAACATCCAGTGACTAGCATTGACAGTGCTGTCTACATCAATGATAAATTGTACACAAAAGTGTTGTTTTCAGCTCACATGGAACTAATTCTGATCATTGGAGTCGTCATTATTCTGACCGTTGTATGATGACAAGTGTACTGCATAAGTATCGTGGAATTTGTTCATTGAAGCTGACATTAAGGAGAGAAGTGCATCAATCATTTGAATCACTTTCTGAGTGGTGTCACTAACAGGTTCCAGGACAAGGACACCAGTGCAATGACCCTGCAACTGACCAAAACCCCTGTCACTGAGCAAATGGCAGGAACAGCAGGTCTTCCTTTTAATACCTCTTCACTGACCAACTAGAACCATCTTTCCCTTGCTGCTGAGGTGAGCTGCAGGACAGGCTATTATCAGCCTTACCAACGTCCAGACACTGATAAAAGCAACACAGAATTCCACATTGACGAGGAAGGATGAGAGAACTTTATCTTCACAGACGTACAATGTGAAGTCAATGTCCAGAGGGAGGGGAGGTAATGGCGCTACGCTCGACCTCACAGCAGAGCACCGACTGTTGAAATCCTTGGAAGAATACCCACTGTTGCATACCGTACCATACAGGAAACCTGATGTCCTCATTGCAGATTAGAATTGATTGTAGCAACTGAGCTGAAAGACAACAGAACTAAGTGCAGTCTCCTCATGAAGTCGTCCTTGGCCGGGTTATTGTCATGGCTTTTGAAAACAGAGGTATCATGCCTCTCATTGCTTTGTTCTTATAATATGTAGTTATGATCATTTTATATAATGACCCATTCATATTTTTCGAATTATGTCATAGATCAAACCTCATTAGTATGGTTTCTTCCAAAAGCTGTATAAAAGCTGAAATCTGTTGAAATGATATTCTCAGCACTGTAATGCAAAGAAAATGTTGGGTACAGCTTAACAGTGTGTTGCTGAAGTAGAGCATGATTCCCTGTCTGAAACATGAGAAAATCAAATGCAATTAGTTATACTCACTTACATAATATAAAGGAAAGGGTACAATAGCTGATTTCATAAATAATCTCACCAAAGTGTTAGAATGTATATTGAATGTCAAATTGCAGAAAATTGTCTTTATATCATTTTTTTTCTTTACCTCTTTGCCTTCATGCCTCCTGCTTTAACTGTGCTCCCCAAGAATTCTGGCTTGTATGAGGCCCCCGGTTGAAGAGAATGTGGATGAATAGTAATGTTGACGCTGCCCTGTCAATAAGACAGAGGGTTGAAAAGGTTCATCCTGGTTTCCTGAGTACATTTTGGCAAAATTTCATTGTTCAAATATATGAGAGCGAGTTTAAGGTCCCTGCGTGAAGCAGATTAATAGGCACAGATATTTAAAGCAGCCGTGTTTGGCTGGTGCACGCATTACATGGTTCAAGGTTTTGGTCCAGTGGGACATCAGAAGCATGGAGAAAACATCCCAGACAGCTGCAGGGTTGCAACACTGTACGTGTGCGTTTGTGTGCATGTGTTGCAATGTTGGGGCGGGGTAGCGGGTAGAGCAGGAAGAGTGGTGTTGGTTAGGGGAGTCATGGGAAAGATGAAGAGGATTTTTGAATGCTTTTGCAAACTGTTTCTCTTCATTCTTTTTTTTTTTCGCAGTTTCTTTGGTGTGCAGTCTTTTGTTGTGAAACTCAATTATCCTGAGAAGCATGTGAATATTGGGCAAGTAAACCGTTGCATGAGACCATTGAGTAAACTGGCGCTTCCCCACTGTGTTGAGCCCTCCATTTTCAGAGTTCAATAGTTCTGCAAGAAAAATTGTGAACCAATGGGAGATGTGCATGTTTATGACCATAAAGGCATTGGTCTTACTTGCAAGGATAAACCTGTCTGAGGTTGGCCTGACTCATGCGTCTCTCTGTGTATGCTGCAATCGTGCCTAGATTTAAAAAAAACATCAAATTACAATGCAGTTACCACCTTATTCACCTAGCAAGCTTCCAAACAATCTCAGTCTATCTACACATCTAATCACATTGCAGATCCTGTTTTTGAGGAGCTGCAGGAAGAGTTGTTGCCTTTAGACATACGTTTTAGATTTGCAGCTAACAGAAACATTTCCTTACACTCGGAGTCAATAGGAAACATTCACTGATCAGCTGTTCAGCCACAGCTGATTTATGTCCAAGCTAAATAAGTAAGTTAGTATATTAAATACTTGACTGGCTCCTTTTATTTTAGTCATGTCATGCCCTACAGGACTTCAGAAGAATTTGTTCATGAATACAAATTCAAGTTTTTTAAAGATTCAGACTAAGAAGAACAGTTTAGATTGTGTGAAATGTTTTTTATTTAAGCCTCTAAAAGATTCAGTGATTTTTTTGTAAAGTCTTTGTCTTAGACTCTGAGGCACCCAGTGGTTTATCAGTTGTTAAAAACGAATGTTGTGTGTCTGAGCGTTGTTCAGACTCGCAGGTATTTATTTATTGTGAATTATGTTCAAGACCCCAAATTATACAAAGAATCCAGATATCTTTGGAATGAATTCATGGGGCAAAATTATAAAATAATGCTCAAAGTATTTTCATTTGGTCTAATATTGCAGCTGTTGCACAGAGTGTGGATTTTTTTTATCTTAAGAAACTGAAAAGTTCAAGAGGTCAAGCTGATGGAAGCAGATGATAAAGAAAGAGTCTTTTTGTGACTTTCACTGTGTCATGTTTGATGGAAGGCCATCTTACATGAAAATGTGATTTGTCACGTAATGGCAAGGATGAAGAATGAACTGTGTCATTGTGTGGTTCCCGGTAAAAATAGCTCTGAGTGACTAAGGAAGAAATAAACTGATATAAAAGTTCCCGTAATGTGAGGGGTTTTTTTTTCATTCCCAGAAAACATTACATTATATTTTACCACAACACTGAGAGATGGGGTGTTACAAACAGACATTCATTTAAGGACGATGTCTGTGTAGGAGCCATCAGATACAGAAAAACATTTGTCCCTTCTGTTGGACATCAGCCTGAAAATTGTGCTCAGCACCGTTCATCAGTGACTGGCTTAGTTCAACGTGGGTTCACCTCACACACTTTGTCTCTGTCTCTGTCAGCCTTTGTTTTGTTTTGTTTTTTTAAGTTTTGGACATTTGTTGTTAATAAAGAATTTTCTTCACATTCAGACTTTAACAGGTGAAGAAAATTAAAGTTCAAAGTGAGCTTCTTTTTCTGTTAAAGAAGTGATGAAGAGTGTTTGCAGATCAGGAAGAGGTTTACAGCAACTGTCCAACAGAGTCCCTATGCCAATAGGGGCCACATAGGACATCTGCGTGTGTGTGTGTGTGTGTGTGTGTGTGTGTGTGTGTGTGTGTGTGTGGAATGCAATGTGTCCTCAATGTGTGTTAATGGTTTAATAATATGAGACTGTGCTAATGACAATAATGATGCCCCAGGAATAGTCACCTCCCAAAATAGAGCAGGGGATGGATGTCATTAAACAGACTGCCACAGAAAGGCCCTTTGTTGTATATGTTGGAGTGTGTGTGTGTGTGTTTGATGATGAGGGTGAGAGGGGTGGAGAGGTTTACGAGATTGCTCGTGCTTTTGGTCTGTTTGGTGTCTTTGTTTGCACCATAGGTTTGCACATGTGCAAGGGCATGTGCAAGTGGGTGTGTGTATGCATGAGTGTGTCACAAGCACTCAGCAAGTGAACGCTGTGAGTTGTTTTGCATTATTGTTGTGTCATCTGTACATTAACGTTAACTGCTTGTTTTTTCTTTCATATTGTATTTGTGCCATGTGGTTATTGCAGCGGATCATCTGAAGGTGAATGTGCAGAACACACACACACACACACACACACACACACACACAAGCAAATAAATGTGTTGTAACTTTTGAATATTCTGAACATTACAGAAAATTCAACAGTTGCACAACACTGAGAACGTTTATACCGACAAGCAAGATTGAAGGCAGACATTATTACTCAGTCATCACCAGCAATATCCTGAAATCCTTTATTTGTTTAGAGGTTGCAACACAGTCACTGCTGATCATCACGGGGGGGGGGGGGACTTTTTAAGTCCTGTAGGCCTATTCACACTGTTTTTAAGAAAGTAGAAAGGCAGTTAAGAAAAAAAGACTGTGCTAAAAGATTTCTAATAACAATTACTTTATAGTGTTGGATCAGAGCATCATTAATTGATTGGTGATAATAACATATTTTACAAGTACAACCTTTTTCTGCAAAGTAACTCTTGTCATAAATGTGTTGAAAAATGTTGTGAGTGTATGGAGGAAGCAGATGTCAGGGAGTGTGTGCATCTTGTGTTTTAAACTCGTATCCTGCAGGGGGGGCCCTGGGGGCTGAACCATTCCCATGACAGAAGTCACTAACTTTACAGCAGGTCAGAGAAGATAACTCCTCTTCCATCTCCTACCTGCATTATGTGCAGGTCAGTAACCAAAGAAGTATTGTTGTGAAAGATCTGACTGGTGAAGCCTTGAGCACATTCAGGACAAGTGCAGAAGCAGTTCATGTGTTTGGTCCGGACAGCAGAGAGGGTTCGGTGTCTCTGTGATGTCATCGGCTGTGTCAGGCTTGTGGCTATAAAGCCCCGCACCGTCGCTCCGTGCGTCAGAGCGCAGCGGGCAGCGGAGCGTCCTGACGCACGGCCGGACTCACTGGACGCACGGGGAGCTTTCACTGCTGGGACCCCCCTACTGAAATCACAACTACTCAAAACAAGCATCAGAGCAATTAGTGGAACTGGAATATCGATAATAACTTTGTCCTGGATCAAGCCACGGCCCCGGTTTGGTAAGTTAACATTAATAACTTAATTAATCGCAGAGTTTATAGTAAGTAATAAAGGAGCGTTTTGACTCACTTGTGCTGCACTTTGCGCACAAGTAACCACCAGCACATGACTTTAGTTAGGCTCACACTCTTCTGAACTGGCGCAATGGAGAAAACTTTGATCTTGAATGGAAAAAGTTATCCATCTATTTCTCTATACTTCTATTAATCTGTCTATGCTGTTTATTCATGGCATCTGTGACTTTCTTCAGCTAATTTACACTTTTCTTAACTTTCATTCTTGCATCTTTGAAAACAATTTTACATTTTGAGCAATTGCAGAATGTCAAGTTTGCATGTCATGTTTCATATTTATTCATATTTATTTATACATTCTGATTTTTTTTTTTAATTTAAAACGCTTTGGATCTGGCCTTCATGACTATTTTGCAACCTCTTCTCTAGTGGATATGTTCTACTAGTGCTGATCTATCCATACCGGTCACTCAGTTTGCACCTTTTTTTAAAAAAAATTCCAGGACCTGCAGCTATGTGCAGCTGAAATGTTGGGCCTCATGCAACACACTGAAATCTGGCACATGATGGATGTGTATTGCAGCCCTCACAATAACATATGCAAGCTAAATCAAAAGAATGAAGCTATGTTGAGTTCACTGGCTTTTTGTCCCATGCAGACAGGTTTTATTGGGTCTTTTCACCGAGGAGACTGTGAAGCTCCAGGATACTGGCAGAAAACCTATATTTCACACTTTGACAATGGATCAGAAATGAGCCTATAAACT
Source organism: Centropyge bicolor (assembly GCA_037975185.1). Lineage (NCBI taxonomy): Eukaryota > Metazoa > Chordata > Actinopteri > Pomacanthidae > Centropyge > Centropyge bicolor. Next base: position 6,039,255 of record JBBMOC010000002.1, read on the forward strand.
TGTTTTAAGGTGCAGTGGAGCCGAAACTCGGCTGGCATTGTTTTAATTGGGAGTCATCCATTTCCTGTTATTCCAAATGAGATGGGTGGACAGAATAACAGGAACACCTTGCAATGTCAGTACATCACAAAAAACTACAACCACAGAGTTGAATCAACACCTCTGTAAAATAATTGTGCCAAAATTAATTTAAGCTTCACACATAGGATTTGTTACAGGACTACATTGTGTTAAATTGTTTGTGCAATTGTGCCCTGAATTACAGGTCCAACAAAATAAGAGAGCAGGAACTACAGAAGCAGTGTTACTGGGAGAAAAATAATTTAAAGTTTTCAGACCAAATGGCACTCTGTGAAAGTGGTAGAAAGGTTTAAGAACTTAAATAAGATAAGATAAGATAAACCTTTATTCGTCCCTCAGTGGGCAAAATTTTAGTTTGATTATTAGTCTATTTACAATCCAGGAATCAAATGTTTCTGTATTTATAGGTTCCATCCAATACTAATATTTTATGTTAAAAAATTGAAATTAATATAATATGTTAATTTACAATCTAATTAAGTGTGTGATGTAAAGGTAGCTTAACCACTAAATTGCATTGAATTCACTAGAATCAAAAGATGAGTTGACAGTTACTGAGCTCTCTTAAACTAGCTTCCTTTTAGCTACCTATCTATAACAAACTGAATAACCAACATATAAGTTCATCAAAATGCATAGTTTTCGTCTACAGATCACAACCAGAAAAAAATTCTGCTTAAATTTAGCTTTTGTTTTAGTTATGGCTAGATGCAGCTATCTCAAAAGGTATAGTTTTCACTTGATGGTTTTCCTATTTTATTATTGTATATTTTATTTTGACCAAATATATAAATATATTTTAAATATATAAATACTACATTTTGACTTGAGTGTTTCCATTTTAGGCTACAACTACTCCAGATTTATCTGACAGTTTTTGTTACTAGTTACTTTTCCAATCAGGATTTTGCATACAAAATATAATAGCTAACTATTTTTGTTTAACTACTGTCTATTTGGGGCCCATTGTCTTGTTTCAGCTGTCTGTAAGTTGTTATCAACTTCATCAGAGAGATGCATCCCCTTCAAAATTCTCACATGGTTAAATTACTGTCTAAATGAAATCACGCAAGAAGTTTAAAATGGAAATCAGTGAGTTTCAAGTTAAATTATCCTATATTTAACAAAAATTAGAGAAAACCTTTCGGGGTGGCACAGCTGGGTTGTGATCTTTCTGTGTGCAGTTTGCATGTTTTCCCTGTGTCTGTGCAAGTTTCCTTTGGCTGCTCTGACTACCTCCCACTACAGTCCAGAGACATGCAGGATAGATTAACTGATGACTCTGAATTGACTGCATGAATGGTTGTTTGTCTTTGTCATCCCTGTATTGAACTGGCAATCTGTACAGGGTAGAAACCACCACGTCCAGTGTCTACTTGGATTGACTCCAGCCCAGATAGATCTTTTCTTCTTTCATCTTTCTTTTGACCTTTGATGGACGGGGCTTATCAATTAACCCAGCAGACCAAGTGTGTTAAGGTTTCAGGGTAGTGGTGTCCAAAAGTGAGCAGAGCGTTCTGAAAGAAAAATCAGTTGCTCTGCTTACAATTCAGCAAAGATTGAAGCAGCCTAAGACAGCCTTTAAAGATTTTGCATTTTTGTCAAAATATATACAAAATTGGCTCCAATACCCATATTGAGGGACATAGGAGCCACTCAGTCCTTGCTAGTTTGGGAAATTATAGGCCGAGTAGCCTGTGACTGAAGTTTCTACCCCAGTGAAGGGTATGGGAGGTGGATTTCCTGGTGCTCCTTTGTACAGGGTTTTCTTAAAATCTAAAATTGTAAATGGACCTGTAATGGAAGTCATTGACCCTTATTTGCCAATTGAAGGAACTGACTTTGTGTTTAGCCGGCTGGAACAGAAGTTTGTATAGCCCCAATAGTGACTAATGACCCCGTGAGCTGCTTGAGATATCTGCATTGGAACAGGAACACCTTGACGTTTTCACAGCAGCAGAAAGCTTGTACTGTTGATTTAGCTGACACCTTCTTTGAGTTTTTTCATGAGGGACTTTTGATGAGATAGAGGCCTCTGAACCATCCTGCAAATAAGCAGTGACCCATGGAGGCTCCAAAGTTTTAGGCAGGAAGTGTTGTACTTGGCTCATGGAACTGCTATGGCTGGTGACCTTGGGATATACAAAGTCCAGGATATGATAATGCATCATTTCAATTAGCTAAAACTGCATAAGGATGTGATTTCATCTGCTTAATTTGTCATGTCTGCTATTTGGTGGGTAAGCTCAACCATGTGATGCCGGTTGCACCTTTGTGTTCTTTACCAATTCCTGTGTCCTGTTTGCTGACTGTATGTTGACTAGGTTTCCTAAAGTTGTACCCTTAAGAGCTATCAAGGGCGAGATGATCACAGAGGCTCTGCAGCAGTTCTTTTCTTGAGTCTTCCTGTTGAGATTCAGCATGACCATGGATTTAATTTTACTTCAGGATTGTTCCAGGAAGTTGGACATGAACTCAGGATCAAGATTATGTCTTTCACCTACCATCCTCAGTCTCAAGGTGCCACTGAATGCTACCACCAGACTCCCAAGACAGAGATCAAAGCCTACACTGTGAACTGAAGAGGAAAGCCATGTCATTCTTGCTGATTGTCATCCAGGACCAAGTGTGTGAATGAACTGGGTTAAACCTTTTTGCATTTGTGTATGGGCATGAAGTAGGAGGACCTCTTAAGATGGCAAAAGAGAAATTGTTGGAGCCGAAGGATGTGAGTGGGGTTTTGCAGCATGTGGCCACATTTAAAGACTGGAAACAGCCTGTGAGTTGCCTTTGACAGTGTAGCAAAAGCCCGTTATGACAAGAAAGCTATCAAACATTTATTGTCTGTAGATAATAAAGTGCTGGTTTTGATGTTTGTGGTTGAAAATTTTTTCCTCAAGCCCTATATTGAGCAAGACCTGCCTGTTCAGGTGGTTTTCGTGGCTCACGGTAACCAAGCACAGATTTTAATTTGATGAAGACTGTGAAAATAAAGATGGTGTCTGTTGCATAAAACATTTTACGGCATGACCGAAAAACTTCATAGCTATGGCAGATCCAAGAGCTCAACTGTCTTACCTTAAAAACATGCAGGTAGAGAATGTAATTCAATTGGTGGAACAACATGAGGTGTTGAACACAACACGTAACACATTAAATTAGAGTGTAACAACATAACATGTAACACCATATAGTGCAGTGTTACAGGAAAAAAAATTAAGAAATTTCGCTGGCTCTATGTGCAAATTTGTGCAAAGGAACCACATGCAGTGCAAACAGATCAGAAACTATGCATAAACTACGACATTGAGAGTCCTGAGTTTTCTCTGTCCGACTGAGCTGCAGAGTTTAACAGACTTATGGCTTTTGGCAGGAAAGATTTCCTCTATCTGTCCTTGTGCCAGCGGAACTGAATCAGCCTGTTGGAGAACGAGCTCCTCAGTGTGGGCGCCAAAGTACTTGTAGTCCTCCACCATGTCCACCCCCTCTCCCAGGATACACAGAGGCTGTGTATCATCCAGCATCCTCTTTCTCCTGAAATCAATCATCATCTCCTTGGTCTTGACCATGTTCAGATGCAGGTGATCACGTCCAGACCACTTCACACACTCCTGCTCCTACAGGCCTTTTATACTGATATAGATACAGGCAATGCACCTCCCATTAAACAGCACCCTTACAGGATTCACCCTAAGGGTGCTACAGGATTTATGTGGACCACAGTCCCCTTACATTTTAGGCCACCAGTGTTCAGGTGGCATTTGATCCCTCAAATGTACAATATGATGGCTTACTTCGAAGGGAGAATGTTTGTATGTATCTGTATGCTCTTTAGTATTTGTAGCAGTTCCTTCTTTCTTTTTGGCTGTTTGATTATTAATTAGCCAGGTGACCCAGGTGCAATTAGGCCTCTGGGTAGCAGTGTCCAGAAGTGACAACCATGTGACAACCATGAGAGGGGGGACCTAATACCAGAGCAACTTTTGTTGTTGGTCTTGAGAACTGAAAGCCCACTACCTCCAGCTTTGTTTCATCTTGGACCTACCAACAAAAAAATGAACTAGAATTGTCTGCAGATGCTGACTGGGTTGGTCGCCCACGGGGAACTCCAGACAGAACAACTGCCAGTCATTCCAGTAGCAACTTGTAATGGAGTATTTTATCCATTTGGATCATTTCACACAAGTAAAAGATGTGAGTCAATCATCAAGCATCAACTTTTAATAATGTGAATACTATGAATATTCAACATTTATTTCCAATCAATGCATCTTTCTTTTGTTTTAATCTTTTATTGCGTCTCCCTTGCAATCAGGTCACTCTCATGACTGCTGTCCTCTCAGTCATTTTTTTTTTCCTTTTGGCACTTTGGCACCTCTCAGTCATTTTAACTCACTCTCACTCTTTTCCCTTTTCTGACTTTGCCTTTCTTTTGCTTTCCTTTTCCTTCCATTGTTCTAATAAATATTGCAGTACATCAACATCATCTTCATCTTGACCTCTTTTATTGCCACGTTGTTCCTGTTTTCTTTGCTCTTTCAAACACTTTTTTTTCCCCACACGTTCTACCACATAAAAACAAATACTTTCTCCACTTTCATTGTGCTGGTTGCCAACTTTCAACCTTCTTTCTGAAATGAGGCCAGCAGTGCTAAAGGTTCAGAGATTATTGCTTAAATAAAATCTATTAGATTAAGACGATTAGGGCAATTAAAACTTGGCTTTCCAATTCGATCACATAGTCCTGCTCTGACATGGCCTAATGGTGTACCATGTTATACAGCACAAAGGCATAATTCAGAGGGATCCCTGGACGATGGCCAGATTTTTCAAAACTGATTCTTGTGATATGTATGTGAGTTCATCCATGTGATGTTATGTCTTTGTGAGAGTGAACAAAATGAGTCTCTGTGTTTTGGAGCCCGAGTGTATGCGTGTGTGTGTGTTTTTTATGGTGTAAGCACATTCAAGGATGTGATCGTAAAGCATTAGAAAGTAAACAAAGCATTGTGTGTGAGATCTGTGTGTCTGTGGCTGTGCGAGTGTGTACCCTGATAGCGTGTCTCTACAGATATTGCCGCCTTTGTCAATAAACCCATTTATATCAAGAGATGCCCCAGGGCGTTCTGGGGGATACACATGATTCTTGAGAGGGTCAGACCCTAGCTAGGGTCGTCTGTGAGAGACACACACACACTGCACACACAGAAGTGCTGTTCTCATTTAACCTATAACCTCAGTTATAACTACTCTGTCTGTTTTATGTGCCACTGCTCTCTCTTTCTGTTCATTTATTTGTGATCTGTTCATTATACAAAAATGTAATTTTGAAAATATCCTGATCCAACTTGAACACCTGTTGAGTCAAGATCAATTTGCTCATGTACAAGGGTCAAGCTTGATTTGTTTTAATTAGCTTTGTTCCCTGCTGTGTGGATGCTATTGCCCTTAGCTCATCAAACATAAAACTGTTTGTCTGTTTTCATTGGCAGCAAGTCCTCTTATAGGGCTCTGTACAGATATGCATATGAGCTAGATGCATCTTAGTTTATCATGTTAGCACGCTAAGAATTACTTATTTGTAATAAACACAAAGTATAGCTGAGGCTGAATGTGATTCGTTTTGTAGGTAGTATCAAAAAAATTGGACAATTTTAGATTTTGACCTGATGATGGTGCTAGATGAATAGTTGAGGACTCCTGTAAGTAAAAAGGTGATAGTTCATCCTGAGGTAGACATGAATGTGTGTACCCAATCTAATGCAATCCATCCCATAGTTGCTGGTGGTGCTGGAGAAAAAGCCAGTGAATCACCAAGTCATTAGGATTCATCCTCTTGCAGCCATGAATGTCTGTACAAATGTTTGTGCTATTTCTCGTGGTAGATGTTGAGGTATTTCAAAGTTTAAGTGAAAGCTTTGACCTGCTGGTGGCACTATAAAAAAGGTCAGGGGATCACCAAAGCATCCTCTAGAGACCATGAATCTCTGCACATCAGTCAAATAGTTGATGAGATGTACATGCAACTGTTTTTGTGTTGGTGTGTAACTTGATGATTCATCTACTTTCTCTGCAGGAAACACAAGCTCAGACTCAGGCCCATGCTGCCAGGCCCAGAACAAGGCCCAGTGTGTGGATGTGCGTGAGTGTGTGAGTATGTACCTCTGAGAGTCTTCAAGTGTGCATTTTGAGACTGCTGTGTGTCTTCGAGTGAGTAATCGTCTTGTGTGAGTGCGAGGCTTGTGAGGATGAGGGTCATCGCTGTGTTGTGTCTCCTGATGGCGCTGGAGGTCGGAGCCTCTCGGTTCATCCGAGACTCCCAGGGCAGCTCTGAAGTCTCAGAAGTAGCCAAGAGCAATGCCTCTATCCCGCTTCCACCACTACAGCCGGTCCGACCGCGGGGCTCCTTTCCCCCCATGTGCATAAAGCCCACGGAGATCAAGTATGCCTTCAAGTATGTGAACACCATTGTGTCCTGCCTGATCTTTGTGGTGGGGATAATCGGCAACTCGACACTTCTCCGAATCATCTATAAGAACAAGTGTATGAGGAACGGACCCAATGTCCTGATCGGCAGCCTAGCACTGGGGGACCTGCTTTACATCATCATCGCCATCCCCATCAATGTGTTTAAGGTGACCACATTCATCCTTTGTGCCTGTCTGTATTGTTTTCCCAGTCTTTCTTCTGTTTGTTCAGTGTGTGACTGGTGACACTCAAGTTTTTAGCACTAAAGATAATGTTTGAGTTATATCAAGCCATTAGATCTGCCGGGGTTTTCTCTTCCATTATAACACTTAGTGGCAGTGCCTAAGTATTTTTTCACAACGTCTTAGCTGAATGCAAAGAATAAAAACAATGAGTTCTCTATCAGATTTGGCATTTATAGTTGCACTAGCCTCTCTGTCCTCTCCTCTGCGTGTTTGGCTGAGGCCCAGCACATAAGGAGCAGACAACAGAGCAGAGAGGCCACATTGGAAACACTGAATCAGGTGATGCAAAGGTAGAAAAAAAGTAGAAACATTTCCAGCTGCTTGTTACGAGTAAGCTCATCTCTATAAACTTTAGAGGTCCTCACAGCTCTGCCCGACACCTCAGACTCGAGACTCGACCCAGGACCCAATGGATTTCAGTTGCACATTTTATAGGTCATTCAAGTCTGTTCTATTGCCACGTTTTTAATTCATCTGCAATCATGTGCAGAACATCTTTTTATAGACATTAGGCAAAATGAGGCCTTCACATCACAAGTTGCTAACAATGACAGGCTGAGGGAAGAGGAAGTCTTTGCACGGAAATCATTTATCTGCTATCCAGATATCCGCTGGCTACATCGGAAGCCCTGTTTGTGGGCCCCAGTGGGTTCCGGGATCGCGAACAAGCTAAAACAAAAGCTGCCTTTATATAGCCTATAACCATGTACAACTGTCGATCTTATTTTGCAAGGAATCTTAAAATGTGGCAAATTCTTGTAAATTCAGCTACTGTCTGAGGCAGCAGCTCCCAAACCAGCCCCTCCTGCCTCTAGCAGGAGTACCTGCAGCAGTGAATCACATCAGCTGCAGAGGGAGGAGGACAAACGACAGGAGACTGTCTGTGTTCTCCATTCTTCCTAAACTTCAAACAGTATTTTAATGACAGGAATATGACATTTTAAATCAGTTTGCAGTGAGATATTATTGAGTGTTTATAGTAACTTTGCTATTGTTAACTTTACTGTTGCTGCTCTAGAAACAATATTAAGTTTTATTTAAAATATAAACCAATTCTAATCCAATTTTAATCTTTTTTTTAAATAAATGACAATTTTAAGAAACACATTTCTTCACTAAAGAAAAGGAACCGATAAGAGTATTGATAAGGAACCGGGTCAATAAGAGTATGAATACAATAAAGATAAAATCCTAACAGATATCCCTCTTTACAGTTGGAGGATGAGAAAATAATAGTTCAAATCCCTTAACCGTAAGTCTTGTTAAACCAGTGTTATTTTGTAATTATTAGTTTTTATAGCACACATACTTAAGGACATTGCACTTACTTCATCAGTGACCACATGTGTGTCACTTTTTGTCTTGCTAGTCTTTTTATGAATCAGTTAATGATAACTGTATAAATTTATGTGAAAATGCAGTTTTTAGTCAAATAAAATCCAAAACCCTACAACCACACAACCCCCTACATCACCTCAGCCCTGCATAAACCTAGGCAAAACCCTACAAGATTATCCCTCTTTGGGTCTTTATCTAATGACATCAATCTTAAGCAATTTCCCTCCTGCTCTTTCACAGTTTGCAATGCTTTTATGGGGAAATCCTGCTGTTAGCTGTTTATTTACAACCTTATTTCTGTGGTTTGTCCCTGCATTCAGTGTATTGTATGGTTGTGTTTATTTACTTTTCCAGGATAGACTGTGCAGACATTTCTGCCTTGACTACAAGCGACAAGTAAAACTAAAAAGGCAGGCATGAGCCAAAACGTTAGGGGCAACTTGAGTGTTGGGTTACGAGAAAAAACTATGCCTGTGTTTTCCTCACTTTCCCAGTGAGGCGAAAAAGTCCAGCAGCCTAGGGTGTAGATGCAACCAGTGCCAAATATGCATCTCAGACTGGAACCACAACTGTGCACAAGGCTGTTCTGAAAACAAAGGGGAAAAATAGTATGCGAACCCAAATCTAATATTCACTTGAAATAAGCTGGAATGCTGTGCTGCCTTTTATCCAGGCAATTTTGAGTAATAATTACTATGATTCATATTTTCTTCGCCTGAAAGGTTCTGCATTTCAGGCGGTATTTGTGACAATAATCTGCAATGCCAGATTGGATGAGAGAGAAAAAGATTTCATGAGAAATGAGGTTCTACTGAATTGAAGAGGTGTGGTTTTGAAAACTGGAGGCTCACACAATCTAGTTGCTAGCGATATAACTGATAAGACAATACTCCACAATAATCACTCAAGACACTGTCCCGATGCTGAACTGATTGGATAACCCCTGGGAGAGGGACTGTAGCAATGAGGAGGAGGAACAGTCTTGTTGCTTTTGGCTTCAGATAATGCCATGATAATGGCAGACACAAGGAGGAGAGGACCGCTACATGAACCTCAAAGGGCTCTGTCCACGTGTTTACACAAGAGACACTTCTTCAGTTTCTCTAATTCCAAATGCCTTTCCTCTCCGTCCGCCTCCATTATTTTCCTCTTACAGCTAATAGCCGAGGACTGGCCGTTTGGTGTGTACGTCTGCAAGTTGATGCCCTTCATCCAGAAGGCTTCAGTGGGAATTACCGTCCTCAGCCTGTGTGCCCTCAGTATTGACCGGTAAGTAGACTTCAACTCTACACACACCCAACGCATCAGTGCCGAAAGCAGCTAATGAATATATCTGTGTGATTTGTCTGTGTGTATGCTGTTTGTGTAGCTACCATGCAGTGACTTCATGGAGCAGGGTGAAGGGGATGGGGATCCCTCTGTGGAAAGCAGTGGAGGTGACCCTGATCTGGCTGGTCGCTGTGCTGCTCGCCGTCCCCGAGGCGCTGGCATTCGACATGTTGGAGATGCCCTACAGAGGCAGCAAGCTGCGCGTGTGTCTGCTGCATCCAGAGCAGACCACCAGCTTTATGAAGGTAGATGTGTAACCTGTTAGCAATGAAGGAGTTCCCATCATCTTTAGGTAGAGTAAAGGTATGGTCAAGTAAAAGTAACAACATTATAAAGAAAATTATTCCGTGACAAGTAAAAGTCATTTATTCAAAATCTTAAGGAAACATACAAAGGTATTATGAGCAAAATGTATTGACTTTCATAAGCAAAATGAAAGCATTTAAAGAAAGGAAAGTACTAATTATACAGGCACCGATCAGTCTTATACATTATTTATTGGACTATTATTTCTGATGCATTAATGTGTGTTCATATAACCTCATCAAAGGTTTTGTACTTCAAATTGTAATTGTAAGCTGCAAATTATCTGGTATCTGTACTGTATCTGTCAAACATAGTGGAGTAAAAAGTTCGATATTTGCCTCTGAAATGTTGTTGTCTAAGTTAGCATGCAATGGAAGTACTCAAGTAAGGTACAAGTACTTCATCACCATACATAATGTGATACTTGAGTAAATAAACGTAACTTTACATTTTTGACCTGATGATAGCGCGAGATGAAAAATCAGAGCTTCACATGGAAATATGTGGGAGTGCAACAACTAAGTGAATTAATTTTAACAACATAATAATCTCAAACAGCTGGATACTTTCATCTTCCTTCAACAGAAATATGTTTTAGAATAACTTAAGGCATAGACTGTTGAAACTGTAGAAATCAATTCAAAATGTTTCATAAAGATTGCATGTTATGTTTATATGTTCCCACAGGTGTATGGTCAAAATATGCACACAGATCCAGGTCTATCTATCAAAGTTAATCTAGGGAAATAAACATATGAAGAGAATGGTTCACTTCAAAGCACATTGCCTGGAAAGCAGCAATACAAAATCAGTGGTCTCATTAATCAGGATTTCTTTTCAAGCTCTGCCAACAAGTCATTAGTTACTCCAAAAAACAGTAAGACAATTTATATACACTCCATGCAGATTATCTTAAAGTGACTGTCTCTTCGAAAATATTCATAGTACGTTAATAAAAAATTTCCATGATGTGAATACTTCAGGTAATTTAAACCAGAGGGAGTTTAAATAAACCAGTCTGAAGGAAGGACACTGTGGAAATGAAGCATAAAGCTCCAGTGTCCTTTCATGTATAATATTGCATTTCAAATTAGTGAATTGTAATCAGAGCTTGATGTCATGAGCAAAAGGACATGATTCATTTTAAACTGGTGGACATTTGTTCTGAAGAAACTGGTTGACTTAATTGAGGAAATGTCCTTAATTCACCTAAAACTAGGAAGTTTACCACATGGATAAACAAGTACAACAAAAAGAAGAATTTGTGCCAAACCAACATGTCTGAACTTAATTTAACATAATTAGGCTGACATAAATACTAGAAGTGCATTAAAGTCTCTCTATAGTTAATCCAGAACCACCTCACAAAACATTAAACATTAAACTGAAATTATATTGCTTTTGAACAGGTAGTTTGGCATTTAAAAATAACTCATTGTGACATTGTGCATATGTTTAAGATCATTTTTGGCTCTGGCATTTAAGAGGGCCAAAATGCATTTTAAAATCATCCTTGAAACAATCAGTAAATTATAAAGACCGCAGAATGACATTTTTGTTAGATTGTAATTCAAGGTTATTCACTCACAAGTCCTGTGGTTCAGTGAAAAAAATCTCTGACATAGAAACGCTTTCAAAATCACTAACCAAGTGTTTTGGGAGTTACAAGGCAGTTTCAACTCGACATCTTTGATAAAATGTTTGTTTTGACAGGGCAAATTCTGTGGATAATTTTGGAAGTGACATTGAATTGTTGGACCTATTTTTCCAGTTCTACCAGGATGTGAAAGACTGGTGGTTGTTTGGCTTCTATTTCTGTTTCCCACTGGCCTGCACGGGAATCTTCTACACACTCATGTCCTGTGAGATGCTCAGCCGCAAAAAAGGGATGCGCATCGCTCTCAACGACCACATGAAACAGGTCGGTGTGTGAATGGCTGCTGTGCACATTCAGAACTACTGTGACCGTGAGACTTGGAAAGACGGAGGCATTCACTGGCAACAATATTTGTCTTTGTGTGTGTGTGTGTGTGTGCAGCGGAGGGAAGTAGCGAAGACAGTGTTCTGCCTGGTGTTGATTTTTGCTCTCTGCTGGCTGCCCCTTCATCTCAGCCGCATTCTGAAGAAAACAATCTATGACCAAAATGACCCCAACCGCTGCGAACTGCTGAGGTAGGCACACAGATACAGCAAGCGACGCAAATGCGCTGCGGACGTAATGAGAACCCATTGTTCTCCGCTCTGTGGCTTCCTATAGTAGTCACTGTATATGCTGTCCTTTTCCCTGCCAGCTTCCTGTTAGTGATGGATTACATTGGCATCAACATGGCCTCCCTAAACTCCTGCATCAACCCGATTGCCCTCTACTTTGTCAGCCAGAAGTTTAAAAACTGCTTCCAGGTAAGAGGGCAGACACTGATACAAAAAGGTTTCATATTATTAGAAAATGCAAGAAAGCACATGACTCTATGTGTGTGTGTGTGTGTGTGTGTGTGTGTGTGTGTGTGTGTGTGTGTGTGCGCTCTTGCCTTGCAGTCTTGCCTGTGCTGCTGGTGCTACAGAACATCCCCCCTGGATGAACGAGGCTCAGGCGGACGCTGGAAGGGCTCCTGTCACGGAAACGGACTAGACCGCTCCAGCTCCCGCTCCAGTCAGAAATACACAAGCTCTTCATAAATAAACACACACGCATACACACGCACACACCCACTCACACTCATCTCACACCGCTTCTGCCAAACCCATGTTCCCCCTCAGCTCCCATCGTGGACAAACAGCGCCATTACTGCCAACCGATCGAGAAAGGGAGAATGGAGCGAGGTAGAAGGTAAAAGTAGAGGAGTCTGATAAAAGAAAGGATTGACCCAAGCTGATGAATCAAATAGCAGGACTGTACCTGTTCAGGCTGTAATACTAACTGTAAAAACTATGATGCAAGGCTACATAAATCTGTTCATACTCTTGGCTTGTGCAGGAGACTAGAAGTCTCTTAGTGGACCAACATGGTAAATACAGTTATAAAGAATGTTTATTAGCCACATGTAAATTTATGTACAGGATTATCTACATGCAGATTGCAGATGTATGATTATATCTAGCCTTAGTGCTTCATGTATGAATAACAGCACTGATAAGTACTACCTGGTGAAGCTTTAATACCTCACGGGGAAAATACAGAGGGAAACTGTGACCCTGAGTTATTTTCCAGAAGCATCAAAGGTTGCGAGTCTTTCTCTAAAGAAAGCACGAGTGTGCCTCTGCATATGATCGCAATCAGTAGCTGATTATCTGACAATCCGCCCGCACGTTGTCACTGAGCTTCTTAGCACCCATGTGCCCTGGTGACATCATCGCCAGAGCAAAATGGGCCCCACTGTGTGTTTTATAGTCATGTGGAAAGTCGAACATTGGACATCTTTTATCTGGAAATCATAGCTGCTATAAGTCATGTGGAGGGCAGCTGTTGTCCGAGAACGCTGACAAAAACCAGATGATTCCCAGTGAATGTTTTTTAGCGCCGATTATTTCTTCGTGTTATGGTCGTAGAGATTATTTAGATATCTTACAGTAGTTATTTCCATAAGTATAATCCAGGTCAAATTCAGGATCTCAAAATGATTTCGCGTGTTTAACTTACATGATTTGTGACAGTGACACGTTGAAGCTAAAGGAGGATCCTGTAATGATGGAAGAATGTGGGGCGCAACGCAGTAAGAGAATGTGTTCCTATTATTTTGTCGTAACTTCAGAGTTTGGAATTCTGTAGCTAGAGCTAGCTGCAAGTATTCAGTAGTCACACACTTGTGACTTATCTTGTGATGCTGGCACGTCAAGAAAAAACTTTTTCTGGCTCTTTCAGTCAGACATGAGGAGAAACTGCAGGTCGTGCCTCACAGTCACTCTCCAGCCCTAACTCCATCAGAGAGAATCCATGGACTGTGTGTTTTTAACATTACCATTTGGGAAAATGACTGTAGGCAAACTTTAAACTGAGATCAATCAAGGTTACCGTTAGAAACTTCTAGATTAAACTAGAAATTTTATCTGGTGCTTTTTTGGTGTTGGAAACCTCACTTATTCAGAGTTTTCTGCATCAGACTAATGAGTAAAAGTCTCTGGTTGAAACCAAATTCGTGCTGAGAAACCACACAAGGTGTTTGTTCACAATGAAGCATTTCAAAACACACTTGATTTATGTAATATAATGTATAAATGTCTGGGCGAAATGCTTCCTTTACTACTGTTTTTTTGCATCTGCGCTCAATCATCTGATCATGCGGGATGTGACTCATTAACTCACCACATCTATTTTTGCCATCTTCGCTGTGTTTTTTAGTTACATCTGAAAGCAAGTGTGTGCTGGAAGGTCTGAGCAGCTTTAATAGAGGGACCACCAAGCTAAGACATGTAGAAGTAATGTGAGGTTAAAGATCAAATGTGATGTGAATATTGCCCCTGGTGTTTTAAAATTGCATTTATACTGTACTTATTTACTGAGAGTATGCAGTAATAAATATTATTTTATTGCAGTTGTGCTGTTTGAGTTATTTACCGAACCACTGAAGTATAACACATGTAATTATGGTCATTCCTGGTCAGTAGTGATGAAGTGTCATACTTGCTGGCGTATGTTGCACAATATACCTGCATAGGGGTCAGATGAGCCATGCTCGACTTAAGTTGGTCTATAACCAAGGGAAAAGAGACAGGAATAAAACTAATGTGTACAACAAGTTCAGGATGGTAGTGTGCCAAATTCAAACAGGCAACAAAATATTGGGATATTGGGTCCCAAAAAAAAGTGCTACCCCATGTTAGGGGTAAATTGAGCCAGCTGAACAACTAAGCTGATCCTTTTTAGAAAACCAAATGAAAGAACCAGTGTTTAAAGTATAACTCTAAATACAGTCATAAATGATTAAATCTCTCAATCTGCTGATTTAACTGTGTTTGTGGAATAAAATATTGTGACTGTCCGCAGTTCTGAAACCTGAAGATAGTTTGCCAAGTCTTAAATTGAAAAATAGACATGGGAACTTGTAAATTGAATAAAATTTTCAATCTCTTGAGGAACATCCAATGTTCAGCGTTCATTTTAAACTTTCTAGTGTGTATGGCATAATTCCAACTTTTTAGCCTGCATACATAGCAAACAAATACCAACCTATAACATTATTTGCTCAATATCAATATCAAAGCCAATAACATAAACACTACTGTCACATGTCACAAAACAAGAGTGACGCTTCAATCAATCTTTCCTTCTTTGGACACTTTTCAGATGGATTTTCCTCCCTGGACTTCAGTGACCGCACTCACTACATGGCATGACAGTGGTTATCTAAAATATGAAATGTAATATCATTGTTAGGATGCTAATTCACTCACATGTTTTTACACACTGCTAGTTAATCAATGTATCTCATATAACTTTAAAAACTTACTTACTTACTTTGAGACTGATTAAAACTTTCCCTTCATCTGTATTCTCTCTACAGCAAGAAGAAAATGGAGAATGCAAACTAAATGTAGGGTCATTTGACAAAAACTGTATATGGTTTCCCACACACAGGTGGTAGGTCAACTTACCCACTTACCTGAGATTAAAGACTCCCTTTGGAGTTTTTGACCTCTGGCAGCACTATGGAGCTGGTTTCCTAGAAATGGGTCCTTCCTTTGTTTATCTCACACACACATGCACGTGACATATTCTAGACACATTCCTGCCAGTGATTTAACACTATTCCAACTGAGGACAGGTGGTGGGAATGCACCAGCAAATGCAGAGATGAAGAAAACATCTCTTCTGTTGAATCACCTGCATGTATCACAGCGCTCAAAAAGGCCTCTGCTTCCCATGTAAATTCAGAGCACAGCTGGGCTATGAGAGACTGGTGCACTCCTGACAGGCATGAACATAAACCATGATTATTGACATCATTTATCTTAGTAACAACCTGTCAAGGGTCTCTTTCATGTTTTTGAGGAAAGGTTACATTCTAGATATTTACAAATGACCTCTTGCAAAGCTTTCCCTGCTTGAAAATAAAGCTTTAGACAACTAGATATTGGGCACCACGGGCAGCTTAAATATGGGGATAACTGTTAATAAAATCTCAGAAAATGTTTTTATTTTTTTTATCAGCTCATCTTATAGATTCGAAAACATTCCCTTTTTTCTCTCAGTAAAGCTGTTTCTGGAAAAAAACAAAAAACAAAACACAAGTTCCACATTTCCATCTGAGGTACAATGTCCATGTTACAGATACTATAACATCTGACAGCTCAAAACCTACATACCTGAACCCTGAGGTCAAAGACAAACACTACTGTACTAATAAACCTCAGTGTAGGATGACCAAAAATCTAATACAATTACATGGAATTCAATCATTAAAGCAACATGTCTATAACTCACAATTTCAGTACTGTGCTAATGTACTTAGTACTCATAAAGTAATGTAATGAAGATATTTTTTTTTGGGGGGGGGGGGGCAAAGCATATAGATACAAATTCAGTTTGGAGGAATTTCCCGTCTCTTGCTTTAACAAATTCTGACAGTGTGAGTTTTTGAACAAAACCATATCAAGCAAAAGGAGCGTGGAGAAAAACACTCAAAATTAGTTTTCGAAGAGAATCATTTATCCACAGCAGCATCTCCCTAAATTGCTGTGCATAACTGATTCTCCACAAACAATAGTCTAAGTCTTGTGCCCCAACTTGACATGTTTTTTAAAAGTGAATAGAACATGTTCTTTTTCTTGCAAATACAAGTTGTAGTTATTAGTTATAAAAGGCACCCTTATTCAGTTATGTTTTGACCATGTTTTGGTCGTTTCTGTCAGGCTTCTGTAGAGTTAAAATCAGCTTCCCAGACGACCAATGCTGGGACTACCAGCCACAACTAGACTATTTACGCAGACTGTGGATGAAAAGAGTGGTTATATGATGTCTTTATTATTACAAGAACATGGGGGTAAACAAAGGCTTATCTCTCTAAATTTGATGCATTAACAGTGGGTCTTCCCAGAGTAGGCTGTACTTACATCAAGAGACTACCAAAATTTAAATCTTTCAGTACCACATGTTTTTTCTATGGTATACTAACTCATGGTGACTGGTGCCAGTTCATGTTAGCAACACTATATATAGTTAAAGCTGTCAACTGACATTATGCTCCTTCTCTGCTGATTCTGCTGTCTGACTTCTACCATCACGCCACAGTTTACTTGTGGTCACAGACTCTGTTTTGTCACTTTATATAAGTTTCCCCAATTTTGAACTCCTTCTAGTATTAAGATTGCATGTCTTTACCGCTAAAACTCTACCTAGTACATTTTTAATTTTAATGTAATAAGTGCCACTAAGTGGATTTGGTTCATAGGGATAAAGCCTGGCTGGCTTTTTCCAAGCTTCCAGTTCCAGTTTTATATTTCCCTTACAGACGTGAGGATGGTATTGATGTCTTCACTTATGTTACAAAGTAAATTAAGCATATTGTCCCATAATACCTTTCCATGTATTTCACACTATTCAATAACTGAATAATGATCAGTTTTATATGAAAAAAAGGATAGGGCCTATTAGTCTAATTTTGTATTTCTGACTAGACAGTTTCCCAGACTGCACATAAAATGTGTCAAATGTAAGTCTTTCTTCAGATTAGGCTCCGTACCCACACATACATCCATGCATGAACATGTGACTGACAGAAGGATATGATTAACCTCAACTAACTTTAACCTCATTATTTACACTTGCCTCTCCTCATTTTCCTTCTCTGTCTTCCCAGCACTGTATGAAGTCCTTCGCACCACATTCCTGTGCTAATGAGGGCATTCTAGCTTACATTTCTTCCCTCATTTGTCAAACACAGCTTCAAAAAACAGATGAGAGTAATTTAATGTTCAGAGACTCATCACTTTACACTTGGACATCCTTAAAACAGTGTTAGATGAGTAGTTATGAAAATAAATATACAGGCCAAGTCAAAGGGCTGGGAATTATTTATGTCAGAATTTTTTCCATGAAATCGAAAAAAGAAGAAAAGAAAGTCATTTATCTCTTAGATTTCTTTTGCTGATCATTCCTCAGGAATGATGAACATTTATCATACATTTATAATACAGCATACACCAATTCCAACATAATACAAAAAAGAAAACTATACAAGTATTTGAATGTGATATGATCAAACTATTTTGAGGAGCACTTTTATGGCTAAAAAGAGACAAATCACGGAAACATTTTTACAGTCTGTTTGAAGAAGCTGTGTCTGACAGCTTCATAGGCACACACATATGATGCTCTTCATTCCATGGGTTCCTCCTGCTTCTCTTTGAACTCATTAACTCTTGCCTGGAACAAAATGAAAGAGCATATAGTGAGAAATGGAGTTCAGAGTGTGAAGAATGTTCAGTTTAATCAATGCTGGCTGACTTTCCTTTCACCATGGGACTGATATACAGAGCCAATCAGACAACCAGGGGTTTCTTTCGTATCCCACACGAGTGAATGATAATATTATTCCATGTGTGGAGGTTCACTTCTTCCTTGCCGTCCTCTGTTGAGAGGCCAGAGCATCAAGTCAGCTTCTGAACAGGCAGGGACAAGGACCCTTCACAGGGCAGACAGAGCTGACAGCTGACACGAGAGGATGACTGATGACACTCCCTGCTCAGTACACAAGCCTTCCACACCGCTAAAGACCAGCTGTCATCTAATTGTGGTGGAAGGCAACTGAAAATGTGAGCTCGTAAATCATCTGTAAACTGGCCAAGTTTGGGTTAGACTGTGGATCTTAACACTGACACACACTTGCAGTAACTTATTTATTCACGTACTGATTTAAAGCAAACAAATCATTATTTGTCTGCAACCTTGATAAGAAAAGTTTGTATGGTGTTTAAAACATAAATAAAAACAGAATGCAATCCTTTTCAAACAAACTGTGTTCACTAACAAGGGTTTTGTCAGTGAGCCAATGTAGTAATCTCCTTTATATAGTCATGTGTGTGACAAAGTGGTGAACCTCACCCCATCTTAGCTTGTGAACGACTGAGTCTTTCCAGGATGCCTCTTTTATATCCAATCATGATACTATCACCTGTTACCAGTGAACCTGTTTACCTGTGGAATGATCCCAATAGGTGTTTTTGGATCAGTCCACAACTTCCACAGTCTATTGTTGCTCATATCCCAACTTGCTTGAAACATGTTGCTTCCATCAAATTCAGAATAAGCAGATATTTACAAAAATTAGTGAAGTTGATGAAGTAAAACATTAAATATACTGACTTTGTATGGATTTCAATTATGGAAAGGAGTAGCAAATTATCATATTATGTTTTATTTTTGGACAGTGTCCCACTTTTTTGGAATTTTTGGTTGTATATGGACTGAAGAAACAGCTAACCCAGTAATCAATATTGAACCACCATTGCTCAAAAGACTGCTGGTCAATGTACCAAATGAACACACAGGTTTACCTGAAAGGTGTTAAGAACATGTTGACAAACATCACTGAGCTCATTCAGGCCCCTCCGCAGTGGCTCTGCAGCTGGAAGTCCCCCTGAAACAGACAGTATAGAGCCCTGAAGAAAACCACCACTATCAGTAATAAAAACAGCCACAACTAATGCTTTCTCTTTGTATGTGCTCTTGTGCTTTTTGCATTCATAAAATGCAAGGTGCAAATTGCCACATAATTTTCTCACTCGCTAATCAAAATAAATGACATGTTTTTCAACTCTTTCATGAGCATTGGACCCTCAAATGTTTGGGCGATTTTCAAGTGACAATTTTTGAAACAGAAAAATGCCATTAATTGTCTCTGTCTATGCACTGGTTCATATATTGTAACAGTCTGATTGAATATTCAACAAAAGTCTAACTACATTAAATTAGCAAAGATATAAAATATAGCTATTAAAAACATTTGTGAACAATCAATTATTTTTTCCAAGCAAAAATGTATTAACATAATGCTTGCTGACAAAGTCTTTTGCAGCATATCTAGTTTACCAAAGCAGTAGCTGATCACTGCTGATGACACAGCAGGTCAACAGGAAATGAAGAATGTATGTGTCCCAAAAGTGATTACAACTGCACGCAAGTGCTTTATTAAATCTGAGCTTGCTTGAGCTAAGCAAGCCAGTTCGTAAACATTATTCTGTGCTTAATTATCACGTTATGTTTGTCTAATGTATTAATCAAAAAAGAACATTGAACAAACCACTGAAACAAATGAGTAAAAAGAATTGCTAGTTGTTGTCCTGCCCCTCTTGTGCCTCTTAACATGGCACATTTGTCCTCACCCATTTTAATTGTGGTCATGGTGGGGAACAATATTGCTGAAAATAAAACTGAATAGGTGAAACTAGGGTTTTTTTCTTGTGCCTCTAAGCTAATTGTGTCTTTTTCTGATGAAGCCATGAGGAAAACTCTTCCAGGCATCCTGAGATTTAGATCAATAAAAACAAGTTGTTTTTCTCAATCTTGGAGAGTCCTTTCATGTGACGGGGCTGGAGGCACTTTGTGCAAAGCTGATGATAGACGATTTTTTTTTAAACAAGTGGTTATAGTTCTCTGTGGACAAGAAGAAGGGGTGTTCATGCATGTGTGTTACTTTAGGTCAGTCACTGGCCTTTCGTGTTCGGCTGAGTGGACAAAGTGAATGCACCAGACTCCAATCAAAATATCTTCTCTGCAACACAGCCCGAAAATGTTTACTCTCTAGCTGTCCTACGCACGAATACAAACACCAACTAACCTGGGTTGTAAAGAAGAAGAAAAAGAAAATGAAGTGACAGGAATTCAAAGAGAGTCTCTCACCCCGTGTCTGTATGCGAAAGTTGATCTTGCTCTCAGAGGGATGGGTGATGGTGTAGCCGCAAAACTCAACATCCACACTGACGGAAAACAGGAAGATGAAATTATGACTTGTGATCAGTGTTTTGATTAAATGGACGGAGTTGTGTTAGTGTCGCTACAATTTTTCCAATATCAACTCATGCTAGTGGACCTGGACTGACAAAGAGAAAACACTGGAAGCAAATTCGGAATCACATACACATTAGAGAGTTGATATCATTACTATAAATAATCATAATGATGTTGTATGGGGAAAAACAGCAAGCAAATCTCAAATCAGTCATCCTCATTGTGCTTCATACGTGCAGCATGGAAGTAAGAAGGTTAAGAGTCTTTGAATATGAAAAGGGAGACATGTCAAACCAGTGACCACACCATGCAGAGTTTAAAGCAGCAATTAAAAAAAAAAAACACACTGACCCCTTCATGATCATATATCTGAGGGAGTTGCCCAATGTGTGGTCTTCATCATGGAGCACAAATGTCACACAGCCCTCATCCCCTCCATCAGCCTGGACCTAAAACACAACAGAAATACTTTAACTAAAACAACCAAAACATTATCCAACTCTCTCCTCGGAGATCAGTGAGTGGGAGAATCAGTCACATGGAGAGGAATATATGTATATTCAACACTTATTATTTTAGGATTCACATTGAAACATCAGTTGAACAACATACTGAGAAACTGAGGAGGCACTCAAGTCTGTTTAAATACTGCCCCCTAGTGGAGAAATTCTGAATCAGCTGTGGACTGGAAGGAAGCAATTGTAAAGTGTGTTTAGCGTTACGTGATACCACTTATTATAGGAGTCCCCAGCTAACGTTGCATTACGGAGAACAGCTTTTAAAGTGGTTTGTGTTTGTTTAGTTTGGGTTATTCTCATTGCTAGCTTCTGTAGCGACCCACGTGAGGAGTTTACATGCGGAGAAATGCTACCATTAGCTTCTTTAGTTGTATATATTCTTACAAGAAGAAGAACAACGGCAGAGCCATGAAGCTGTACACAATATCAAAAAGCATTAGGCTATTTTTGCTACTTACCATCTCCAGCACTGGTTTCTTTTCGCCTTCCCCGGCCATGCTTTACATTCCCAGTCAGTCAATATGGAGGATTACACATTCTGCCCTCAGTGATGTCTGACAGACAAGAGAAAGGGCATGAAAAGGGCAAGGGGAGTTGCCCTTTGCCCTACAGAAGGTGTTTTTTGTTTTGTCTGTATTGTGCAAAACACTGAGCAGTAACAAACACTGCCTGTGTTTGGTTGTGTAATTATAGTAGTAAAAACTGATAAAATATTCAGATATATGATAAGAAAATATTTTAGGTAAAAACAGTTAGGGATGCCGATACAGATACATGCACATATTTTTCTCCAACATAACTGCAGATAACATCAAATCTCTCTTGTAGAGGAATTTACATATTATCACGTCAACTCTCATAGCCATGGCCCACTGGCAGATACAGACATAAACTACAAAGCTTTTCACTATGTACACATTCAAAATAAGGAAACATCTGCTGATAGGTTTGTTGTTTGCTGGTGCCTGTTTATATTTGTATCTTTGTTCTGCACAAATTTTTCATAATGGTCGAGATGGCAGCAAGTGACACGAGCATTTAAATTTGACGGGTTAAAAGAATGTGACACTGACTAATTATTACAAACAGCAACTTTGTCATTTTGGGCCAGTGTTACCATTTCATTTTAAATCCATGCCATGCATTCTCATAGACATTATAAATAGGTTTTGGGTCAGATATTGATTAACCTGGACACAACAGCATCAGACTGACATCCCATTAGTTCACTGACTGACAAGCTTTAGTCGTTCTCCTCATTTATTTTTCTTTGTCTACTGAATTCTTTTTATCAAGCACCCATCCCTGCACTGTTCGGTAGATAACAATACATTGATAGCTGTTAATCGTAAACACGCGTACAATGCCTGTAAGACCTCTACAAGGGCTGAATTAACCCCAACACAACCGGTCGCCATAACGTGACGTAGAGATGAAAACATACAGTGACGATAACACTGCATAACAGGAAGCTAAGAACTGTAGTTCATAATGAAAGAATACGATTGAGTACGCGGCCTTTGGGCTGTGGTAAGAACTACATTACCTAGCGGTAGAGTGAAATCGCTTCCGGTCTGGAGTCTGGGCGATTTGCAAAGCAGAAGTCACTCGAAAGGGATTAGCTAGCTTGCTAGCAGAGGAAATCTCTTTAGATGTTGGAATTTGCGCTAAATGAGCTACTTTGAGCAGCGCTGACACACAGAGGTATGTCATCTGTTTTTAAATAACGTTATCACTCTTAACTTTTGTTTGCTCTGTAGCAAGAAACGATGATAGGTATTGCGACAGACAACTAACGCCGTTATATACACTGGTTAACAACATCATTAGCTAGCTAGCTAGCTCGTTGTTTTCAAGCCACCGTTGATCTGGCTTTCGTTTTCGTTTCTCGTGACAACTGTATTATGTAGCTATTCGTTAGCTTCGTGACAACTTGTTCTCAAAATCTGTCCCAGTACTGGCTACAATCACACACATAATTCCCCCTCCTTCCTGTCTGTCACGTCTGTAACGTTACCCTCAAGTGTTTCACCAGTATCATTCTCTGTGAAGCAATCTCCTCTCTCCCCAGCCCCAGTCCTGCTCCTGCCTCCATCTCTACCACTAACATCTCCCTGTTCTTCTTCTTCCTGTGTTCACAGCAACAGAGCTGAAACCCCCTCCCGCTGTTGCCATGGCAATCCTGTTTGCTGTGGTGGCTCGTGGAACCACCATCCTGGCAAAGCATGCATGGTGTGGTGGCAACTTCCTGGAGGTGACTGAACAGATTTTAGCCAAAATCCCATCAGAGAATAACAAACTGACCTACAGTCACGGCAGGTAGGATTTCCACACACTTCCTTACACTTTCGCCACACACTCATATGCTGTGGTCACATGGGTCTGCATTTCTTAACCAGCTTAGGAAGTATTTATCCTGCTGCTGGGTACAAGTGGTGATGCTGTCAAATAAGCACATAGTGTAACAGAACGTGTGCTAGTGGCAAACTTACTTGGACTGCTTAATAAAATATTTGTCATCCGATGAAGGCAGACTTACCACCATTAGTTTTCAGTGATTTCCTCAAGTGTAGGCTTTGGTTGTCAACAGTTGTCAACTATGATTATGCACACTAAAATGTAGCTACACGTGTCAGGTCAACACAAGAATTTAAACCTTTGTTCAGATGTGCTGGTGGGATTCTTCTAAAACACTAGTTAACATGCAGATTTTCCTATTTTAAGCCGTGTACTATTTTAGCAGCATTCCCCAGAAATCTGATAATTTCCTAGAATAGAGAATAATCTAGTATTATAGTGTATAGAAAAACAAAATTTCAATGTGAGAAATCCGTAATCCATAGTAACCCATGGGCTGCTAATTCCTACAAGATCAAAACGTTTTCTTGCAGTAGTAATGATGTAATTTGTTTACTCAGATCCAGGATCAATTGTCATATATTAGCACACATGACAAGTTCTAGATCACTAAAAGTTCAGATATCAGAGGTTATGAAACACACACAGCAGGAAATCACAACCTGAAACAATCAAGTGGTGTCACATGCCACACAAAGCAATGTATTCATTTATCATTTGGAGTTACAGCCCAATTACTTCTGTTTGACTGGAGTTAATGTTTCCTTAGACATTTTACAGTGTATGTAGTGCTCTGTATTAAACTGTGTGCTTTCAGCTCTATATCTGTTATGTTGATAAATATTGTCTGTTTTCTTTTTTAGCTATCTCTTTCATTATATCTGCCATGACAGAATCATATACCTGTGTATCACTGATGATGTAAGTAAATAACTGACTCGGTAATCTGTGTATTTATTTGTTGAGGGGCAAGCGGAAAGTTTAGTGATAGATATTAAAGATCTCTTGAAATAGCTTTGAAATTGTTTTTTTTAACTGTTGTTTGACCTGCTTCTGCATTATGCAGGATGGGCAAGATACCTTTTCACTGAATATAAGGCAAAGTTCAGAGGTGAATTTGAGTAAGCCAGCCACTTTGAGAAACAGATATAAAGTTTATGCACTCGAACACATATCCAGCCCATGTTTGTGAAGTAATATAATTGAGTTCATAACAACAGAAAGCAGAACAAAATACTTAGAAACCCAAATTAACAATATCAAGAGCTATTTTGTCATATCACTTTTAATGGAAATACACTTGGATGATATGATATGATATTGAAAATAACTGTTACATTTAACATTTTTATTTTAAAGGACTTTGAAAGGTCTCGTGCATTTAGCTTCCTCAGTGAAGTGAAGAAACGGTTCCAGACAACGTACGGGTCACGAGCACAAACAGCTCTGCCTTATGCCATGAACAGTGAGTTCTCCTCAACACTGGCAGCTCAGATGGTGAGTATGACAAGGGCCTGCACATATTGAGCAACATTGTCTTGTGATGGTTCTGAACCTGCTTTTCACTTTTATACACTTTTAAAAACACATGCAGATTTAGTAATCAAAAAATACACTTAGCTCTCTTTTCCACCCTCCCTCACCCCCTTTTCTGTTTTTATTTCTGTTTGTAGAAACACCACTCAGACCCACGAGGATCAGATCGTGTCACTGAGACTCAGATGCAAGTGGATGACCTGAAGGGTATTATGGTCCGCAACATCGGTGAGCTCTTTTTGATATGGCACTATAATCTGTGTGTGAGTAGTATTTTTCACTTTTAAATTAATGTAGTGTGTTGTGGTTTTTATTAGTGACATCCTAACTATGCTGTGCCAATAAAGCACTGGTATTTGTTGGTCATTAAGCCCAAAGCCAATGTTCTGGCCAAAAAATGTGCTGTACTTAAATCTATAAAAATCTGATGAAAACTGAAGGATTACTGTCTCAAATGCCCATTTGATAGGAATCTCATTACACAGGACCGTTTGTGTCTCCCAAGTTAACTTTAGTTCTCTGTGTGTCTTTTTACAGACTTGGTAGCTCAAAGAGGAGAGAAGCTGGAGTTGCTCATCGACAAGACAGAAAATCTAGTTGATTCAGTGAGTTTAAAGTTTGTCCCCGTTCACTCTACTCATGTTTTGATGAACAATATTTGGCAGTATACAGGTTTATGTATATTAGGATAATGATATAGCAAGATACTTATCTACAAATACTGTCACTGATGTTACCTTCTCTCCCTACTCCATTTAGTCGGTCACATTCAAGACCACAAGTCGTAACCTGGCACGAGCCATGTGCATGAAGAACCTCAAGCTGACTGTTGTCATTGTGCTGGTGTGCCTGGTGAGTACAGACAGAAATCGTTATTGATAAGCTGTTGATTATTAATGGGATGAAGTGGTGGTGGTTCTTCATCCAGTTTAGTAGAGTGTTATTTGGCTGCCAAGTAACAAAATGCACAGTATTTTTTTCATGAGCCAGTTTACTTGGCTACCAGTGCTTTGATTTTCATTAATGATAAGGCTCTGATGTCACGTAATTTACTTCTTTTGTTTTTGTGCCCATTTAAGGTGGTCCTTTACATTATCGTTTCTGCTGCCTGTGGAGGCTTCAACTGGCACACTTGTGTCAAATGAGAGGAGAGTGGGGAGAAAAGCGAAGGAGATAAAGGAAAAAAAAAGGAAGAGGGGATGAAGCGTCTGTTTAACTCTGCCTGCCAGTGGATATAAAAGGAAACACAACTTTCTTTCCTTTACTCCTCGAGCTTCAACATCCCCAGAAGACATATGCTGCTCCTCCTCTTGCCTCCTTCCTCGTCCCCTCTTTGATAGTGTGCACACTGACTTGCCTTCTGGACTGGGAGTCCCACCTCATACCCACACTAATGGACAACAGCCATGTGGCCAAAAACTGATGTGGAACAATAATCTTGTCTTATACTAGTCTGGTACATTCATCCCGTCTCATGCACTTAGTGGCCTGATGTATCAGTTTGTGATACTGTCCTGCACCTATCTATGTAATTAATCCATTCAGACTGATACCTGCAACGAACCACAAAGATAGCAAAGATTGCTTTGTCACTGTTCTGCTTTTCCTTTGTTGTGAACAGAGACATAAGGGACCTGCAAGTGTAGGTAGCCTTTACAGTGTGTTGCAGATCCATCAGGGACTCCCACAATACAGTGTCTAGTTCTCTGTTACGAAACTGAAAGCTAATTTTTAACAAAACTGATGCAGTATATGGTATGTCTCAAGTGGCATGTGTTTAATGAACAACATTTATGGCATCTCATGAATCAGATCTTCTGATTTCCTTCATGTTCTATCACCAAGCACAGTAGTATATTCAAAAATGGATGTTGTAAAATACCAGATATGATCATACCAATAAATATTGTAAATTTGATTCATAGTACTGATTCAAAAGATGTAATGGTTATTTTAAAGTCAAGCCTGACTTTCGAGAAAATCCTTATCTCTCTCCCACTATGATAAGAGGCTCTCTTCCTTTAACCTTTTACCTCTGCTAGGCTGTTCAGTGTGCCCATATGTTCTTTCTGTTAACACAATGCACTTTTTACTTTGTACATAGATTTGCTTCCTGGCATCATATGATTTATAATTGTGTAATTATTTAATTATTGTACATTCAGATTTGAAATAATAAAATCTGATGCTATCAAGTGTTTGATCTCTACAGGTGGAAAACCAAAGAGATGCTATGATATTTATGGTTTCATTTGTGAACCGACTTTAGATGATGACGTCAATTTGTCTCTTCTTTAATTGATAACATGGAATTGTTGCTGACTACCTGTTAAAGAGAAGCCAACTCATCAGTCATCGTGTCAAAGTTCACCTCGCCTCTGGACCGTGTGAGCTGATCTTCAGTGTGTACAGTCCGTTGTTTTGACTGACCGATGACTGTGAGATTAGTTTGTTCAGGATGTTGTGAAGCAGGAAAACGACCAGGTGAAGCTGATGATTCATTAGGAGCCGGTCGGCGGCTCAGTCCGCTCGGTGCTGCTCGCTCCTGTTACAGGTAACGCCAAAATTTCGCTTCCGTCTTAAAAGTTTTATTATGTACTTTTTTTTCAACTTAATTAATCACTGTATGTCTTAATTGGGCAGGTGGTAAGACAGTTTTTTAAAAGTGTTTTCTCTAGTTGTTTTCTTGAGGCAGAAAAGTTCCATCTCCTGTCAACTGAAATTAAAGTTAGCGCCAAACACTGTGTTGTTTAATTTGATAGCTAAATTAACATTAAGATAAATAATTTTATTTCTAAATGCTGTTTACTGTGCTCCATTTTTTTGTTTTTAACCACTAAAATAGACGGTTGAAACCTTATTTATTTATCTTTAAAGTTAGTCTGCTGTGTTTGTAACGTGAACCACCTGCTAACGTTAAAGTTAGCTAATACCGGCACATGTTAGCATAACTAAAGCTAGCTGGTTGGCTAATCTTTTAAAGTGTCTCTGTCGCGTTGTGTAGTCTGCTGGGATTTAAACCATTTATGGACTTGAAAGAGTATTTCCCCCGCTATTTGTAGCTCCTCACTATGTTTACTCCTGATCTAATTATAAACCTGACTGACTGGCTGGAGGAGGCCCCACACAGCTATAATCTGTCCATCAGGTCTGGTGGGGAAGTTGTTTTGATCAGGAAATCTTGTACCCATGAGCTCATGTGTCAGGGAGGACTGAGTACTACAAATACACTACACTACAGCATGGTTCACTCAGATTATTTTAAATACACACCGTTGACCAGGGGACTGTGGCTGTGTGTTTGCAAATTGATTAAACTGTGGGAATTTTAAAACCAGTTTCAATGTGCTTTTAGTGCTAATTGTACATTATTCCAAGGTGAAATAATTTTGTTCACCTCAGCCGTGCAGAACGACACAACAAGCCCTGTTGTCAAAGTTTACATTAGAATAATGTTGAATATCTGACACAGATTGAGCTTAAGGCTTCATTCATAACCTTGGAAAAAGCAGCTTATCAAGTAAACACCAGATCCAATTTAATGTTTGTTTTTATTGTTTGTTTTGTTGTCCACCCTTATTCAATGCAAGATTTACTGAAGGACAACCTGACCAGGACACACTTCCACAGCTGCTGACACATCTGACATGCCCTTATTCGCCTCTGCTTTTCACTAGATGGCATAGACTCACGGCTTTGTCTTGAAAGCCTTTTCCATTTTGTCTTGCTGCAGCAGACTGACTCATATTCTGACCGTTGAAAGACAGTGCCATGCTATTCTTCCAACCAGGCTCACTGGTGTGGTTTTGTTCCCCTGTGCTTTACAGAGGACAGCGTTGTCCCTGTGGTATGCTGGCTGGAATCCCCCAGCTTGACCTGCTGCCCTGCTATAGTGTGGGGCAGCTCTGTGCCTGGGCTTTTGATGGCTGGCCCTGCTAATCATAACTGCTGGCTGTATTATACTGATATGCCCAGTCACCCATACAAAGGCAAGGAAAGGCCATTTGAGTTTTTCTGCACAGTGCCGGAGGGGCTTCAGAAATGGAGAGACATAGTTCTTTTGACAGCACTCTTTTACATGTGTAATGCAATTTGAAGGCAGTAACTTGCACTGAATTTCTATGAAGATAAACTGAGGCAGTTGGTGAGGCCTCATGTCCAACAGTCATGTTGATAATTAATTACAGCCACTTACAAAATAACCTCATTTTATTGTTTGACTTGGCAGAATGGATCTGACTCTTCGAACACAGGGTCCAGTAGACCACACATTAGTTTGCAGTTTACTTTGAGTGTCGGGTATCAAGAGGGATTTTGGCCAGTCATCCTACTTGTTTTGAATGTATCGTCTCAGCTTTCACAGTGTGTACTGTGTAGGTAGCAACGTACATCAGAGGTTTTCGTTCTGAATCTTGGACTGGACAGTTTAAAAGCTGGTTTCTAAGTTCTGCTAAACATGGATGCCACTTTTGCATCCTTGTTAACAATGATACATGAAAAACAACATTGAAATGCTTAGATTACATAACTAGACCCACTAAATAACATTTCTTAGGGTGCGTAACTAATTCTTAGAACTCTGAGGAGATCATAAGCTCTCTGTATACTATGATTTACATCTTGTCTCTAGTTAAGATTAGATTGTAGTTCCCAGGGTCAGGTGCCTTGTATAGATTAAGCAGAAATAGCGTGGGTCTTAGGGGTCTTAGACTCTGGTGTCACACCACTGCTGTAGTGTCAGGATCAAGTGTTGAGCTGTTTGTGTACAACATGAGGCTGTGTCATCAGACAGTGACATTGTCAGTGGAGGACTCTGGATAACTTGTAAGCTATTATCGATATTGTAATGTATCTTTCCATCTTGAAGTGAGTTCTGTGCAAATTTTGGTTGGGATCTACTCTTAACAACTGTCCTTGGGCACATTCTTCTGCACGTAGGCCTCCTGTCATTCTGTTCTCCTTTTCACTTATCCCTTACTGACCAATCTCCTGATCCATTTCCTCATAATAGAGGGACTTTGGCTGCTAAGCAACAGTGAATGCCACCCTAGCCTGGCAGGCCAAAGCCACTCCCCCTGCACTGGGCTCAGCACGGATAAGGTAACATCTTGCTTTCTTCCACGTTTGCTCCCTCTGTAAACTTGGGAGTGGAGCACTACACTGAGCACAGTCCTTAGCTGGAACTTGACAGCGGATGCGGTGTGCAGCCAAGTCTGATGGTGTCTGACACAATGGCTGACTAGAGAGTTTGCTGATCCACTGCTGCAGTAGGCCTGCTTGACTAAGTCACGTTACCTCGGGGAGGGGAGGACAAACAGAATCTATCGCCTGCACTAGGGGCACCCTCATTCAGGCTGTGATGTTACTGATGCACAGTTGACTCTGTACACGAGGAGGGAGGAGTAGTGGGACGGGGGCCGTTGGTGTGTGGCTGAAGCAGACTCGCACGCCACTGCCTGCCCAGTTGGCTGGATTTAGCACTTTGGAAGGAAAGCAGTAATGGGATTGTCTCTGAGAGGGTAAAATGAGCCGGGTGAACCTGCAAAAACTAAATGATCGCTGATGTGATACAGCAGGCAACACAACTGACTGTGGAGGCATTTTTTTCCCCACTGTTATCAAGGGTGGAGGTATTAAATTTGTTCACATTAAAGCTGATCAGTTTGGTGTGAAAGGTAAGTGTTGTAAATCTGTTTAAAAATGTTTTTCTACAGTGATTCTTTCCATTTGTTAAGGTCTTCTAATCTTTTAGCTTGAATTTTACGGTTTTGTTTTTCCATGAACTTCTGCCCATTTTCCATATTTACGTGCTTGATTGTGCAGATTGTAATGTTACAGTAAGGTGTGTTGTTTCTCTCCCTGTTAAACAAACATATTCATCCACATTTGGACTGTTGGCCATGTTGATAAAAACAGAGCAGCTTTGTCTTATCTTATCAGCGGTAATGTTGAAAGTAAGGCAGATTACATATTAACACATAAAAGTTATTGTGGCTTATTCATGTTTTCAAAATGCCATTTGATTTGAAGTGCTGAATGTGTCATTTGTAGGCTCTTTTGAAGTCATTGTGCTAGCTTGTTTGTTCCTCTGCACATGGGGATATAAGCTTATTTTGACACATAGGCCACTCAGCTGCGGGATTATGTTTTAATATTGCTACCAAAGAAATCTCTGCCTCAGTGGTCTATGGGTAAAACACACAGACAAGGTAATGGTAAGGAGGCTGCCACTTAAGAATGGAACCCTGTATTTGAAGACTTTTCGGTGTTTTACTTAAGATGATGCAAAGAGAAACTCCAGTTTTCTGCATTTTGTTCTGCGTATCCTGGAAAAGGTACATAACTTCCTCCATCAGTGTACTCCCTGTCGCATTAAATTTGATAGAAGTGCAGCAGACTGTCAGATGTTTGCTCACAACAATCAAGATGTATGTTGGTGTTTCATTCATTGTTTTGGGGCGATTACAACCAGAGCAGAAGGAGTGTGTGTCAAGTGTTACATTTTCTTATGTGCACCAGAATGTCTAGGTTCAACATCTTTGAACATTTTCAGGCTGTTAGTGACTTCATCTCTGGTGTTACATATCACAATGGCGGTTTTGTTGTAGTAGTAGCTGGCAAGCTTAGCTGTCTGCTTAAAAAAACACAACAGTACAGTACACAACAAAGCATTTAAGACTGCCGTTAACTTCTTATGCCAAGTATATGTTGGCATGGCTTGTAACTACTGGTTGATCCTAACATTACTAACCATGATTCAGAAGAGACAGCAATGGTAAAGTTGGTAGTAATATATTCTATTCATTTTCACCTGAATTTAAAGTGCATTCCATTGGGAAAAGTATGTGCCTGGACATATGATGCTGATGCTGCTGTAAAACATGTCTTTAGAAAGGGTACAGATACTGACGTAATCTGATATTGAGTAGTCTTAATGAAATTAGTGCTTGTAGCACATACCAGAACATTGTTTAGACAGACTTGTACTGCTGTATTCCATAAGCATGATCCTGAGGTCTTTTGCATTTTTCATTGAAGTAGGTCATAAATAATTTGAGTATCCAACTACTGTTACAGTGGTCAGTTACTACAGAGGCTTACCATGGCCAGCCAAGACCTTTTTGGCTGTCAACATAGATTGCCTAGTAATATGGTTTTAAAAATAATGTTTTCCTCCTCTTTACAGATATTCATGCTTGATCAAAAATTTGATGGATAACAGTGCTGCCAACCGAACATAAGGAAAGAAGGCAAAATCCTGCCCAAACTCCAAAATGTCTAATAAGACATTTAACATGTCTGCTGACACTGACATGTCTGTGACTGAGCGCACAGTTCCTGTACCCCACAGAGACCTGCAGCTGGGCCTCTTCTCTGAGAGTCATTACAGCAGTTCATCGCTGTCCCCTTCACCTGACTTCAACAGTAGTATTTCCAACCTGAGTGGCAGAGAAACCAACAGCTCCTCTGACAACAACATGCTGGAGTACTGTCCCAGTGATTGTTCCCCTGTGGATAACCCCTACAACACCACTTTAGCTCAGGGTAATGTGCTTTGTGGTGTAAGCATGAACCTGAACCAAACTTTTATTGCTACACCTGTTAATGGCAGTGTGAATTTTTGGAATGAAAATTTGAGTCTAATGAGCAACCATGAGATGGGATCAGAGAAGTATCAGACTTTTAGTAAAAACATAGAGGATGAAAGTAACAGTGCAGTGATGTCTCCAGACTCTGCTGGGAGGGAAAGCCAGCAGGGTTCATGTGAAACCTCCCGAAGAGGATCGACTGAGAATGACTGCTGCTCCCTGAGCTCTGGGGAAATGGTAATAAGAAGCAACAGTTTTTGTCTGGAGGACCAGTCACATGTTGTAGTCTCTTCCCTGGAAGAGTCTTTATCGTCGTTGCCTGCAGCGCATCCAACATTACCTGCTGAATCTAACCTGCTGTCAGCCACTCTGCTGGAGGTCTTTGAAAAATCCCCAGAAAGAGTCATTGAGGAGAACACAAGCAATCCATGTCTGGGCATGACTTTCACTCAGGCAGAGCTCCCTACTGAGGAAAATGATATGGAAACATCCAACTCTCTTGTAGCTTTGCCAAGTGAGAAAGAAGGAGGTCTTTTGATGACCTTTGTCTGTGAAACGTCTCCTGCAGATTGTGGAAAAGAGGCTCAGTTTGCAAGCGCTGATGCACAGCTGCGTCATTTTACTGGATCATTTACACCAGAGCAAGGCAAGGCCTTTGTGTCCACTCTGTCAGCTGTGCACAACACTGATAAGGTTATTCATACTTCTACACCAATACAAAACACTGGGAACAAGAAAGAACCCAGTTTCCCCTACCTTTCAGATTCTCCCTGCACTGCAAACACAGGCAGCCCAGGACTCCACCCTGTTAAACAACAGCAAATCTCTGTGACTCGTAAACAACATTTGGTTGGAGGAACGCCACCTTCAACCAGCAACGTCAAGAAAATGGAAATTAAGAAGTATCCCAAGTCAGACTTCAGCAGCGTAAAATCTAAAGTTGTGACAAGAAATGTGCATCAAATGTCATTGCCAGGCACTGCTTTACAGCACAAACCACGAGCATCGCAAGTTAATGTGAATAATAAACACACTGACACACATAGAGGTGCAACTATCAGGATTAGTCCTGTCAAGGCAAGGAGAAGCACTACCAATGTCTCTCCCATCACTAAAATGGTCAACGATGCTCAGAGACAAATGAATACAGAGGCTGCTAGTCTGGGTGTGGCAATGATGCAGTCATCTGGACAACCTGCTGTGGATGGAGGGGATAAAGCATCCTCACCTTACCACCACCCAGCTGCAAATAAACATGCTTCACCAGTCCAATGCAGTAACACCAGCTCTGAAACAGAGCATGCAGCCTCAAGCCAAGTGGCAGACACTGCAGCACAGCATGCTGGCAACCAGACCCTTTGCCTCTCATCCTTAGAAAAATCTCCTGATGGAAGTGGCCAAACACATCCCAAACCAACTCCGAAGAAGGGCGCATCAAACAAAATTGAGGTCAGGTCAGGCTCAGCATTAGGGCAGGACAAGCCTCCTGTCCTCAAGCCGCGGCCTCGCTGCTCATCAGAGAGTTCATCATCGCCATCTAGGCCACCCAAGGAGAAGAGAACAACTCTAAGGTTCTCAACTAGTTTTACCATTCCTAAAGCTGACACCCACCTGGGCCAGACCAAACCAGGGAACCTGAACTGCTCTTCCCAGAATAAACGGGCCAAACAGGCTGAGACCCAATTCGAGCCTGACAGCTCCGCAAGAGAGGTCAAGAAGATCAGCCTGGTGGTGAGTATAAATGTTCAGCAGCAATTCAATAAATATTCTCAAGTACTGCTAATATTAATGTTTTTTGCTGATTTTGGTATAAGCCACATTAAATCCAAATATAATCCAGATTTTGCTAGAGTTGTCAGGGATGTTTGGGAAAAAAATTTTTTGTTTGTTTTAACCTTCAGAACCAATTCCATTGAGCTGTGGGACTGATTGAGAAATTCTCTCTGTGCAGGCAGAGTCCAGCAAATCGACAACAGCAGGAGCCTCATGGGATGAAAATAAGAGCAGATTTCGAGGACGGCCATCTCCCAGACGAACAAGAGGAGCACCACTTTCACAAGCTCCAGCTGCTAGTCCCAGACCAGCCACTCTGTCAACCAGGCAGAGGCAGGGGACCCCAGGCAGAGATGAATGCAGGACCTCCAAAGCTGTAGGGAAACTACAATCCAAGCAGAAGGGCAGTACAGGTGAACCTATTAGTTTGACAATGTTAAATACTGTACGTGCAGTGTGTTTTTGTGTGACCCAGTTAAGCTGAGCCTGTGTTAATATCATGGGAGTTTTGAGAATAGTTTAAAGCTGTCCCTCATTTGTGTCACAAAAGTGGGAATTGACCTGCAAATGTCAGTAAATAAACATTGACAGAAGGTCATACGCAGTTCCCTCATAAGTCTTATGACCTGCTTTTGACTTAAATGGAGAGCTAGTGATTTCCTCTGTTGTGTAAACTGTGAGAATTGTGTAATAGGTCTGTTTAACCCTGAAGGGCCATGCAGGATTAAAGGTGGAACCAGAGACACATGGTTTTGTGAGGAACCAGCAGGATCCTTTAGAGCAACACATTCATGTTATTAGATAGCACTTTATACTCCTTAAATGACAAATAAACTTTTTTGACTTATTCACTAACTTGCAACTATAATTTTAGGAATAATGAAAATAACAAATACAAATAATAAAGAACATTATTTAAGCTTTAATTTGCATAGCTTTGCTCTACATGTCATTGTAAACTTAAATTATTGAGTTTGTAGTAAAGCAGTCTCCCCATCAGAGGGTAACATTGAGCAGTGCCTCTAACAGACTTACTGTCTTCCTCTCGATGAGCTCAGCCATGTTCCACAGGAACAGTGTTGGATTCAGATGTCACCTCCGGTCTCTTGTCCAGGTCTTGGGGGTAAACAGCCAACTCCCTCTGCCCTACTGCTCTTCATAGAAAGAGGAGTCCTGGGGAAGAAGGGGGGGCTCTTCCTCTGATGGGAAGCCATCTGTACGAGTGGAAAAAGCAGGGGAAGGAAAGGGAGGTTTTGAGCTCACCAATAGTGAGAACAGTGTTTGAAACAAGCTCCCTGACAACAGTAAAAAGGTAGTAACCTTCTCATGCTCCAACTAGAGGGACACTCCACAGGGATGCATTATTTCACTTAAACTGGAACATTTTTTTTAGTTGTTTTTTGTGTTTTATCAAATGTGACATGTTTGCTGTAGTGAGTAAGATAGGTAAGTGTTGTACAATTTCTATATGAAATGTAATTCAGATGTGGGTAAACTGTTGGGGATATTTTTCCATGAATTGAAGTTTACGTTGTTTTCTACACTTTTAAATGTACTTTTAAACTTTTTCCTTGTCTTCCATTCAGACAATAGTCACTTAGAAAAAATCCCATGAAAAATGAGTAGAACTCACTATATTACAACCTGATATCAGAAAAACATTGGCTGATTTATTAGGCTGGTTTTGGCCCATCTGGAGGTGGGTGGACATTTTTATTGCCCGCGTTTATGTTCATGACCAATATACTGGCGAGTGCAGTTTATGTTTTTATCCTTATTAAATGGGTTCATGCAGCTGACCTCAGATGTTATTTGTGCTCCATTGCATCCCAGGCAGTCAGAGAGCACAGGCAGCAGGAGAGCCATCCCTTGGAACTGCCCTAACAACAAGTATTAAGCCCCAACTGAATGGA
Source organism: Centropyge bicolor (assembly GCA_037975185.1). Taxonomy (NCBI): domain Eukaryota; kingdom Metazoa; phylum Chordata; class Actinopteri; family Pomacanthidae; genus Centropyge; species Centropyge bicolor. The sequence continues at coordinate 6,075,651 of JBBMOC010000002.1, forward strand.
TCCCGACCTCCTCAGACTCCCACTCGCAGCTCTCTTATGGGCCTTCCCCCTACTCCTTCTTCTAGACTACCACGCAAGACCCTGGGGCCATCCAGGAGCCTTACTGAGGCCAGTGTTCACACTGGGCTGAGTGAAGGTGCTGGGAGTACACAAGGTGAGGCTAACAAGGATTTACATCATTTTCAGTAATAGGATGTTCAGTTCCTGCAGGATATTACATAAAGGTACAAAAATCAGCTTTATGCAGGCTGTTTTTTCAGGGTCAGGCCAGTGTTTATTGTGGTTTTTAAGGACACATCTGGACATGGAGGAGGAGGGGCGTCTAGTTTTAAATGGCCCACTTCAGGACTGTGCTTGGATGTAAATCTCCCCCAGGGCAAATCTTTCACTAATTTAATACGTCCAACATCTGCCAAGACACAGGAGTTTGGCATCTTAAAAACACTGACACTTTTTCAGATTTCTGTATTTTAGCCTCTTTTAAGAAGTAGATTTTCCAGGCTATCAAAAAATATTTAGGACTGAGCTGAAATCCTGTCCAGTGCAAATCATTCTGTATTGCTGCAGCGCTTTGAATGTTTTTTAAAAGGCATTTAATTTTTTCTCGAGAAAATTAAAGAGAAGGCGCACTGTTAGACAGTCTCTTTTCCTCCCAGCATCTTCAACAGCATGTGGGTCTATGATTGGATGAAAGGACCTGTTTTCTAAACTGGTCACCCCCCCTCCCTTGTGTGGTTGTCATGGCAATCGGTTCTGTTCCACTCCAGTTGGCACACGGTGATGCCTGAAGGAAAATGAGCAGACATACACCACAACTGATGTCGTCTGAGGTTTTCTTTTTTGATTAAAAACCAATGGCTGGTTACACGGGACTTCGGAGCTGCACTTGGACCGAATTTCCAGCTCATGTTTTCAACAGCTCCTCTTTAATGGCACAAGGCAGTGAGGCATCCAACTGCGATCTCACACTCTTGACATGCCTGCTCATTGGATCCTATCGCTTTTGTATCATCCCTTTGTTAGCTGCATTTAATGGAAGAGATAGAAAGCTTTGGAGAAGTAAGTGAGAAGGAAACTTGAATCATAACTGCGGTATCCTTGGTGAAGTGTTTGATTTGAAGAGCTTCTGGATTTTTTTTTAATCAGTTCAGCTCAGAGTACATAAACGTTTGTTTTACAGGCTAGATATTGATCCAGTCATATTGTTGACAACTTTGATTTTATATTTGCTACATCTTGCTGTGTTAATTGCTGTCATAGTAGTCATATAAACATTACTGTTGGTTTATTGGATTCATTTTCTTTTACTAGAATGGATATGTTTAATTACATTATTGAAATAAGAATTTTATTTACCATTTTTGCACTCTAAAATTTTAGTTTTCTACCAGTACTTTTTGTTTTTGTTCAGCAGTTTCTGGAGGTGCTGTCCATAAATCAATCCCTTTCAAAACTGTTGTGCTGAAAGCTAGACTCATCACATCCCCTGCAAAAAGCACTGGATCATGTGAGATCACATCTCCACACACACACACACACTTTTACACATAGACATAATTTTTCCTTTTATATGTATGTATTTATTTATGTATTCCATTACAAGGATAGGTCTCTCATTTTTATAATTTTTGTTTGACGCTATTCATTTTACATTTTGATCAGATTTAAATCTCCCTTTCTGAACTCCCATTTGTAGAGCCAAAATGTGAGAGACCACATTGATTGTTACATCTATTATAAAATGATCACACTATGACAAGGAAATGACTGTTTTAAACTGACTTGCATGAAAGTGATTAAACCCTCCAACACTCAAATACAAAAAGCTACTGTTGCCTCCTAATGTTTGTATTGTATGGTAATCATATCTGATAAGGACTCTTTGATCTTGATTGAATTAAATTAATTACATTGTTGTTTTTCATTTAAACAGTATGTTTGATCAAAGCTCATGACTAACATAAGAGCTGTCTGCAGTTGTGGTCAGTTGCCAGTGTTCTTGCTTCATTATGGGACAGATCAACTCCTGCCTCGTGTCTCACCTGAATCTTCTGCCTGTTACAGCTTTGGCCACAGCATGCAAACCTGCACCTTCCATCAGCAAAGGAGCTTCAAATTCTACAGTGAGTCCACTGAAAAGGACCGGTTCTGCAAGAATTGTTCATCTAACTTCAAGTGTACCTGGTAAGTTTTCTCTTTACATTGTGGGTTTTGACACAGCATGTGCACTGTGCAGTGATGGACTTGTGTCCATTTAGTTTTTTCTCTAAGTTTTACCTGTGTTTTAACTGAATGTTTGCTTGACCAGTCAATAGATTGGACTTGCTAGATATTGGGGTTTGTTATGGAATTTTTTTTGCATGTACCAAACCGGGATTCATTTTCTTAGTAGGGATTTGACTCTTGATCATGTTGTATTTGTATAGACTACAGAGAGCACTGTCCTCTGCTGCCTTAACTTCAGTTGATCTTCAAGTCTGTGTTCTATTTAGAAGAATGCTAACTGTAAATGCATTCTCTTTTAAATAGTTGAAACTACTGATTTTTTTACTAGTTTTTATTGCTGCTCAGTGTAATAAGGAACTTGTGGCCCTTTACTACATCAGATGTGGTTAGTACTAATTTGAGTTGTAGTGTCTATGGTCTTTATCAGTGGCCACTCTCACATCTGTTCCCTGTAAACAAAATCACACTAAAGTTGTAATGTGTGCTCTCTGTTTTATTAGCCTCTGTTGGCCTCTGCAGCTCACACATACAATGCTTGATGCCTATTCCTCATGTGTCTTCCTGTCTTTTGCAGTGTTGTTACAGTCCAGTCGAGCTTACAGTTTTGCAGAAACTAGATGGAAAAAATGTTTCATTGTGTAACACGCTTAGTCAGTACATTGCAACAGTCACAGCTGAAGTCATGTTTTCACAGAGAGCTGAACCAGCCATGCTGTTTACAGCTCAGTTCATCAGACAAAAGCATGCCATGAGATCTCATGCCATCCCACTGCTGGTGACACAGGGAAAGAGAGTAAATAAGAGGAAGCGTAGGGGGCTGGATTGAGTACCCATTGGCCACAGTTATGCTGATTGCTCCTCCCACTCAGTTATCTCCCACCCCACCCCCCCTTCTGCATCCTGGCTCTGCTACAGCACCGCCATCATCCAGCTTGGAGATGCTGCTTTGCTCTGCTATGAGAGATTTTTGTGTTTGGTGAATAGCTGAAGCCGGACTTTACCAAGAGGATTAAGGGATTTTCACTTTTTTTCCCCCTGCCCTGATCACATATATTAGGCTGTGCCACAAATCACTCGCCAGCCTTTAACCTTTTGGTATCTTCCAGCCTTCACAGCTGGGAATTAGATTTTGAGTTGGAGGACCTGCCATGCTGAACTGGGTGCCTTTACTTTTTTCAAGGCTGTCTAAGTGGTGTCACACTTACCACTGTTTTTTATTGATTTATTTTTGTGTCTGTCAGTGTTGCTGTCACCTGAGGCATGATACACTGAGGCACACCATGGCATGTGGTTCATAGACAGCATCGAGCTTCTGCATTTGGACTGTTTTTTTCTAAAGTGATTGTTGGTTAAACACATTGGTCTGCATTGTTTTTGAGAGATGTTATGGTCTCCGAAGCTCTCCTTGTCCAACATCCATGTGCGTCTGACCGCCAAGGGTTTACTCCGCAATATTCAGCTGCTGTCAGGATGCAGGAAGAACACTGTGGTTTTCCAAGCAGGTCTGTCAGTGTTTAATATTTCTACTGACTATATAATGGTTTATGGGTCTCTGTGCTAGAATATTTAAGTCAAATCTATTGGTGTTTGCCTCACGCATAGACCTGTGCACTTTGCTGCTTCTAGAGTCTATTTTTAGTATGGCTGTTTACTAGCCATCAAAGCAGGAGGTTCATCTTTCACTTGCCTACCTTGGTCACCAAAACGTGTGACCCTTGGCAGAAGTATTTTAGGATACAAATCTTGATATAGGAACAATTTTATTAAACAAATCCGATTTTGCCTCCTTTAAAGCCGTATTTCAGGAAGGCTTGTATTATTTTTGCTTCCCTCTTTTTTTATGACTGTATGCCAAAATACACATCGTCTCACTCTCTTACTCATTGGACACCCACAACTCTTGTATCGCCCACAGATGTGCCAAAGTTATTTTGGTTCTTGGTTTCTAGGTTGAACCATGGGAACCTTGTTGTCATTGTTGAACACGACTGTGGGAACACAGTAACGTCCTATGTTCCCACATTTATAGCATTCATCTTATGTTTTTGAAAGGTTATGACCAAATATGGTAACTTAGTTTACAGTCACATAGATTTTAATAGCATCATGGATTATTTCTTATTTAAACACAGAAGTTTAGTATGCACATGGCATGCAATGACATACACTGGGAATTATTGTGTGGTATTGTGTCAACCAAACACTAGAACAAGTGCCTAATTGTGAGGGGTCTCATCGCCCATCATGCTTTGTGCTATCGTGTGATATCGCGTTCAAGCAGCTGAGTACTATGCTGGATGGAGTCATTAAATCGCTCAGTATTTGTATTAACAGTACTAGTTGAATTGGTATAAAATGATTCTTTAAGCCTGGGAGCAAGTTTGAAATAAAGAGGGCTACACGTGTTGTCAACTGTGCATTGAGACACTTTGATGAGAACAGCTGCAGGTCCTCTGTTGTAATGCAAAAATAACCTATATGCTTATGTGTGAATTTGTGTATTCATGGAAAACAAAGCCACTTTACAGTTAAGAATATAAGATGATAAAGTCAGGGATAATACTAACTCCTAGACTATATGTTTGCTAATGTGTGACTATATATTATCTGTTGTGAGTATAGATGATCATTTCAACAGACAGCAGAAATTAATGTCTAAATGAAGCAAATACAGGTTTCTGTTCAGGTTTTGTAGCACAAATGATTTTAATTACAGACTGAATAGCCATTTAATTTTATTGGCTGTTTAAATGGCTCCGATTTTCTCAGAGATCTGAAACCTGGCCACCTCTTTAGACCATTTTGAATTATTTAAAAAGGTGAGGGCATGAATATTTTAGATTCAGCAGAAAACTGTTGCATAATGTCAATTCTGCATTAAAAAAAACCCATGATGGTAGATGTGGGGGGGGAAAAACATACAGGAATTTTTTTTCCTGCCAGTTCTTCTATATAAGGACATGTTGAAAGTGGCATCAACAAACATGGCTATGATCCCACTTTTTTTTAATTGTCCCAGGAGGACAAACAAAAACTGCAGCAACTACATTAAGATTATATGAAAACATTTATGAAAATAAAATAAAAACTTGATTCTTATTGCATGACAGAGGGATAGGAGATTAATGTGCTTCTTACTAACTACTTAATTTTTACTAGCATGTTAGTTTCAGCATCTTATAGACATAGGTAATATTTTAACAATATGAGGTGAACTATCTGTCACTCTGCAGTAGCTCCACAGCCTGAGTCTGCTGTAGAGCTTGGTTTTATTCTGTATGCAGGCATGATTGTGGTACATGTTGGTTGTGATCCAACTTGAGACAGTATCTCTTTGTGCCTTTGGACAACCAGCAGAGGGCATCCTAATTTAAAGAATCCCTTTCAGATTTAGAAAAGTGCAGAATCATCAAAATGAGTGAAAGCCAAGCAGCACAGCTCAACTGTTTGTTTGGATCTGAGTCCAAAAATGTTCTGCTATTTTAATATTTTTCATGCTATTCTAATGTACTGTCTACAATGCAAAAATCAAAGTATTCAGTCAGGATAATGAGATGGAAATCTGGGTTTCTGGTCTTAATGATCTGTATCCCCTATTTCACTTGTTCCCCAGTACATGCTTGATAACATGTATGCAAAATTGTTCAGCATTAGAGGTAACAAAACACTAAAATTCAGTCAAATGGTATAGTACAGTGTGTGCCTTGTTTTGTCAGTTGTACCATCCATCCAGGTGCAGTGTAATATTAATATTTTATTTGACTTAAAGGCTGTGCCTTTCTTTTATGCTGATTTGTTTACTTTAGCTGTAAAATACAGAGAGGCCACTGAGAAACTAGTTTTAAAGTGAACTGCACATCCGGATACAGAACTGTGTAAACTCAAGTCACTCTGTGGCATGATTATTCATGATTATTCACATAAGGTGGAACTGGCTTTTTATAATCCTGTTCTCACATTGAGGGTTTTCGTGTTACTGCCTTCACTCCACAGTTTGGTCTTTGAGTCGATTCCTGTCAGTTCATAACAGTTTTCCCTCTGTTGGCCTGGCCTGGCCAGCCTGGAGTGTTATTCTCTCTGTAGTATTATGTTGCCCCCATCAGGCCAGGGTCAAGAAAGCTGCATGTATCTCCAGCTCCAGGATCAGCTGTTTACAGCAGGCAAGGCAGACACTTGTTAGATTAAATACCCTCTATTCACTGCCAATAGAAACTGGGATGTCTTATTTTGAAAGGCAAATACAACATTATTTTAGTCAGAAAAATGTCTGTATTCCACAGTTACATGTGTTATTCTGGGACATTATAATGTTCTAACATGATACTCTGTTTAGTGCGTCTAAATTTAACCTGAATGTGCGTCAGGTTTTGTAGATCATTAGGAACATGACTGTAAACACTTCATGGGCAGGGATTGTGCCTATATAATATTAAGCTAGGTACTAGGGTGGATTTTATCACAGTAGATTTATCTTTGATTTTTATATTTTGTTATTTACTTGCACTGTGTCAATATTTGTTTTTTGCTAGGTAATCAGAATTGGCAACAGCAGTGAGTATGCCCACAGGCCCACTGTTGGCAGCATATATTCAGCTCACTGGTATTCATGATATGTCTCGGCCTATCTTCACAGCTGCGTTACGTAACACTCACTGCAATCTCCTCATAGACAAACTGTGCTTTCACAGAAACATTTTTTACACAGGTGTCCAATATCAATGATAAGTTCGTTTTCCACCTCCTCTCCACGCTAGCACTCGTCAGTTTGTCAGTGTGGTATTTCTATTCTGAAGTCTGTGTTGTAGCAGTGTTCTTCATCAGTAGGATCCGCAGTAGCTATTGTGTGGGGGTGATGTATTTATAAAGCTGATGTAAATCAGAACTACAGTCTCGCTAAAATAACTTGCCCCTGGTGACCAGAGTCTGCAGGGCACTGGATTGAATTAGGATATGGAAAACTAATTGCATTCAGAGAATCCATTTTCGTGTCTGGGCTGTCAGAGGAGCAGCACTGGGAATCATCAGACTGGCTGATTGGACAGAACAGTTCTGGACTGCAGGAATATCCAAAGCTTTGACACTGGAGCTTGTTTCATCTGTGACCCTGACAGGAGTGTATACGGTGGATGGTACTGCTGTCAGACCAGCTGCAGCGGCTATAGAGGGGGCTATGATGATGATCAACGTTGTCACAACACTCAACACATGTTCTTTCACAGTGGACAAGAACAAACCAAAGGCCAGCTTCCGCCAGCAACCCCCTCAGCAACAAGCATCCCAACCAACCCAGGCTAATGGACCTCCGGATGTGGTTCCAGCAAGTGTCACTGAGGGTGGGAGAAAGGACCAGAGCATCCAGCGGCTCAGAGGACTCCTTGCAGCTAGTAACTGCAGATTTGAGGCGATTACCATCGTCTTGCAGCAAACCTTGGCTGAGGTATGAAACTTTTATTTAGGATGGAATGTGATTTATGATGGAAAGTTAATTCTTTAAATGTTACATTTAAACAACATGGATAACTACATGTGTTGCAACATGAAATCCTGGTGTTGATGCAGGGGAAACCAAATGGCATTTCTATTTACAGCAACAGCATGGGGAGTGATTGTAAGAGTATGAGGGGCAGCACACATAGACATACTTGGAAGCTGTCCAATACAAAACAGCCCTGTTGTTTCATCCACTGAACACGTGAAGCAATCCTGGATCAAAGAAATCAAGAAATTTAGCTCAGCTTAAAAATGTGTTTTTATTGCAGCAGTCTTTCAGTGGTACCGTTCAACAGCAACAGAGCCTTTAAAACATGATTTTTATTTATTTATTTTTTTTAAAAAGCTTGCTATTTGTTTTGGATCAGTTTTAATAGCGGTGCCATGTGATTGGCTCCAGGAACTGGATGCCCCCAAGGGATTATTCTTCCCACAGTGCAGTACAAACAGACTTATCCTATCAACTACCCTCCATCCTACCCCGACCATGACACTCCCTTATTTAATTGTCAAAGCAAAATGATGATGTGTTGTTTGAACTCAAAGTATTTTTATATCAGATGTACTACAGTCTAATGAGTGAATTATGAAATTAAATTAAATTGACGTAATGCAGTTAGTAAAGATTTATATCTGTGCTTTCCTGAAACCCTGTTGCGCAGATAGCTGTTGCCCTGTTTGAGTACATAAAATGTCACAAGCTATTTCAGTCCCTCTGGTTAACTTTGCAAATGCCCTTGTCAAATATTTTCACACCGTATGTGTTGATTAAGTGAAACAACTGGAATGTACCATCTAAATATAAGTTGATTTAAGATCATATGTAAGGAACCCCATAAATTATATGACCCTGTCTTTAATTCATAGGATTACACCAGCCTTCCTTTTTACTCATCCAGATTTCATAAATACATTACTTACTGTGTCACTCTTGTGATGTCTCTGTCAAGTGATTTTGCCTACTTCTTTTGGGGTTTTTTTAGCCTTTAGTCAGTTTCTTGAAAAAAATAATGCTCTCTTTTTTCAAATTGACAGAATACACAGTTACATTTTTACTTAACAACTATTGAATCTTGTGGTTCAGCACTGTTAATTAAAAACTGTGATAGATATCCTAATGTCCAGAGGGGATTGATAACAAATGTGAGGTTTGATCTTGCCCTCCACTCTTTATTATCCTCATTATTATTTACTCTCATTATCCCCTGGCTAACAATGTCTGTTGCTTTGACTATTGTCAAACATCAAAAGCATTCGCTTTGTGTTAGTAAATAGGTTTTATGTCATTGTTAGATTAGGACTGAGTCACTGGCACAGGGGGCAGACATCAGGTCTGCCAGAATTCTCGTGAAGCCACTGGGAGCTCGCCATCATTCCCTTGCAATGGCTCCACTGGACCTTATCTCACATTGCTATGCTTCTGACACATCAACACAGGGAGCTGAGGCCAAATGCATTAAATGCCCATGTATCAGGTTCTAAAAAGAACCCACTTAAAACATAAATCTTCATGCAGTCTTCTGTAGCTGCACTGCTTCAAGCTTAGCGGAGCAGTCCATCACACACAAGTTAGCAGTGTTTGTGGGTGAGGAGTCATATACTTGTTGCTGCTGTAGTGACTCTGTCTGGTGGGTGGAGGTTCCTGTGTGCACATGTGCCTTGTGGCTATCTGTAAGCATTACATGGTCCTGGTAAAGTCTGTTGCTGAAAATTGACGATTTAAGAATTTAAGAACTGGCTGGTGACTCTGTGTGTTCCAAAGTTCAACAAGCTGTTTGCAAGCAATGTGCTTCTGTATGTATTACCAAGTCACACGAAGAAGGAAAAAACTACATACTTCACCACTGAAATTCACTAAGTGTATAGAAGTATAAAATTCCTACAATGTGATATATTTATATCTGAAATTGAGTGAGGAGATTGTAGTCAGTAAAAAACCTGTCGTAATTCTGAAAGTCACTCATGCATTTATTTCCTTTGGCCTAGATTACAGCAGCTCCCTGTACTCCTGCCTCACTCCAGAGTTTGACACCAGACAGATGCCTTGTGGCAGCACTGGATACTTGCAGTTGTGACAGAGTTCATATCAGTCCTATTTTAGCCTCAGTGAGCTCCAGTGAGTAATTTCTACTGCCAGTTGCATTGCCCCACTCCTCAACAAGGTGAAAAAATATAGGTATTCTAATTATGCAGCCAAGTGTCTAAGTTATCTTGACATTTACTCCTCCTGTTTAGCATCCATCTTGGGAACATGCTTGCCTGTTGTGACTTGAGTTCACATACCAGCCTTTAGAAAGCTAGTAGTAACTTATTTTTTGAGAACAGTGTGGAGAGTATTGACTGATGGACATGTGCAGTCATACAGTACATGCAGTCAAAGCTGTGGAAAAGTGTGCTTACATGTATCAGATGATTGCCCATGTAATGTGACAGTTATTTAAGGCACAGAGTGTGACCTCCAGTCACTGCTATTTGACTCATATCCCCCTGTTTTGGTAGCAGGGTTGTGAAACTGATTACATCAACAAATATTAAAAACACAACATGTTTGTTCCTGTCTGATAGAAAAGCAGCTGTCTCACCCCCACTGACTTAACTTTATCTACAGCATGCCGTTCCTACTAATGCAAACAGTATCTTCAACTCACAACTTTAGCATTTAATATCAAAATATTGGTTAAGTACACAAAAATAAGAGGTTTGTGTATCAGGTGTATTAATGGACGAGTCTGTGTGCATGTGGTGTTCAATGGAATCTGGTGGTCACTCATGACACCAGGAATAGGAGGCAGGTCCTTACCATCATCGTGCGAGAATGTCCCAGCTGTTGACTTGATATGGTTATGAACAGCAGGCAAACACTAAGCAAGTACCAAGCACTGTTTCTTATCATTTGTTTGGATGGTGCATGTAAGCATTGGACCTGGTTTGACATACTTTCTCGGCGAGAAAAAATGGTGAGACATGAGTTTCATTTCAATGCAGGAACGTAAGCGCATTCCCAAATAACCTAAAAATGATTTGCAATCTCCACTTGCTTTCTGATAGCCACTGTAATTCCAGGAAATTGTAACTTTATCTGAAGCAATTAGTGATTGATCTTAGTCTACCATCAAGTGTTATTCTACACCTGACATCGTATCATATTGATATACACCGGGGACACGTCTGCTCTTTGCACCCGGCTAGATGTCCCTTAAAATTGCATGGACTTTATGAAGTGCATGCACGGCCAAACATAGAGGTCTGTAATTGCAACTATTTTTAGAATGAAGGGGTTTTTTTAATAAAATTGACTAATTAATAGTAAAAAAATAATCTTTTGTTTAGCACTTATACTCAGAAAGATTGATTATTAATCAGAAATAGTTTGGATTTAAGTTTTTAGTGCACATACACAGTTTAACTTACAGCTGTGTTTTCATAAAGGATAAGTTGGATCTAAAGTCAGCAAAAACAGAAAACCAAAACTGTGTATGAGAAGAAAAGAAATGCCAGTGATTAATCAGTTTACCTGTATATGGACATCATTTAATCTCATTATGATACAATTTAGAAAGTTGTTCTTCTGTGGTGACAATTACTGGTTCAGATATGCTGTTCTAATGCAGTCTGGTCAATAATTACCAAGGGCATTTGGTGATTATTCAACCAGTGACCTATCATTTTCTTAAAGTCTATACATTGACTGTAAAGACTCATACAGAAGCTGGAAATGTGATCTGCCTCAGCATTATATCATCTTGTAATGGGGAGATTGTACACATGAAGCCTGTAGCCACACAGCAGACTTTAAGGCAATAGCACAGCGGGATGAGGGAATGATTTAATGTACGTTTGAATGAGTGGTGGGGGATGGTGGTAATGAAGCCTTCTCCGTGTATCCCCTGGGAAGGTCACTGCACAGCACAAGTCCTGCTCCATCAGCCTGATGTCAGGCAGCTCTGTCCAATTTATCTGTGTGCTCCACTTGGGCTGCCTTTAGTGCTGTCTTAAAGCGACCTCACCTCCCTGGTGAGGAGGCTGCTCTTATGCACACTGGAGCCTGCCCCTTTTGGGTTTTTTTTAGGTGTAATACGGTAATGCACTCTGCAGTCACTCTCCACAGCCAGTGGAGCGGCTTTTTCAGTCCTGCCTCAGATGTAGTCAGAGCAGTCTGAGAGGAGGTGCGTGGAGGTGGTGCGTCCACCTGGACCACTGTTTGTCCTGGAGTACTGGGTCTCCGTGGCTGGGGGGGAGACTCCGGCACCCACGCCTCAGGCTGAGGCTGGATCATGGGCTGTTCTGGCAGCAGAGCGTGCCTTAGTGCTCCCTGTGCTGCAGACAGGGTAACTGGTTTTTACATTGTTCTACTCTGCAGTGAGGAATAGATGCAGATCTAGGATACAGCACGATATGACAGACTATATTTGCTTTTGTTAACTGATCAGTCAAGTGATGTTTGGCTTCTTTTACTTGGTTATTTTATCTTAATAATTGAATTATTCAGGCTGTGTGATGTACTGTTTAGTGTGTCAGATTGTTCGTGTGAATCAGCATAATCAGAGAAAGGTGGTAAACCAGAGAAACAGTTTTTGGATCACCTATGCGTCAGTTTGAAGTCTGGAGGAGCACTGCAGCTACAGCGCAGTCCCCTCTACACTGCAAAAAAGGAGTCAGAAAGGGAGACGTAAAGGAGTTAGGCTGACTGTGCTAAGATGAGGTGCAAGTTATCTTTAATCCCTCTCTCCCTATCCCTACTAAAGTTTTTTTATTTGTCAGCTGCTGTGAATGTATTTACATTTGGCAGTCAAACACAAGGAGCTGCAAGGAAAACATCAGATGGTTATGTGTCAGGGTGTTGCCCTGACAGAACCTTCCTTCTGACAGTCAATAACCTTTTAATTTCATCATTTGTGATCTTGAGGTTTAAGCTGACTGCTGTGTGAAATCAAGTGCTTAAAAGCTGCACTGACATCTTAATGAACATGTGCACCACTGTTTACATTTTTTTTTCTCTCTCTGCAGCGTGATGAAGCCACAAAGCAGAGCAGGGATCTGTCCCAGGAGCTGGTCAACCTTCAAGGAGAGCTGGGTAAGTTAAATCACCTGTTAGGTCTCTGTTTGAAGTTGTTATCACCAAAACACACACTCCTGGTATGGGGTCTGCTTTTAGTGCCTCTTTCTGATGTGTTTTAGGCCTGTTGATTGTTCAGCTTACATTACAAGTCAGGAAATATTTGGGATCATGTTAATAATTAATAATAATTAATAGATAATGAAGACAATATGATTTTCCTTGTTTGTTTGTTTTTCCTTTTCATCTCGAGTATTTAGTTGTTTACTAAGTTCACGTACTTTGTTGCTGTGGTATAATGCAGTTATTGATTTGAGCCATTGGTGCTTTTATTGTGATGTGTGAAAAAATCAATTCTTAGATGCATCAGGATTCTCTCTTAAAAGATTATGTCTTGATGCAGAAAGTCAATAATTGGAAATTTAAAACCCAATTCTTGATATCATGATTGCCTGTAACAGTTTTGTAGGACAGAGCTGTATGTTCCTTATGGTTGAACCAATGGTGTAACATAACAGATGTAAACGTGCGTCGTGCTTATGTTCTAAGGTAGGGTACTTCTTGAGTTTTGGTGGGGAAGACTGAGTAGGAGCAACCGCAGATGGATACAATCTGATCGGCATAATATTTTGGGAACATTTCCTTTTCCATCAGAGTTGGAGAAAGAGTTGCTGCTGATCAGCAGCAAGCAGTTATACAGTGAGAAAAAATAAATTCTGTATAATCAAATTTTGATGAGTCAAAATGCAGCAATAATCTTTAAATAATCAGAGCTTAATCTGAATCAAATCCTGAGGTGCCAGGAGATTTCCACCCCTAGCTTATAGATTGGTTAGCTATTTCTATTAGATGGAATTGGTGTGTCAGAATAGTCTCATGAATTAAATATTACCATTTCTGTATGCAGGAAAAGTCTTACTCTTGTTTGCTTATCCCGCCACATAGATACCCCCTGTGGTTCTTCCTCCACGTGTTAATTGCTTTGTCCTTTGCTGAAAATCAGATGCCTATTTGTCAAGGCATGTGTGTGCCAAAGTATTGCTTTAGTCTGGTGTGTCAGCCCATTCCCCAGGGAGTGGCAGGTTGACCTCTGACCCCACACAGGAGTGGCTCCCAGTGGTGGAATGCCACACCACCTGAGGCCTTGTGAAGGTTTGGGGACAATGACCCATGTTTCATGACCAGTCTAAGTGCTGTCACAGACTAGACACATGCACACACACTCAGACGCCAGCTTTCATTTCTCTTCCTTAAGGCAGCAGAATTTTTTTGACTCCGCCCCTCCCACACAGCCTCGAGACTTCCACATGACTGCTCTTATATGCTGAGCGCTGTTATATCTGCGCTTTTACACATTCTTTACCTCAGGGAGACCCTCAGTGACCCCAGATGGACCTTTTGTGTTATGTGTAGTAAAAGGTCCAGAGGCATTCCTATACTTGTGCTTTTAGTTTATTTCCTTCTCAGACTGTGTCCCTGCCTGTTTTCACCGTGATCTCACTTCTCATAGTAATTAATTGCACTCTTGGGCCACAGCCAAAACTGCGATCCAACCACACCCCTTTTGTAATCATTCCTCATACATAAAATAGCATCTAAGAGGGATCTGCCTTTTTCAGCATCTGCATTATTTGACACATCCAACCGCCATCATCCTGCTGACTTGGGGCCAAAATGCAGCTAACTTTAGATTAACTGGGCCCCTCCTCCTTCGAATGAGCCATGAGGTGTTTTTATGGGGTGGATTTAGACCAGAAAGGCTCATATGACCAGATCTCTGTTACACATGGTTGTGGAGTGCTGGTCTCCATTTGTTGAGCTGTACATGCCAAAGCCTGATAGATAGTCCCAATGTTAGCTTGGCCTCTGTTCCTGGATCTGCTGCCGTTATTCCACTCTTTGTAAGGTGAATCTTCATGCTCATGCACTACAGTCTTCCTTCATACTGTAGCTCAGCATTTAGCTGTACAATAACACAGACTCTGGGACTTCATTTACATTCACAAAGCAGTAGGTATACAAATTATAATAATTAACCAGCTTTCTGACTATTTGTTTGTGACAAAATTGTCCAACATGACTTAAACTGAAACCCTTATTCAGTGTGAACCAGTAAAGACTGATGCAGCAAATGCAGCATGTGGCCCTCATGACAAACAGGCAAACATGTGTGCAAAAGATGCTAAAAAGCAGCTTTCATCAGTCCTTCTTGGTAACCATGATAGCATTGTACTGTGGTTACTGAATCTGTGTTTTATAGTGGGCTATGTAATTGTAGGATGACTTTTATAAGAATAGTAGATGTACTGATTATTGTGAGGGCAGTGAATGGGAAAATGTACCTACAACACATTTTGTGGCATAGCAGAGCAACATCTGGCTTCAGTATTATTTTACACCAATTGTTGAAGTTATACTTAGTTTCAAAATCAGAATAGTTGTGGTTTGTTATCATACCCATGTATTTGAGACCTGCTTAACATGACAGCAGGCATTCTTGTTCTACACAGCTGTCTTTCTTCTTTTCACCCGTGAGGTGAAAATCGCATCGGCTGGCAACACCAGCTGCTGGGTATCAACAGCGTTTGTGCACAAGCACTTACAGTAAAGACAGGTTATGGAGTTGGTCACTGTCACCCACTCAAGAGCAGATATAAACACTTGGTGATGGAAAGAATTGGGAAATAGTGAGGCTGGTTTACAGAACAAAAAACAAAAGCCAACAATTACACAAACTTAAAAATGGCAAATTACCAGCTGTGGGAAGAAGCAGGGAAGAGCCTGATTTAAGAAATCTGTTACCCATGTTACAGATTTCAAGATATTGTGAAATAATTTAGGGACAAGTTACAATATCTTCATCTGGCTATGAATGACTGCAGCTTAGTTGGCATATGCAGTCAAGTACAAGAGGAGCCTCCCCTTGAAAGTCAGTTTTTCCATTCCTTTTTGGAGCACATTTCGTGTCACATATGTACATCAATGGAGAACTTTGCTAAACAGTGGTCCCTCAGTGGACATACCATATTTATTACACAAGCAGTTACTAGTGCAATTTTTTCCCCTGCCCTATTTTAATGAATATTGCAGTCTGCACAGCCTCATACAGTTTCTGAACATCATGAAAATGTCTTGTCACTGTTTTTTCTTTTTTTTCCAGTTTGCTCCGTCCATTCATCCGAGCGCCTGGAGAAGGAGAAGGATGAACTGCGTGTTTCCCTGGAGGATGCACTGCAGAAACTGAAGGAGCAGCACCAGAAAGACCTGGCTGAGCTGGAGCAGAGACTGCAGGCCTTCTACCAGGCTGAGTGGGACATGGTCCACCTCACTTACCAGGAGGAGGCTGAAAAGTGCAAGACTCTCATGCAACAGCAGGTTTGTCCCTACACTACATTTTAATAATGTGGGTAGGTGTAAACTCACTAGATACGTTATTGGGCACACCTGTAAAATGTAGTGCAATTCAACACAAAGGCCCTTCCATAAATATTGTTCTGATGTTTATGATGTTCAGTTTTTGCTTACATGTACTTAAATGTGTACATTAAAATTATATGTTTATTCTTGAGGTGATAGTTAAAGATAGTATTGTACTGGACTAAATTATATTTCTAATTATTTTCCCTCCCTATTTACATACGAGAGGAGCAGAATATTAGAAACACATCCAAATATAATGCAGTCCTGTACAACAGCACCATCACTACATTGGAGCTCATTGCTAAAACATGCAGTTTAATTTATAATTTAATTTCCTCTATGACATTGTCAAAAAACATTATAGGCATCATAAAAGTAGATTTTATGGCAGAGCAGTTGTATTGCATTAGCCCGTACAGGTTTACCTAATAAAGTGCACTTTTGCATCCAAGTGTCCTGCTGTAATTTCATTAATAGGCTGCATTATTTAATTAATTTAATAACAAACAGTTGTCTGTAAAGGCTCAGACCCCAGTTAAGGATGAGCTGTTCTTTGTCGATATTGTGTCATTGTAATCCTCGATGTGATACATTTTTAAAATGTCAGTATTTGTTCGAACCTTTATGAGCTTCAGAAGAAAATAACTGTAGAACAACTTGATGCCTAAAGATCAGCAGCGCTTTGGTTCAAGATTAATTCTATCCTGTGTTCATTTTAAAGATGGAAGAACTTAAAGCCAATCATGAAGCCATGAAGCTGGAACTAGAGAACAGCCATACAGAACAGCTGCAGTGTGTTAAGCAGCAGTATGAAGTGTCATTGGGAGGTGAGTGAACAGTACTAGACCAAATTATTGAAACTACATTACATCCATTCTCTGAAACTACATGTTATGAGTTTACTTGAAACTGAGTCAAGTTGATGATGATGATATTTTAACTGATATATTCTACCTCAGTTAACAAATGCATGATACTTTATTTACAATATAAGGGAATTTATTTGTACAGTTTGAGTTTTCTGAAAGGTTTCTGATGCCATAATACCTGTCAACTTTTTAGAGCTCAGCAAAGTTCACAATCTGGAGCTGCAGTCTTTGGACAAAACTTTGAAAGATGCAGAAGCCGCTCTATCTGTAAGCTTGACTTTTTGTTTTCCTTTTATCAAAGAAATTCACAGAAACAATAACATTGTGGATTGATGAACCAGTGCATAAAAAGTTTACTCAGTGACTTTGTTGTGCTGTTTACATCCACAGGGACAGATTGAAGTGCTGACTGCGGAGAACAGTGCCCTAATTGAGAAGTTAACTGCAGAGGAGAACAGGAGGAAGGAGCTGGCTGAAAAAAGTCAGGTAGTCTTATCGTTGTGCTTATTATAGCAGAGCTCCACAACATCTCATGACTCCGGTGTTGCTTGCCTGTAAGCAAGAAACAAAAATCAATAGTTCAGAAGTTTCCTTAAAAGAACACATTTTTAAAAGTGGTTCATAAACCATTAATAATTCTTTACCATGCTAACTTGTGTGAACAAATGTAGCGTTCATCTCTACTCCCTGTGTATTAGCTACAACTGGTGACTCCTTCTCTGCACAGAGATGTAGATGCAGAGTTTAATTTTCCCAGAGTGCTGTAGTACAGTGTGGCTGCCACTACTCATCAGCGTTAAGTGGCTGATACAAGTACTCAGCATTCCGCCCTGGCACAGTAGAGTAATTAAAGTAACTACCTCACATTACCCTGCCACTCCACATCTGCTATTAATAGATAAATAATAGGAAGAGCATAAACAATAGCTCAAAATTATATATTGACCACATGTAGTTTTTAAAAAAGGATTTGAAGTCATTTTAACACTGTCTTCAAGCACAAGACATTCTTTGCCTGTTTGTTATATTCAAGTCATTTTGTATGACACCTAAACATTCTGATTTTTATTGTCCCTCTGAGTTCAGAGCAATGACTATTGTGTAAGTGATGCATGGCGCCCTCTGTTGAGTGGTTATGGATTTATGGCCACATAACTTTTACGAGGCTGGCTGTCCTCATTTCTGAAGCCTGTAACAGTCCCTGAACATCTTGGCACTATGTATTTGTCCCTGCAGAAGGACTCCCACACCCTGTATCTGGAGCAGGAGCTCGAGAGCCTGAAAGTGGTGCTGGATATCAAAAACAAACAGCTCCACCAGCAGGAAAAGAAGCTGATGGAGATTGACAAACTGGTGAGACCTGAGGCACATGAAAATGATTGCTGATCATCAAGACAAGCAGCACTGCTGACAAAAAGAAAACACATGACTCACTCAACTATTCTGTTGTTGTTTTTTTTCTTTCCAGAAAGAGAAAAATGTGAAGTTGGATGAGAGCCTTCAGAAGGTCCAGCAGGAGAATGAGGACCTCAAAGCTCGCATGGATAGACATGCTGCACTGTCAAGGTAAGAGTTGTGTATATGTAGCGATGGAAACCAGACTTTGAAGCATTGAGCCACTCGTCCCAGTTCAGACTCTTTGTGAGTCACTGAACTTTTGAATGACTGCATTCAATTAAGTGCATGTTCCTCCATGTTATAGACCTCCATCATTTTCCAAAAACTATTAATCATTGAGCCACACCATTGAACTTTGTTACATGTTCCTTCCTTAAGATGAATATGGGCACTGTAGTTGATGTTGACTAAATCGCACATACACAGTCTGCAGCTGAAAATAGACCTAAAAGCCACAGTTAGTGATAAACTACAAAGCCCAGCTGTTGATTACTGAGCCTCAGTAGGAATCAATAGGTTTAGGTCTGAAATGTATTGAGTTAATTTCTTAAAGCTGTCTGACACATAATAATTGGTATATACTAGTTGTTGGAAGTGACTCTATATATACTGTAGATGAGAGCTTCAGTTGACAGCCTGCACATTTACATGTCTGTTAACATTTGTTCTCTAGAGCATTTCTAACTTGCCTGTTGTGTTAATGTATTACAGACAGCTGTCGACAGAACAAGCAGTGCTGCAGGAATCCCTTCAGAAGGAGTCCAAGGTGAACAAACGTTTGTCGATGGAGAACGAGGAGCTGCTGTGGAAGCTCCATAATGGAGACCTGAGTAGCCCTCGCAAGGTGTCCCCCACCTCCGCTTCCCCCTCCCACTCCTTCAGCCTCCAATCCCCTCGCAGCTCTGGCCTGTTCTCCAGCCCTCCTGTGTCACCCAGATAACGATGGGCCCCTGCTTCCAGGAAGCAGACCCTCTCTTTTGAACTATCCCCCTGGAATTAAGAGTCATGTTTGTTTCCTCTTTGCTTAGCAACACAACAGCCTGACCTTCTGGATCGGATGAACTCTGACACTTTCTGTACAGAGACACTATAGACTGTAAAAACAAAAACAAAACAAAACAAAAAAATTGCACAGAAGCACTTAATAAGCAAGGTCACCTTGTTCTTTGCCTTTCACATCTGATAGTATGGATGGGGAAAAAGGAAATCTCAGGACTTCTATGTAATGACACACTACTTTTCATGTGTACTTGTTGACAGAGGCAGAGTCTTGTCTTTCCTGAAGCTCCACACACACACACACACACATATAAAGTACATGCAGTAAAGAATACACACGTGCATGCATATGTCAGCACATATGCAGATACAGCTCTGCTGTGTGAGAGAGGGTTTCTTTGTAGAGTCTGTATTCAGAATAGCTATGACTACAGACAACACTGTCCCTCCTCAGAGCACATTTTATTTGAAATATGTGTGAAATATGGAATTGCTTCAGCACCATTTTCACAGCTAACTGCACAAGCGTGACAGTCAAATTATCATATTACTAACAACCATCTGCTCGTCAGGGCATCAGGGCTGTACAAGTCTCCATCTCTTTTGAAAATTTCTTTGAGGTTATGTTTTTTTTAAAGGCTGGGGTTTTTTACGTGTAGGTTGGCAGTTTAAGTATCATCTGTGGCCTCAACGTATTTTGTTTTTCACGTCTGTTTGTTTGACCCTGGGACCAATCCAAGTGTTTGTGCATGTGTTTGAGTCTTGTTGATCCCCTTCCTTACTGAACCCTCGCAATGAAGCTTTAATGTCAGGGTCTTTGCAAAGAGTTGATCAGAAGAAGCTTTACAGTACTTGTACTTCTCAGAGACACTGCCTCTTGGAAATGTCTCAAAGAAAATTTTGTGTGGAATTGGTGTTATTGGTGTGTTGACCCTGTTTGAAATATGCAATTAATAAAGTCTTGTATTAAACCTGCTATATCAAAGTCAAGATTTATAACTATGATCTACACATTTTGATACCAGTGCAACTGATGAAACTATTTGCTATTGGCTGTTTGATGCATTAACAAAGTATGGTATTAAGTATAGGCTATTAAAAGTGAAAGTACTGAAATGGAATAATTAAAATGTAATGCATCAAATTCATGGCCCAAATTCAGGGACAGCACAAAATCTTTCTGAGGGCCACCATTGGTCCACAGGCCGCACTTTGAGCCTCACTGCTGTATGAGGTATATTACAGGAAAATCTTTCCCAGGACTGGAAAACTTGAACTCAGCAGGTTATCAGCCCAGCTCAGCTTTTTGACTGTTGTGTTTGAGTCAAACATCTTTAAATCTTTTCCTAACCACAAACGTCCATATCCTAAGCTAAAGTATATTCCACAATCATAACAACCGGCAACTATTCAGTAAAGTGGAAAGTGCAGCAAGTGTTGCATTGGAACAAAATCAGTCCTGGGCCTGCAGATCACATTCCACATAAGGAGAGCATTAGGACGTCAGCCTGGCACACAGCTGAGCTTTAAACCAGATTCTCCTCTTCACAACACGCTGTAAAGCCAGAGCAAGTCTGATGGCTGCAGCTCTCTTCCAGCATCATTATTTAATTTAAATGTAGCATAAAGGCAAACTATGATTAGTCAGTGATGTTTGATTAGACGTCCAACACAACAGAGTGCCAGGGATTACAGCAGTCGGGTGTTGTCCCTGTGTTAGAGTCCAGTATCCAGATCTCTTCATTTGTCAATACGTTTTTAAAGTTGTTAGTCATTTGTTACAAAATTAAAATCTGTGCTTGAGTACTTGCTTTCTCTTTGAAACTTTTTGCAGACTGAGAATCTATATTAAGCTCTCACTGCTGTAGATCGTCTCATGAATTATGTTATGAAACAGTTTGTCTCTTATCAGATGTTCCCAGAGATGTTCAGTGGATTTGAGGTCTGGTGACTGTGGGAGAAAACCCCTGCAGGTCAGCACTCATTTCTCCAACCATGTTAGATAGGTGGCTTTGTGTATTGTAGCATTGTAAGGTCAAACAGGCTCTGTACCTGCAAACATAAGGTTCCAGTTTTTAAAATTAATGCAACAAAAGATGTAGCAATTTTTTAATTATGTTACCACAGTCTGCAATCTAAAAATACACCCATTTTTAAGTATATACATGTGGATTTCATCTGATCTCACTGGTTGATCAAAACCGAAGTTACTCTGGGGCTATTTGGAGATGATGTTGGTCGTCACAATGGTCTCGCCGTGCTGGTTCTTGGCTTTACAGATGTAGGTTCCAAAGTCGATGGTCTCCATGTCTTCTACTGTCATGACGCTCTGGGAGATGCGCGTGGTGTGGCCCATACCTCTGTTGACCAGCCTCCAGGAAGTTTGGATGTGAACTGGACGGTGGTCCTTCACAATAAAACACATGATTTACTACCATTGTGTCACTTGTTGATGAGAAACACCAAACAATCACAACAGATAAGCAATCATAAAGTTCACCATGGTGTATCAACCTCTTCAATTAGGAATATGTTTTTCTTTTTATCACTTCATTGGATGTTTGAGCTTCACTGTGCAGAACAACGTGTGTGTAGAGTTTGTTTTTCTGAGCTCACCTTAACTCTCAGTTTAACACGTGCACAGAGCAGTAGCAGCACTAGTTTGGTTGCCACATATGAATTACAAAAATGTGATGTGGAAACTTGAAACCTCCCATCTTCAGTGAGAACTGAAGAAGGCATCTTTTTGTCATTGTATTTAAAATAGACAATATTCTTATATTCACAGACTCTGGATCATTTGAGAAGAAGACATAAGTTGAACGAGGTAGTCGAACATTTTTGCGGCCAAAGTTTATATGCCTTAACACATGTCTCGAGTGGTCTTAGAGTCAAACATTGCCCAACAAACACAGATACTTGCTGTGCCATTTGGTCAGATGTGACGTGTTCTATCTATGTTTGTCTAGGTTTGCTCAGGTTTGGTCAATTTCAAATGCTTTTAAATGGACTTGGATTTACCCTAACAGTATACATAAATGGTTGAACTCTTCTCCATAGCAAGGCAGCTACTCATGCCCAGTTGCAGCTGTAAACTTGCAATCTGACATGTATTGACATTTAGGGGTTGCTGTGTCTTATTTTGAAATGAGCTTTCACTATTGGTTTGAAGTTTTGCTCTTACCTGACCAGGGTAAGACCAGGTGAAGCTCACGTCCATCTCTGGCTCCCCCAACACTGTGCAGGTTACATTGATGTTGTCGCCTCCTCTCGCGGACTCTGAAGAGGCCTCAAGGCTCACAAATGGTGGCCCACTAGGCACTGTCAGTAAGAAATAGTAGAACAATATGATCTATAGCCAAATACCTAATTATGTCTGCCGGTCCACTCCAAGTAGTCTGGATTACAGCTGCTGAAGAAAAGCCTTTCTGTATAAATTTATGACACTTAGAGATGAAAAATTGCTATTTAAATAGTCAAACTGACGATTTCTCTCCACGTGCCAGTCAAACATGCCATGGCAGCTTAATGTTACCTAAACCACACCCAATTTTCCATTTCATCAGTCCAGACTGTTTCAGTTGGCAAATATCCACAAAAACCAAGCTCAGCAGTGAGGAGTGAAGAGGCTTTTGACAACCTTTTCCTGAAATGTGACGAAGCAAAGTAACCAGCACTTGATTCACGACCGTGGAAACGACTCTCTCTCACACTTTGAATCAATAAGCCGACAAGCACAATGGTTATGCTTGTAACAGTAAAAGGCACAGGAAACTGGGTCCTGATCCTGCACTTGGAGCAGCATCATTATATGTTACTGTATTTATCACCATGTTGAAGTGTGATTGCTGCGTCCCTACCCTCCACATAGAGCAGCTGGTACTTGGTGGAGATCTGAGGGGTGCCCTTGGTCACAGCCTTGCAGTAGAAGACCCCCTGATGCTCTTGGCTGGGGTTCTGCAGGACGAACCCCTTGGTGGGGTCATAGGTCACCAGCGTGCTGTTGGCTGTGATCTCCTCCGGGGGGACTTCTCTGTGCAGGGACACCTTGGCCTGCGGGTCGGTCACACGACAGGGCACCACCGCAGGCCTGTCTGGGCGCAGGTACACGATCTCAAAGTGGATGGCGGAGGGGACGAAGAGGTTGTCTTTGTCTGTTTAGAGGGACAGATGTGTAGCACAAGAGAGTCAGTGTGTTTCAACAAAAATGTCCTCTATGACACTGGTGCAAAAATACCTATTCAGAGCTACACAGAGGTCATCATGTCATCAAGGTGATCGTTGTGTTTAATGGACAGCTGTCTTTATAGTGAAGACATTAAACCATCCATTAACTCATTCATTATAAATGGAACAGCATTGCTTTTCAATAAAACACTTAAGGTTTTAATTGCCACTAATGACATTATGAATGGAATAATAAAGTAGGCAGACCACTGAGGCTAAAAGGCTTTTTATAGGAGTTATGTTTATGGTTTTATGGCTATTAATAGTTTAAAAATCACTTTACAAAATGCCTTTTAGCCTGCTAATATTAGAAATGGAGGCAGATGCTCGACAGCAAGGCTGACTGACATCATGTCATAGAGGTTCAATAGTCTGTGTTTTCATGGTTCCCAAAGTCTCCAACACACAGCATTCACATATGATCATCATGCCACTTGCTGTGACTGGATGCAAATTGGTGAGAGCATTCACAGTGAGATCAAAATAGTAAAGTCATGGGCCACAAAACTAAAACAATGAGCTTAAAGACACTAAAACTGTCCACTGATTAGATCTGCAGGACTACTTTATCAGGTGATAATTCTCAGTGGGTTCATGACTCTGAGCAACACCTTTCACTTTACACATAGTCATTTGATCCATTGTAGATATAAGAATATTGATTAGTCCACTTTAAATCTAATAAATCTACCAACTAAAGGGATGCTTCATTTAAATGTGGTCTCTCAACCACCCAAAAGATTCTACTTCAGCATTATAATACCATATTCTTGATTTTATGACTGATAATAAATATGATATTAGAATATGATATTGACAACATTTAAATGTCTTATTGCTTATTTTAGAAAACGCGAATGTAAAATACAACATGCTCTGTACGGTATTCAATCACCTGTGAAGTAGATGTATGAGACATAGGTGCGTTCGTGGTCCTTATCGCACTCTGTGCCATCACACACTATCACCCAGCAGCTGTAGGGACCTGTGTCAGCAGCAGAGGGCGACGTCAGGATCAGCTGACTGTACTTGTCACTCTGCTTGATGCTGGAGGCGGGAAAACAAAGAATATCAGACCTTCACCTTCACATCAACTTATAGCTTGACGTAGAGCTGATGTCTGCTTGCAGCACCTGAGGCGCGAGTCGTTGAAGGTGTCCAGGTAGGTCGGGTAAGACCATCCGATAGAGTTGCCTTTGCAGCGCAGCTCTATGTTCTTCCCAGGAGTCAGAGTTGTGCTTTGGCCCAAGCGCACAAAGCGTCCCTTATCTAAAACCTGGGTCAACAAAGACTGGCCTTTCCCTCCTCCATCTTTTAGTTTGGGGTGTCTTATCTTCACCCGTTTCCCCCCTGGCCGGATGCGGTTCTCTCCCACGTCTTTTCTCCGCTTGACTTGTTGGCAGGCACCTGGATCCACAGAGGCACCGAGGAAGGAGGGTGAGTCAGAGTCAAGAGAGAAGGGAGGGGAGTAATAATAATGAAGATAACAAAGATTAGTCACAAAATCATCTGTTACTGTACTGTGGCCTATTGTTTTACAGAAACAGTCCAGACTGGCCTGCAGTGCTGCTCTTTGTGTTTCCAGCTGTAACAGTTGAACAGGAAGTGTGAAATCCTTATTTCTGGCACAAAATGTCCAGCCTCTCTGTCAGCAGTATTTCTCAGAGGGCACAGAACAAAGACAAGAATAAAATCATCAGTCTGTAGAGTTTGAGGGGTTTGTTGTTCTAGTCTTCTGCGCAGCATTAATGAGAACTCCGAGCAGAGGTCGGCAGTAAAGGCCAGTTAATTAGAAACGCCTGTTGCATGCCTCAGATGCAGCTGGTTTGAGTTGGTCTGCAGAAGAAAACTTACACAACTTCAAACTTTAACATTTGACATGCATCATATAAAATGCGTTGATAGCCATTTGATTGCAGTGTGTGCCTGATAAAAGACAAAATGAATTGTTTGTCTTCGCCATGGGTGAATAGGATTTACTCCTTTGTGAATCCACCTCCCATTCTGCACCCATCACAGACACAGACCGGAGCCCCCAGCCAATGTTTACACAACCTCAGATTATCTAATCCTCCCACAACTCCCATGTTACACTCCAAGTTCCCATAATGAAATTAACAGTCATTTTTCTCAGCTCATAAATCTACAAAACATATGTGGAGATGTCGACTTTACTCACCATTTTGGAGCTCCACCCAGAGCAGTGCCAGGCAAAGCACAACCCAGAGCTTCATAGTGTTCTGATGGGATGGTCAGAGGGGTTCTGCAGGGTCAGAGAGATCAGGAAGGTTTGGTGGGGGGGCTCAGTTGGAAAGATCAGGCTCTGAGCTTCACTGGAACTCTGCAGGCTCCAGCTACCCTGCTTAGATTTCCAGCTCCATCCTCCTCACAGACTGAGAGGAAAAGGGAAAATAACTTCGGAGTCCTTCTGTTTACTCTCTCACCTCAAACTTGGAGAGCAGAGACACATACTCTGGAGCCCTCTGCTGGGTCTGAGTGTGAGTCATAGCGCTTTTAAAGGACAGGTCCACACTTTTCAACTCAATGTTAAAACATACACTCATATGTCTGTTTAAACACTGAAACAGGTTCTGGTCTCTGCAATTGTTCCTCCTGACCCATACCTGTCTCAATGTATGTCTGGGCATGTGATTATTATTTTATGATAGACTAGACAAAATGTGGGCCTGGCCTTTTAGAGTTAATTACTGAACCAGAAATGCACAGTTGTGCTGCTCTGGAGGTGTTGACAGATTTTCGTATTGCACACCTCATAATTTGATGTAACACCAAGTGTTTTGCTCAAGGTTAGCACTTGCTGAGACATTACTAAATAGGGTGTGGTCAGTGTTGCAACGAATTTCAACATCAGGTTTTCTGCAATTTGTTATTCAGCCTTTAATTAACCCTTTATTTGATTTTATATCCTCAATATTGTTGTAGTCAAAATATTTGCATTTTATTTTATTCTATTCATAGTTTTGTTCAGACTTACAAAGTTGTCTTCAAAAAAACTAGTGGCCAGTGAGAACTTTGAATGCCACGTGATCAAGGTTGTGTAAATTCAACTTAATGTACACATTATGTTTAAGAGTTATGGCACTGTATGTCAGACAGACCATGCCCTCAACAATTTGCAACCACTTGTTGGAAAAAGGTGTGAAATATCAAAAAACAAATGAATATTTCATATATATATATTATGGATGCTGTGGTGGAAAGTAAACAAATACATTAACTCAAGTTCTATATTTGAGTACAATATTGAAGTACTTTTCTGTTACTACTTACTACATACTTTTTTTAGAGGGATGTATTGTACTTTTTACTCCACTTTATCTGACAGCTGTGGTTACTAGTTTTCATTTTCAGATGGATGGATTTATTGAAAACACATACACACATACACACGCAGTATGAGTAATTAAAATTATTAATTATATGTAAGTATATAAGTCACAAAACATATTTTCTGTAGAATAAGCATTTTTATTTTTGGTGCTGTATGTTGCAGAAAATAGCTCTGTGCTTTTACTTAAATAGGATTTTGAATGCAGTACTTTTACTTGCAGTGGAGTATTTTTATTTTGTGGTGTACACTATTACTGAAGTAAAACATCTAAGACATTCTAATACAAGTGTAGAGATGCATATGTGTTGACCTTGACCAAAAGGTATGCAGAAAAAAAAGTGCTTGTGTGTCTCAGTTTAGGGCTTTGGAGTGAAAACACAACCTTTAAATTACCACATGGGGGCGCTATCGACATTAAAAATGACCCAGTTCCTCTTGGATTTAGGGTCTAACTTTTCACCGCATTTAATTGAAATGACTTCCTTATTTATTTATTTTTCAGATATCCTGCTGAATAACAAACAATGAGAATACCATAAATTAAATAAAACACACAGTCCTACAGGAAAATACATTTATTGTTTTTTGTCTGTGCTGTTGGTAACAAGTGATCCTACATCATGACATCATGGTTACTTCTATGTACTTCATCCTGTAACCTCCCTGGAAGAATATCTACTTTACTCCTAGTGAGAATAACTTCTGAATTTGTTCCACATTCATTTAAACTGCAGCACAGCACACATCAGTCAATCACAGATCAATCCATCACCAACATCTGACAGGCTCAGTGTCTGAACTCTTGAAAAGTGTAGGATTTCTGCATATCAGATGCTGCAAATCACTGGCAGAACAGGCAAAAGATCAGACAGGAAAACAAGTTTCTACTGTAAACTAGAGCTCACTGAGCCTTACAATTCATAGTACAAGAAAATCAGGGCGGCCCCTAAAAGCCCAGAGAAAAGAATGTAAGCACTGAATCTTCACACAGTTCAGCACAAAGAGCATCTTATCTTCAAACTAACCGGATATAAAGCAACAAAGACTCCAGTCTTTGAAGTAACACGCTGAACACAAGAGAATAACCTGGAAAAATGCCCAGTTAATCAATATTATGTGGCATGACAAGCCTTTTCTAGATTATGCTTTAACTTGTAATTAGTAATTGTCCTTCATATTAGATGTCAAAGTAGTCTGGTTAAGAGAGAATAATTAAATGAAGGTTATGTCAACAGCACGTCCGCAACGGTATCATCTGTATCAATAGCACAAAATACCAGACAAACAGGAAAATACACCATGTCATAACCTGATAGTGTGAAAAAAAGAAAACTTCTTTATCAAATAACAATCTTCATCTTCCAATTGTAACAGTTCATAGATAAAAGACACCCAAGCAAAAAAACAAATAAAAGTGAACCTGTGCTGAATAAAAGCACCGCAACAGCTACAGATACCTCAGTAACTACAGCAAAGACTGATATGACCTGTTAATACCTACAGAAGTCTGAAACCTTCCTCACTTCCAGGTCTCTGATATATCCTGTACATACAGTAAATTGAGTCATGACATGTTAAGTGCCTACAAAACGATTTGACATATTGTTGGACTAAAATGTGGCAGCGTCTTCATGATCCTTTTATACAGATATCACTATTTGGCATGTATGCATACTAAACTATTATGCACAAAACAGTTCTCAAATATATTCAGCTTTATGATTGACAACACGTCTTTAACCTAATGTTTTTCAGCATCATACACTTGAAGTATGTCAAAGAACAATGAGTGCTTTTATCTCAAACTAACATTACTTTTAAACTAGTACATAATTGGTGTATCAAAATCTAATAATATCCCTCAATATCACCAAATTGATAACACAGAATTTTGAGATTTTATATTTCAAAACCCACCTGTACAAACCTGCTTCAAATATGAACAGAAAAGACAAATTGTGTGTGTGTCATGCACTAAGATCTCATAATGAAAGAGAAAAGCTTTTTGCTGCAGTTTTGGTATTGACTGCTTCAGTGTTACAGGAAATGAACATCACTCTCCAGTGTGTTACCTGTCCTTTCAATTCTGCCTCCATGCTGCCCCTAAAGCGCAGGGTGACCTCCGGGATGTCGTTCCATCGCAGTGATAGAGCGGCTCCCCGTCATGTGGCCACTGATACAGAAGACTGCCTTCACAGACTGACTGTGCTTGTTACTGAGGCACACATGGTGAAGAGCTGCTGTGTGCTTTTATGCATCTGTCGCCTCGCTGAGTCTGTGAATGAGCTGGGAAACTTTAACACTGGCTGGTCTTTTCTGGGCAGATGAAACGCTCCTGGTCTCTTCCTGCTGCACCCATACCGACCTGCTTCTCCCTGCTGGCCTTGTTGTGTTCCTGGCTGCTGCTGCTGCTGTTGTTGCTGCTGTTTAATGGCTCCTGGAGTAGGCGCTGGCGCTCCACGCTGTGCCACATGCCGTAGCCAAAGTAGATCAGGAAGCCTGAGGAAAGTATGGGAGGAGATATGAGATACCGAAAAAGAAAAAACGGTGAAGGCATCATGTCTTTGAGGTTCAGCATTTTGGGAAATATTCGCTTTCTTGCTGAGAGTTAAACGAGAAGATTGTTGCCATTTTCACGACTGTCTGCTAAATATGAAGCTACAGCCAGGAGAGCATTAGCCTAGCTTAGCATAAAGCCTGGAAACAGCGAGGCCGGTTCGGTCTGAAAGAAAAATTCCAACCACAAACGCCTCTAAAACTTACTAATTAACATGTTGGTTTAATCTGTGTAAAAATCGAAGTGTGAAACCATCATGTTGCGGTGTTACGAGATGTTATGTGCCAAACTATTTCTTGGCCTGGGAGCAGTGACTTCTTGAGGTCTCCAGTGTGTTGACTGGCAACATCGTGGCGACAGCGAGATGCCAGGAAGCCACTGCTCCGGCCCAAAAAATAATTTGGCACATCACCCCTCGTAACATCGCGGCACGATGCTTTCACACCTTGGGTTTTATACAGATTAAATAAAAACATTTTAATTTGTGAGCTTTAGAGGTGCTGGTGGGTGGGTACTGGCCTGTTTCCCCTTGCATTCCAGCAAGGTAACCGTCTCCACTCTAACTTCATACTTACACATGAGAGTGGTATTGATCTTCACATCTATCTCTAGACAAAAAAGTAAATAAGCATATTTCTTGAAATGTCAAACCATTCATTCAAATTAT
This sequence comes from Centropyge bicolor, assembly GCA_037975185.1. Taxonomy (NCBI): domain Eukaryota; kingdom Metazoa; phylum Chordata; class Actinopteri; family Pomacanthidae; genus Centropyge; species Centropyge bicolor. The sequence goes on from JBBMOC010000002.1 coordinate 6,105,912, forward strand.
TCCAATGGGTCACATTTGTTTGTAATTGTTAAAAGACGCTCACCCACAGCCATCCACACAGAGAAGCGTATCCATGTGTCTCCACTCAGCTGAAACATGAGGTAAATATTGACGAATATGCTCAGAATGGGCAGAAAAGGCAGAAGAGGAACCTGTGAAGACAACAAGCACATAATCTACCATCAGTTTATTTGGAATGGATCAGTCTCATTCCATAATGCAGGGCTTGGTATGAAAACAATGGGCTTATTGAGCTGCCACGCACCATGAAGGAGACCTTCTTGCTGGTCTGAGGCTGCCTGCACACCATGAAGATGCAGCCGCTGAAGATGAGGAGGCACACAGACAGCAATGCCAGGATCCACCCTTCCATTCCGAAGATGGAGTCGATGTGGTACGTGGTGAGATAGCTGAGCACACACACCACCAGCACTGTGGTTGGAAAACACACGCTTAATTCTCAAGTCTTTAGTTACATTATGCAAAATGACTTCAACCTGGCCAGCGTACCGAGCACACAGATGGACATGTTGACCACTGTGGAGGAATGCTCAGAAGGTGAGACAGGAGGGTGCAGGACGGCCTGCAGGGTGGAGCTGCCGCCCTTCAGCATGTTGAGGTGGGACTCCGACTCTGTCAGGTCAGACTCGCCCCCCTCAGACGACAGGTAGTCCCTCTCAGAGGTGCCGGCCCGCCGCTCCATGGCTCCATCTGGCTGATACCTGGACCACAGAGACATCGAGGTTTTAAAGTCTGCATTTTCACCACAGGTCAAAGCCACACTTCAGCACCTTTAACCCATAGGAACCCAGACCCATTTCATAACTTTCTGTAAAACTATGGGGGATATACCACAGACTAAATAGAGCACATAAAACACATTTCTGATGTTTTTGAAAAAATACACCTATTCATATTATGATTTATAATATTCTATTTTATTAAATAAGGCCAGAACAGGTTAAACGTAATACAGGACATGTTATTAAAGCATCAGATCTGTTAAACTGGTTTAAAATTACCTATAGTATCACAAAACAAGCGTTTTACTTTTACTACTTTCACCACTTTTGCTTCAGGTCACACCACCATTTTTGCAGAAGCCATGTGACTCCCCCACCACCACTACACCAGGGATATTTAGTATGTGTCGCTGTGAATTTCCCCACTGTGGGACGAATAAAGACTTATCTTATCTTAGGGACTTAATGAGTTAAGTTCAAGCATAAAGCTGTATGAGGAAGAGTCTACATCATTCAAAGTGTTTGTTACAAGCATTTGTTTCAGTGTTTCAAAATACTTCCTGTTTATATGCAGTATATCCTCTTTATATAGACCACTTTTATTGTGCAAAAGCGTAAGGGGTTTGGCTTTACTTTATGAAAAAAGATGACACCTATAAATGCAGCTCAATTTGCTGAACAGCTGAATTTGCTGCGGCTGCGGTGATGAGTCACCTCAGTTCAAATCAGCAGAGGTGAACATCAAGTCCAGAGTTTAGCAAGTACAGAAAACCTAAGTAAACACCACCTTTCAGTCAAGCAGCCACTTCATGTTCATACAATGGGAGCATTCACAGTTCTTACATCACCAGTGTGATGCAATAACATGAGGCGTATGTACCTGTGGGTTTTTTGGAAAAGCTATAAGGGAACCTGTTTCACAACATTGCACAAATAAGATTTCTTCCACAAGATATTTTTCTTCTTTTCTGAGTTATTTATAAATGTACCCACCTGAGAATCAGTACACACACAGCAACCAGCGAGTAGGCCAGCAGAGTCCCGATGGACATCATGTCAACCAGCGCTTTGAGGTCAAACAGGAAAGCCATGATGGCTGCAGCAAGCAAAAAAATACAATTAATACAAACACTTTCGCCTTCAAAAGAGTAAAGTATGAGAAATAAGAACTTATAAAAAACCATTTTAACATAATACATGAACATTAATTTACACCCATGCACAGTAGTATAACAATATAATCCTTGTGACTATAAATGGAAAAGCCGTTTTCTGCAAATGCACCATCCAACAAATGCACGTGAACACAAACAGATGCAAATTAAATTTCATGCAGACATGTTTTCCCAATAAAAAGACACAAAACAGCTAGATGCCTGACAGCTGCGATCATCTCCATACCCAGTGTCGTTTGATGTGGGATACACTGTGGTGTTTGCTCTGGTGTATCTCAGCACTAGACATCAGTATGGAGCTGATCTCAGCAGCACAGTTCAAACACAGAGCCATGGTATGTTTGCTGCTCCTCGCAATAATACATTCAGGCAAAAAATAATAAAGCAATCTACCCTGCCCACTTCTCCCATGTTTTCAACATAAGCTAGTGCTCTGCTTTACATCTGCCTGTCACTTCACCAGATCATTCACCTGACAGGTCCCAGTGCCAACACCTGAGCACATCGAGCATGGCGCAACCACATAGCATATCTGGATCCTACTGAGCTGGAAAGCATTAGAAGTCAACGTTTTTAACATTGTATGAGCCCCACTGTGGCCACCATCTTCAAATTCAAAGCAAACTTCAACATAACCTCCTCCTCATTTCAACTTAACAGCATATGTGTACATTGGACTACCCTGTAACTTACAATTCATTATCAGCAAATTAATGATATGGAGTTAGATTTAAGGGAATAATTTGACATTTGGGGAAATGAATTTGTTCTGAGAAATGAGAACATTTGCTATTTTTTTTATTTACAAAAGTGACTGGAAATCAGAATGACTGAAGTGGTCAACACAACACTTAAAATTAAAAAAAAAAAAAAAAAAATCTAATCTCAGCTTTATAGATGTGTGTAATGCTTTCTCACGTGTTCTTGGAAACACCACCACCAACTTTAACATGCAGTCACCACCACCATGTGCACAGATAAAATACCCAAAACAAGTCCACGACACAAGCCCATGACAGACGAGTCCTCGTCTCAGGATCTTACCCGCTGTGGTACCTGCCGCCATGGTGGCGGCCACAGGAGACTGGCGCTTACTCACTTTGGACATAAATTTGAACAGAATACCATCTCGAGCCATGGCAAAGAGAATGCGTGGCAGAGGGAACATGGAGCCCAACAGGCTATGGAGAAGAGGGTTCATGGTTAAGTTGAGGGCTTTCTGGGAAAGAAAACATGACACCTGCACAACTGTGAAAGAACAACATGTGTATATGGAGGGAAAACCTCCTAAACTGGATCGATTGAAGCAAAAAGTGTAAAAAGGTCGGCCAATTTCAGGATGAAAAGAACCAATAGATTATCTGCGTCTTTGACTGTGTCTGTCACAGTTGATTGGTGGAGAACGATTAGCAGGAGTGATCCCACTGGACTCTGCCCGGCTCTCACCTGCTACTACACCCGAGGTCATAGTGGCAATAAGTGGGGTCTTCGTCTTAGGATTGATTCGGGCTAAGGCTTTGAAAAGCACCCCATCCTCTGCCATAGCATAGATTACACGAGGCATGGGGAAAATGGAGCCCAGCAGACTGCATGAGACAGCAGAGACATGCAAGACCAACACGTTAGTCAAGAGCCCCCAAACACAGAAACAATCACTCACACTCACACACACACACACAGGCGCACTCACACACACTTACACTTACAATCACATATTTAAAGCTTCAGTGCATAGTTAAAGTCAATAAGTGTCTTTCTTTCCTGTTGACACTTATCCCATGCCTTAATTTTCTTTCATTCATTTCCATCAATTTAAATGAAAGGACTACAATAGATTGCTGTCAACAGTTACATTTTAAATGTTTGAACTATAATTTTGTTGTTTTTCCTGGTTTTGGGAGCTTGTTTAGCATTGGATTTAAAAATTACTTAATGAGCCTTTGAGTCATTACATTTGCCAGGACTGTAAAGTCCAAAGATATAAAAAGCAACAAAATGTGTGTTAAAGCGTTTCAGAGCTAGTACAAATTACTGCCAAAGGGTCAACCCCACATTAAACTAAATCCTAATTGCAGGCACTAGGTTATCTAAAATGTAATTTAAGTCCAATTTGATAATATGCACATGAATGCAAATCATGGGATAAGTTGATGAGTTTAGGGAATATAGCGAACAGGGAAGAAAGACAGAATTATCCCACGCCAATATATTGTTTTGAGACAAACTTTCCCACCTTATTTATAATACATTAATTGCAAAAAGTTTATTACAAAGGCATGCAGGTATCTGACACCAGAGAGAAAGAAGCACTGCACCCACTACGTCCCATAAAGCAACAGGAATCAATCCAGTACCAAGACATAGACAGAGATATCTGGTCATAATTTTTGACCAGATCTCGTTCACCATTATCACTCACTGCAATCACACCAATCAGAAATAAACGACTATTATAAACTCAGCTCAGTCAAATTCAGGAAATTTAACATCAAAATGCTTTTGTTTACCTTGAGTATTAATATATTGCCTTCAATTTATTTAACAAAAGTAAATCCAGTTCTTACCTTGTAGAGAGGGCACACAGTGAACCTGCTGCGACCACATATTTAGCAGGGCCCCAGCCCACATATTCAAAGGCCATGGGCAGAGGGCTCTTTTCATCCAGCAGGTAGTAGGGCATCATCAGCGTGAGAGCAGCCGACACACCAAAGTAAGCCAGGAAACACACGGTCAGAGACGCCACAATGCCGATGGGAATGGCTCTCTGAGGGTTCTTCACCTCCTCACCTGTCACACACAGACACACAAATATTGTTGCATTTGGCTTTGATGAAATTAATTGATGCTAAATACCAACACATTGGTGGCTCACCTGTAGTTGCGATGCAGTCAAATCCAACAAAAGCATAAAAGCAGGTGGCAGCTCCAGCTAAAGTCCCACTGAAGCCGTAGGGCAAAAATCCTCCAACTCCATAATCACTGGTCACATTGGCCGTCACTGACAAGTTCCTGAAACATACGTTTATTTAATTCATTTACAATATACATTTTCATAAAGTTGTGGACTGATCCGAAAATACCTGTTTGGATCATTCCACAGGTAAACAAGTTCATTGGTAACAGGTGATAGTATCATGATTGGGTATGAAAGGTTCATCCTGGAAAGACTCAGTTGTTCACAAGCGAGGATGGAGAGAGATTCACCACTTCGTCAAACACATGATTGTATAAAGTAGATTAATTCCTAGGCACATCATAAAACTGCTGTCAGTAAACATAGTTTGTTTGCAAATGATTGCATTCTGTTTTTATGTCTGTTTTACAGAGCATCCCAACCTTTTGGAATCAGGTTTGTACAACTGTAACAGTCAACAAATGAATACATTACCTTGTAACTATGGTGACATTTATGAGGGATTCTTCAGTTATCCTCCAGTTGCCTGTGTCTCCTTTGACAAAGCCGGAGATGATGACGAACAAGAGAACCAACACGTTGATTGAAGTGAAGACCTTGTTGACCCAGGCTGACTCCTTCACCCCAAACGACAGAAGCCCTGAGATAACCAGAGAGACAACAGAGCTCAGTGCAGTACTGAAATGCTGGTATTGGTTCAATTAATATTTGATCTGTTAATGCCCACGAGTTACCATGTGTGTTTGCACACATCATAACAATTAGTCTTTACTGATTGTTCATTCGTTATTATCATTTTTATCAAGTTGTCTGACTTAATCCAAAAACCTAATACTTTTTCAGAAGTTGTGTTCAATAGAGACAAATTCCATTTATTGAAAAACTGAGCTGGTACTTTGTGTAAAAAATACATTAATGAATTTGAAGAATTTTTTAAAAGGATAAACGTCAATAAAATGTACGGAAAATGATTGATTTTCATGATTCTATTGCTGTAAACAGGATCTGCTCTTTTTTTTTTTTTGACTTGATGGACAGATATTCGATAAATTCTACATCTGTGCTGCTTCAAAACAACCAAACACTAGTGGATTGTTCTGGGGTCACATTGAACTAATGTAATCATTGCATTGGCAGGCCAGCGGATAAAACACATGATAAAATTTTCAGTTTCAGCCTGAGGGTCATAAAGGTGAAATTAAACCAAAACACATCCAGTTTGAATCCCTGGACTGTCCTGAATCTGACCTCGAGATATGAATATGGAGTACTCCCTGAGCAAAACAGCTTCTGACAATACTAAACCCTCAGCTGCTACAGAGGAGCTTCTCAGTGGCCTGAGGTTCTGTTCTTGTACTGGGAAGTTCCCATCTGTGATTGTGTGTGACTGTGGGAAAAAGGACCAGGGTGCTGCTGAAATCCAGCAGGAAGATCAGGGAGATTTTATAAAGGATGGTGCTCCCTGTGGACTCACATTGCCCAGCCCTAATAAACACTTATCACACAATGTCCTGCCATTTCTTTATTGGATTAGAGCAGCTTTGGCTCATGAAAGTTGGTGTTACTAAACAAAATGTCCCAATACCAACTTTTGTTCTTTTTCTATATCGTCCCTGTACAAACATTGAATTTCATGATTTTCAGCCTTAATTTGCTGACTTACCAGATAGCAGCAGTATCAGGCAGACAGCAAAGAAGTCAGGATACTGAGCCAAACCAGGAAAGTTCATGCTGAAGTAGGTTTTACAGAATATCTCTATGTGTCCTCCTATCATTTCATCGAACGTGCCACTCCAGGCCCTGGCAACTGACGAGGTACCTGTGAGAAAGCAATCAACAGACAGCATGAAGAATGAGTATCTTCTTTAAGTAACATGCAGTTTAAAGTCTCCAACTCACCAATCACGTAGGAGAGAATCAGGTTCCAACCAGTGATGAAGGCCCAGATCTCTCCTACAGTCACATAGCTGTAAAGGTAAGCAGAGCCGGTCTTGGGGACACGTGCACCAAACTCAGCATAGCACAGGCCAGCCATGACGGAGGCCAGGGCAGCAATTAGGAAGGAGATGACAATGCTGGGGCCTGAGTCGCCTTTGGCCACCTCGCCTGCTAGGACGTAGACACCGGCTCCCAGAGTGCTGCCCACCCCCAGGGCGATGAGGTCAACAGTTCCCAGGCAGCGGCACAGCTTCGAGTCCTCCAGGCTGCTCAGGTCGACCACTTTCCTGCGCACCAGAGAGCGTCCGAATGACAGAACCTGCTCCAGCATGTTGGCTCCTGCTGACAGCGGGAAAGACGAAGAAAACACTGGAAATACCTCTGCAGATTAGGTCTGGCCTACTTCACTGTGTGTAAAAAAACTGTTCATTTACCTCTTACTTGAACTTAAATAATATTTCAACAAGATTATCGTGTTAAATGTGCAAAAACTCATGCTCTGTGATATGAGTAGGTAATTTGATTGGATGAATCAAAATGTGTTGGAGTACAGATGTAGTAAGATGTACAGCATGACGACCTCTATAATGCAGGTACATGAAGAAGAATATTATCTGAAAAATCTCGACAAGTCACAGGGCCAGAGAAGAAAGAAATCAGGCCAGTGAATCATTAGTACTATTCTTTATCTTAGCATCAATATTTGCACTTTTCTTTAACTTTCAGTAGGAGGGACAAGATTTGTTAAACCAAAGGTCAGGTCTGTGAGCACAGTTTGATTTAACACCACCCGAACAAGCTGCAGGAGCTGCAGATTTTCAGTTTGTTCCTTTGAAAAAAATGCTGAAAATCCAGTTGCAGAATATGTGAGGATGAAACAAAGATGGGGTTGGAACTGTTGAGAGGGGTATTAACCCTACAAACTATGACGTGCATTTTAGGAATGCTGCCAAGTTCAATAGTCTGGTCAAGTTCATACAGTAGCCTCCCATTAAAATCTATTGTTTGGGGTTATGGTGCAGATCTAAGTAGTCAAAGAGCTGCATTCATAAGGGGACCATGAATGCACCACTACAACACAATATAGACATTCCATTATCTCCCTTTACTAATTACTTTAAAAAGGACATAAAAAGACATAGTCTTCTTTGTTTTCATTGTCTTGTCTCTAAAATGTCTCTTTTCATTAGTAAGGGTGCTGGGGTCCCTGCCTAAAATATTTGCATGAATGCAATATGATGAAAGAGAAGTGAAATAGTTTGAATAGTTTGTATCTTGCTTTTGATCTTAAGGCTTCTTCTTTGAACCAACACTTTGCTTATCTCAACCGTGAATTAACACTGACGACCATCCAAATATGCATTGACCTCCATTAAGTCTGGATTTTTTACACCAAAAGAAATGAGTTTTGGATGTGACAGCTCATTATCATGACAATGAGGGCTGTTTTACAGCATCTCCAAGAACAGAGTGGATGAAAAGTGAAGATTTTAGAGACCAAAATTAGATTTTGATGAGTGAAAATTCAGTTTTGGAAATTGATAATACAAGTTGCAGTAATTTGTGTGCACATTTCCACCTGTATCATCATTGCAAACATGTCATGTGTGTTTCACATTGTACAGTGACAGCAATATCTAGGTCATATCTTAAACTGGTATACACAACTGGTATAGCAAATGGTAGACTTAGTCTATTTCATTAGAGACATGCACCTACCCGTTACAGTGGCTCTGTGTGGATATGACAGGTCTAAGATCAGACACCCAAAAGAAAAGGCTGATAGAAGTGTCTGTGCTTTTCTTCCAGTTTGCTTCTGCAGGTAGCCACGGCAGATCAGCTGCACATGAAGCGCAGGTAAAAGTCAAATACCATCCACTGATCCCATGAACTGCTGCCTGGAGCTCTCCTTCAGCTCTGTGCTCGACACTAACTCATATGCTGGCATGCACACTGTGCAGAGCAGTGCTTTTACGCCTCCCCTCTGTCCCAGTGTTTCTTCATAGGGTCTGCCCTCCTTGCCCCTAGACTCAGCCTCCAGTCCCGCTGCAGCCAGGGGAGTGACGTCTCTCGAGCAGGGAGGCAAGAGGGGAGGAGGGAACCCCAGGGAATTAGGGTGAGGGTGGAGGGGTGGCGTTTTACCTCCATGCTTGAGGTTTGAGGGAGTTAAACTCTGTGGAGACAGCATTGTACCATAAGCTCTTGTCCTGGGATCACACAGCAGGACAGAGAAGATAAAGGAAGGATTCTTGATGGTAGATTTAGTGATTTCTAATGCAAAATGAGGCCAAATAGATCCCAGCTGCCCAGATACTTACTGACTACTGATAAATGGTTAGGCAACTGGCGTTGACAAACATTGAGGCAGACACTTGTGTTTACCCAGTGCGACCCACAGGAGTGCTGCTAAAAGCATGGGTGCTGATTGGTCAATGAAGGGTGGACGAGCTACAGTACTGGGGGTTTAAGTCCTCCTAATGGATGACAGGTATTGCTCAATGTTCCCTAAGGTATTGCACCCGTGGACATTACAAAATCAATAACACAGCTCACTGTGGTATGCCACCAAAAGCCTGGCATCTCCACAGCAACTGCAGTTACAAGTTTGAGCTCTTGGAAGGACAAAAAAAGTCACATTTTTCCTTCACACACTGCGTTTGAATTACAGCTACGGTTGAGTTTGCAGTGGAGGGAATTTGTGCCAAGACCAGCTCAAACCAGCTTGAGACCTCAGTGGGAAGGTGGCAGCTGGCCGCTAGAAACGCAGTCCAGCCCACAGACCATAGACTCCATGGCATGACAACAGCCAGCTCTCTCTCAGTTTGTCCATCCAGCCAAGCAGCCAAAGTAACACGGCCCATCGCCCGCCAAATCTTGGCTGCAGGGGCTGATTATCTGACCTGCATGCTGATGAGGAAAGCCAATGCTTTTCTTAGTGGTGGGCAGGCTGGAGACATTACTGTTAATGCTGGCTGTACACTTCAACACACACACACACACACACATACATCTACAAAATGGACCCAGATCAATTCTGATTTATACAACGCAATATCTTCAAATAGGTTTTACGGGATATAATATACATTTTTGTAGCACTTAAAAATGTGAATATACTTTATTTACACATATACTTTACACATTTGTAGAATAACAAACGGATGTCCTCCTGTTCCACAAAAATACCTGCTTTCGGAAGGAGCAGTGAGTTTTTCACTTGCAGGTCGTCAGTGTAACCATGGAAAGGATGGAAAGGAGTCACTGGCTCACCGTGTCCAACTATTGACATGCACTAATTCTGTGAAGTCAATTGAATGCATTTGCCCTCCAATGGCTGAGTGACCTAGCTTCAAAAACGTTGATATGGTCAACAGATTGAGTGGTGTTTGCCTTGCAGACACCGGGACTGTTCGCTCCAGTTAACACTGGTGTCACCAGGAAATGTTAGAGTGACCAATTACTGATAAGGCAGACAACAGCTCTGAGTAGAAGACAAGACTCAAAGTGACCTCCAGACTAAAAACAGCAGTCTTTGGGCCAGGAAGATGCTCAGAAGATGCTTTATGGATGAACTAAAGTTAAATAAAGAACAGGGTCACAGATAACTTAATAAACTACATGAATAAACTTATCCCATGATGAGACACTGGCAGACTGAATGTACAGATCAACTTTAGCAAATTAATCTATTTCAGAGCAGCTCACTGTGAAATGTAAAGACAAAGTATAAAAATAGGCTAGAAATTTGTTTAGGAGGCCAGTATTAGCAATGGTTCACATGCTGAATTTAATGTAACAGCACAAAGCCTCTTCATATTACATGTTAAGAGCAGTCTGGGGACTGAAGCCTGAAGACATTACCTGTTCTTAGTTTGACTTAATACTCTTTTTATTAGGTAGGAGGATGAAGTATTATCTATGGAGGCATTCATCTTCACTGAAGAGTCCCTCTCCCTGCTCTGCTAAAAATGATTTCCTGCCTATCTGGGTCAGTGTACAAACCTTGTACAGTACAGCACAGGGGGTTTGGTGTAGTGGTAAGAAAAAACTAGTACATTTGCACAAATCTAAATGTGATACAATTAATTTGGGAAATGCTTTAGGAAACAACACTGGCCAGAGGTTTGGATGTGGTTCAAGGCACAATCTCAGAGCAGGTCAGAGTAGTGTACTGAACACCATCAATCTTTTGTTTTAACACATTTGGCAACAGCAATACATTCTTTTAAATATGATCTGTGATGTTGAAGAATCTTTTTGGCCTGTGGGTTAATTGTGACCTCAAGCTGACTTTCCTCCAAGTCCCTCGAGATACTTTGACTTCCAAAAATGAATTCTGCACTGAGAAGGCTAAAACGTGGTTTACCATAAAACTGGCTGATATGCAAGGGGGATTTTACAGATTTACAACCCTAAATAAATATTTGGTGTCAAACCTTTCCTCTGCGCTGTCATGATCCTTTCGCCTCTTTTTTGGGCCTTTAATATGAGGCAATTACTCCTAGACACCAATGATTAGACATGTATCAGTGATAAAACATGAACAAATATCAGTTCAGTCACCAAGGCTGGGGTGTCTTAATTAGTATATGCTCAGGATATGATAGCTTACCTAAACAGAGGAGAGTTATCTGATACAAGTGATATTATCAGAACTGACTTGGATTATATAATCATTGGAAAATGAAGCTTTTTTGGTCCCTCAGGTCTGAATGCAGTGCAGTAGGAGAGGGTGTGCAGCAGGGCTGCCAGGCGTCAGTAAGTCAAATCACTTCTGCTTAGTTTAACCAACTACTTTTATTGTTTTTTTTTCTGTCTACTGTCCTGCAACAGATGGCTTTTCTGCTCACTAGAAATACTGCTGAATATAAAAATACATTTGCTGTGACTTACTGAAACTATGAAGACATCAGGAGAACTTGATGAACTACAACAGTTCAGTGTGGGTGTACAAAAAAAACACATATACATTCAGTTGAAATCTTATGGGATCCAAATGTGTTTGCACTGCAGAATTTCTCAAAATAGCTTCAGTCTCTGTTCAACAGTTCAGCACTTACTTAAGCAAACTAGACATTGTATGCTCAGTGCCAGAATGTGCAATCATGTATTGAAATACAAAGAAATGTAGCCTTTGAAAAACATTTTAAACTGTCTGCTGGGGTACTTTGTGACACAGCCCTCCACATCTGAGCTGGCTGCAAAAATGACAAAAAGTTGGCCAGCTGCATATCTCAAAATGTGTTCTGCTGACAGCTTACAAAAATGCTGTGAAGCTGAGCGTTAGACGAGAAAACAGCACCTCTTTCAATGGCTTTTTTAGTCTCAAGTTTAAAACACTGCTCATGATGTAAGGCATGTCAATTCCAGTGAATACAAGAAGAGCAAATCACGGTTTCAACAAAACAAAAGCAAGCAACACCACCACAAATAAACACAATCAACCACAGACAACTTTGCAACAGATACAGACAGACAGGAGCAAAGACAGACATGAGCAATAGGACAACAGTAGCACTAAGGTAGGTCAAACCACAGGGCAATTCAGCAGCATACGAGTTGTATACTGAGAGACATTTGCCAAATGTTGAAGTCATCCAAACTAGTGCTGTCAGATTTGATGACTTGTAAACCATGTTCTTACCTGTGTAGAAAAGAACCTGAAAGTGGTGAGTTCCCTGATGGGGACTGGTTCAACATTCCATTCATGTGCAAGTTTCCTCTTGTCACTGCTCTTATAATATGATTTGTATTTATGTTGAGGGTTTTTTTCTATATGTGACAAATGCTTGCATTGTTGATCAAGTTTTGCCGGGTCAGTACATGACATCCAGTACATGACAGTGGTGACTACAATTACATTTCTTATCAAGGGTTTACAGGTTTGTTTATATTCCCCACCGAGGGACAAATAAAAGTATATCTTATCCTATCTTATCTTATATAATTATTCTAGTTGTCACAGATCTGCAAGTGTTGCACTTGAGTCCTACTTTGTTACACTAGTGGCCTCAAACCTGAACTACTTACATGTAAGAGCTTTATCAACAGGAAGTTAGGTGAGATATGATCATAGCATTCATGCACATTCTAGCAGCCTCAGTTGACATGCAATTTCTTATGAATATTAAATTTGTATTCGGCCCTGCTGCAAAGCTTCTTGGCCTAAGTTTTGAGACATTTGAGTCCAACACAAGATATTTGAGTTCTTTGACCATTTCTACTCTTTCTCCAAGTATAAGTATGTGTGGCTCAGCAGTATTGCTAACTTTCTTTGAGAAAGTCATGCTAGTGATTTCTGACACATTTAGTTGCAGACAGCAGTGATTTAATCATTCAGTAAAATGGGCCAATGTGTTGGTTAGGATGACAGGAACCTGCCTTTTGGTATTGCTGACATATATTTCAGTGTCATCAGAGTACATTTGAGTGTCTATCTTGGGGCATACAGATTGCACATCAATAACATAAGCTAAAAAGTAATGGGCCTAATATGGATCCTTGTGGGATGCCAGTGGAGGAGCTGAGAACAGTGGACTGATGGTTCTCTACTCTGACAATTTTAAAATGGTCAGAAAGGTAAAACATATTTTTCTGAACCAAACTACTCTTACCATCATTAGCTTGGTTCAATATTGTGCTTATTTATCAACAACCCACTTTATTAACCAACATATAGAATTCATTTCAGTTAATTTCCTTCTTAAATGACTTGAAATGAGTAAATGTTTTGAATTTATTTACTTTTGTCAGTTAATATTCAAACAATATTCAGTATCTCTGGCCTGAAACGCCCTTTAAGATTTAACGCAGGCCTCACTTGGGCTCTGGCGGGCTTTAGGACCCGGCGGCGCAGCTCTGATGAAGACTGCAATAGCAACATTATGTATGTTTACCTGCGCGCTGCTGACCAGCTTCACCGTTTATGCTACCCTGCTGATTATTGTTATACTGCTGTCCACATGTTGTACTGCTGGTAGTTGTATTGTGACAGGCTCGGCAATCACAGGAAGCTGCGGCTCATCTACCAGCAGCTGATGGAGCACATCCGACTACCAAAGGTAACCGCACATCTGATGGCAGTGATCAGCCTCCATTTCCGCACTGTAACCCACGTCCAGTGTCCCTTCAGCACAAGGTTTTAATTCAACCCATTGAACAAACTCACAGGAGTGATCAAAAGGGTGTGTGCCGTGTCGGCCACGTAGACAGCCTGGATCATTCTGCTGCTATCAACCACATTTGACGGCAGGCAGGGTGTGTTTCTCTATCAGTGCACTTCAGTACAGCTGTGTGTCAGAGCTGATCCTTAAGACCTAATAATAAAGAGCTGATCACGTAGAGCTGATCATGTAGAGCTGATCATGAAGAGTTTGTCATGTAGAGCTGATCATGAAGAGTTTATCATGTAGAGCTGATCATGCAGAGGTGATCATGTGCTGAGGATGAGGCCATTTGATGTTCTTCTCCTACCTCCTCCTACAGGTGGAGAATGTCAGGCTGCTTGACAGAGTGACCCCCAGGAGAAGCAGAGTGGGCACCCTCTACTTGACAGCCACACACACCATCTTTGTAGAGAGCGAGGCTGGAGTGCGCAATGAAACATGGGTAGGCAACAACTCAGTACACTGCAATACTTCAAATCAGTTAAGACAACCAATAAAAAACAGTAAATGTTAATGAATGTTTTTTGTTGAGATGCTGTCAGAAGGCCTCAAATAGAGTCAATGTAGCACATAAGCTGTTGACAATGAATGATTCTTTAATCACTGTGTGCTTACATGCATCATGCTGTATCATGTGTTCGCACTGAAAAACATAGTAAAAGGTCTGCATTTGCCTTACATTTATGTTACCAGGTGCTTCACAGTTTGGTGTGCAGTGTGGAGAAACAATCCGCCTCAGCCTCAGGATGTCCTCTCATCATTCACTGCAAGAACTTCCAGGTTCTTCAGTTTGTCATACCTCGAGAGCGGGAGTGCCATGATGTTCACCTGTCCCTGCAGCGTCTCTCCCAGCCAGGTAAACTGTTCCATGTCAACAGAGCACCAATTTGATCTTGTTAGTGCCCAAATGTGATTTGAGGGCTAGAGAACCAGACCAGTATATCAGAAGTTTAATATTGTTGTCTGATATTGGCTTTTTACAGCATATTGATTTCTGTTTTGGAAGTAAAAATACATCTTTGCTAACTAAATTTTAGGCATCCTTGTTAATATATATATATATATAGATATAGATATAGATATATATATATATAGATAGATATAGATATATAGATATGTATGTATTAAAACATGGATATATTTTTTAAAAATAATGTCTTTCTCCCAATTATTTGTATCTGTGCCAGCCTCAAATTTGATTGAGGTTTTGCACATTAACTTTTATCTGTCTCCCATATTGTGCCTTGCAGAGAGGTATGAGGAGCTGTATTGCTTCTCCTATAAACCTAACGTTGATGAGGAGGAGAGACGGCAGGAATGGGACTTCTTGGACCTCAAGGCTGATTACAACAGAATGGGACTCCCAAACTCCCTGTGGAAACTCTCCCCTGTCAACCAACACTATGAGGTCAGTGAGCTGACATCCATGACCAGTTGAACTATTTTATCCTAATATGGACATGGCAGCAGCTTAGATGTTTGTTATGTTATTTTCAAAGGTGAGTGACACTTACCCAGCTGACCTGTTTGTGCCAGAGTCCGCCACACCTCCGGTCATAGTGGGGAGCTCCAAGTTCAGAAGCAGGGGCAGATTTCCTACTCTGTCGTACTACTCCAAAGAAAATCACGTAAGATGACTGCGTATATGTTTTCCTCTCACAACTCACGTCAATTCATGGAGAATTAAAAGTTTCAAACTGCACAAACTCTGCAACTCCTGCTCAGGAATGGTATGAAGTTTGTTACAGGAAAGCCTTTTAAAGCAGTTATTTGGACAAACATGTAGAGCAGGGATCATATATTAAGATGTAAAAGTTACAAGGACATTACTTCTGTTTTGTGTTTGCTTTGCTTGGCCAGTTTTTGGTGCCAAAATGATTCATCAAAACTGGTTGGTCATCCTCAGCACTGCCTTCAAGCAGCCACAAGTTTTGTTTCACAAAAAAATTTAAACCAGAAAGTGACTTGACTGAAAGTTACAAACCCCAAAGTGAACAGTAAGTTGCTGCAGTTCAGTCATTGATACTTTATGCAGATGTATTCAGGCTATGTTTTGCAGTTGGGAAGTATTGTTGATTTGATACCAGATTTTGACTGTCTTTGGAAATTTTGCATTAAAAGAAATTGACATACAAACTGTACATCAGATATAGACACAGAGGCTGCCATCCACAGGACAGTCTTTGCCATGACATTTAAACAAACACTTTGTCAAGTTCAAAAAAAGGTCCCACGAGGAGATGTCCACTCTGTCATTAAATCAAAGCATGAATTGTTAACCATTTTCTACATGTGAATCAGGAACTAGATGGAACATTCATAATCCCTTCTATTAATCCTTGTCTGGACAGTTGGGAGTGCTTTATGTGTTCGAGGTCAGCTTCCCAGGGTTGAGGGTCCAGTTTGCAGAGCTCAGATCGTACAAAGGGGCTCTGCTCTGGTTCATGAGCCAGAAGGGAGAATCACACAATGGTCTCTGGCCTTTTCCCCTGTGGCTACTAAATGGATATATGAGAAATTGTGTGCTTGATAAATTGAACATGCAAGGAAAGGAGAAGCACTGTGAATTTGTATTCACCCTGATTCTCATATATTGGTTATATATTGGTGATTTTTTGTTTTGTTCGAAATGTCATCCAAAGTAATAATTAACTTAAAATGGACTGTGAAGACAAGCAAACATTCCTGTATGAAGCCTGAGTGCCTCTCACCTCCTCCCAGGCTGCCATCTGCCGTAGCAGCCAGCCCCTGTCAGGTTTCAGCGCTCGCTGCCTGGAGGATGAACAGATGCTGGAGGCCATCTTGAGGTCCAATCCCCGCAGCGACTTTATGTATGTGGTGGACACCAGGCCTAAGGTGAGCCCTCTGTGCCTAAGGAACAGCCTGCGAAAATACAAGTCTTACAGTACTATGCTGTATGTTCAGGTGGGCTTTATTTTCCATCTTCCCTTCTGACAGCTGGATGTGCTCACAGCAAAAGCCTTGAAAACATCCTGGCTATGTGCTTGTTGAACCGTGATCAATATTATATAACAGATATTTGTGTGAAACTTGCATTTTTTGTTATTTTGCTCTTTAAAAGGTAAGTTCTGACTATTAAAAATTTCTCTCTCTAGCTGAATGCAATCGCCAACCGAGCTGCAGGAAAAGGCTATGAAAATGAAGACAACTACTCCAACATTAAATTCCAATTCATTGGAATCGAGAACATCCATGTTATGAGGAACAGTCAACAAAAGATGCTAGAAGGTAATTATCATGTCTCCCTAAAATGTTTCTCACACTGATTTAAGATTTAATTACAGTAGAAACACAGTGCCAGAAATCCACCACACTACTGCTTGTGGAACAAAATGTATATTTTCTGGCATTGTCTGTTTAAAGTCTGCTGCTTCTTCACATTACTAAAGCAGAGCAGACCTCATGCTACCCCCTGTGGCTTTCATATGCGCTCATGCAGACCAGACTGTACTGCAATCAGGCCTCAAATGAGCCCACAGGAGAATTTCTGGGTATTGTGCAGGGGTGCTCCTAGGAAGACTTTGAATCCATCTGGATTTTATTTCTGAGCTATTTTGGTTTCCTGGAGTGGACAATCCGGGACCCTATCCCCCAAAGAGAGACCGAGGGCGTGAGAATGATGTGATTTCAAGTCTGAAAAGTTATAGCTGCTCTTAGTTGTGATAACTCTTTGCCCCCTGGCAGCACAAGGGAAGTCTTTAAATGCTGGAGACAGCGCCTGCCCTTCAGAGCCCGCCTGACTTGCTCTACTCAATTGCACACTTGAATAAGATTTTGAAGATCCCCTGCCTGGCGGCATTAACTGAAACATTTCTTCTAAGTGGGAGTCTGCTCTACAAGTGTTATAAAAGGTTGAATGAACCCATTCACCTGCTCGCTCTCCTGTAAGTGGCCACAGAGTGCTCGTACAGGTGGTACGGTGAAAATAAATCTGTCACATCTGTCAAAACCTAAATGAGTGAGGAGTGAGCAGATGTTTACATAGGCTTATCTAAAAGTAGCATCTAAAATATCTAAAAGTATGTCTGAATTATGAATGCTAATACGATAAATTGCTCTGAACAAATGGCATGTAAGCTGTGGAGAAACGAGTTCATGTCACTCTGCCCCTCCAGTGAACTTATATATATATATCTATATTTATGTTGAACCCTGAAGATGGAAAAATAAATTTTAGATTCAGTTTTACAAGAGAAACAAACATAATGCAGGAAGACATATGGTACAGAAATAGATCTGTATTTAATTGTCTGCCTTGCCAGCGTTGTCTTACAGTCGTCATATTTTAAAATGCATTGCCATAAGACTAAGTCTGCAGCCGTGCCAGCTTCTCTGTGAGGCTACACTTGCACACAGTGGTTCTTTTTGCCTAAATGCCAACATGTTGATGAAAAGTTATGGGATCTCTGAAGTGATTCAGTGTCATCATGAGGGCAACATGAACGTCTGTACCAAAATATCATGGCTATCATTAAATAGTCACCAAGGAATTTAACTCAAATCCACAAATGAATCTCATGGCACTAGAGGAAAAAGTAAATATCTCTAGAGTCACTGGAATTCATCATCTGGGAACCCTGAATATTTGTACAAAGATGCTAATGCGGTTCCAATCTATGTAATAGATAGTCTATGTATTAAGATATTTCACAAGTCAGGGGATCACCAAAGTCGGTAGGAGTCATCCTCTGGATGAATACCTATGCAAAATTTCTTGGTGCTAAATTTCAGTTGTGGTGCTATTTCAGTCTGGACTACAGTGTTAGACAGACTGAGAGACATTGTTATCCCTAGAGCTAATGTGACTGAAAATATTAACTGGAGCACAAATGAACCATCACCAGGAAGCCGAAGGAAATCTGTTTTGAAAAACAAAATAGTATTTTCTCATATTTTCTCATGCCATACACAGATTCCCTATGGATTTGTTGTCATGGATGTTATTAGCGATGTGAATGTGAGGTTTAATAAAGTCTAGCGTTCAGGTATGGTCCATGCTTCCTGCCAGTCAGACAGCTGTGTTGTGGTTACAGTGTGTGAGCTGCGTTCCCCCTCCATGGCCGACTTCCTGGAAGGTCTGGAGAGCTCAGGCTGGCTGAAGCACATCAAAGCTGTTTTGGATGCAGGCATCTTCATCGCCAAGGTCAGTCTGGAGGTTAATCCCTGCTGTCTGTCTCAGCGCTGCACTCAATATTAGCTTAGGTGTGTGTGTGTGTGTGTGTGTGTGTGTGTGTCTGTGTGTGTGTGTGTGTGTTTGTGTGTGTTTGTGTGTGTGTGTGCGTACATTGCCAGTTATGAAGTACACCGAGCCAAAACTAATGCAGTCTGATATGTCAGTTGTGCAGTATGCCTTCATGGATATAAATGAGGTGGACAAAATAATAGAAACACCTGTCAGTATAACACAACACGATTCAACACCACCACAAATTACTGCCTCCAAAATGAGTTATTCAGATCACTCCCCCTTGGCTCTGTCTTGTATACTGTATTTATTAGAGGCTCTTAGCTCTTACATTGTGCTTCTGAGACTCCACCAGTCAAATACTTAATGTTACACATAGTTAAGTTCAGGTAATAGCCATAGTTAGACTCATTCAGTTCAACAGACAGAGGCAAGATTTCTATGCAGTCTTACAGGAACTGATAAAATACCACAAGTAACTATGTCAGATATCTCAAAGCAGATGAAAACAGGAACATGAGACAACAGTCCTAGAGAAACATGATACAATGCAACAACAATAAAAACATGTGTCTATTCCCCTAAAGTTCAGCAGCAGACACCGCAGGTTTCTGGCTCTGATGCTCTCTCAGCCATGTACATTTTGATTTCTGCAGCTTATTGTAGGATTTTAAATAGCACACACATGTGAAACTACCACACATTTCTTTACTGATCATTTTTATTTACTGATTATTTTAAGGCACATTTCTGTGTGGTCCCGGGCTGTATCTCAGATCTGTTAACACCTTGTGAGCATTGCCAGCACACCAGCATTGCGTGTATTATTGAGGTCTAAATGGCATGTTGAATGCATTTCCTTCCATTTGCAAAGCTGATTTTCAAGTTATTTTAAATCGTGCCATGTTTACATCCATGTTCTTTTGCTAGTAGTCTTCTTCTACCCTCCTTCCTCCTTCATTCCTCATTTTTATTATTCTAATGGATAACTGGCAGAAGACACAGATTTGGTTTCACTGAAATATATAATGCAGCTGAAATATGATTTTAAAAAATGTTTTGGTACAGGCACTTCACACTGGATGATTTACCATGTTTACCAAAAGTTGCTATCTTTAGAAATGTGTCTGTGTGTGTTTGTGTGCGTGTGCAGGCTGTTGCAGAGGAGGGTGTCAGTGTCCTGGTTCACTGTTCAGATGGTTGGGACCGCACTGCCCAGGTGTGTTCAGTGGCCTGTGTGCTGCTGGATCCCTACTACAGGACCCTCAAAGGACTCATGGTAGATACGGATCCTTTTTGTATTTAAGTTACAGTGTAGCATTGCATGTGTTCAGTAGCTCTGTGAATGTCACATACCCCCACTGGAACACACTGGAACAATCCAGCTACATTCTGAATGATGGGAGTCCATGCTGGGCTCATGAGGTTTGTTTCTTTGATCAGAGGGATTTGTGCAGGCTAACTTGGAATCCACCAAGAGCCACTGTGGAAAATAAATATAATAGAGATGTCAGCTTTAGGGAGTTGCCCCTGAAGTCAGAGGAAAGTGACCCCACACAGAGGGTGAAGAGGTTCAACCATTCTGCAGGGTTTAACTGTGCACTATGTCTGAACCTTTAATCAGGACTCAGTGAAATTCAACATATACAAAAACTCTGGTCCTCCTTGTGTTTGTGCTTTCTGTACTTAGGTTCTCATAGAGAAAGACTGGGTCTCATTTGGACACAAGTTCTCTCACAGGTTTGACTAAGATATTACGTATTACTCATCATAGCCTGCATGATTTAGATATAATGTTTTGATCTTACTGTCCTCACCTCTTTTCCAGATGCAACCACCTGATCGGAGACCCTAAAGAGGTATCCCCTGTCATCGATCAGCTGCTGGAGTGTGTATGGCAGCTCATGGAGCAGTTCCCCTGTGCCTTTGAGTTCAACGAGAGGTTTCTCATCACCATTCACAGCCACATCTACTCCTGCCAGTATGGCAACTTCATTGGCAACAACCAGAGGGAGAGAATAGAGCTGGGGTGAGATTTACAGCCGCAGACACCATCACTTTCTTTTTTTTTCACAGCACAGACACCTGGACAGAGCCACTGCTCTGAGAGAAGACTCATTACACCCAGCAGTATATTATATCACTGGCTGATGCAAATGGAGACTACTCTGTGCTAGAATCAAAATTTCTGTGTTTTATCAGAAGTCTATTAGTCATGTTTTTATCTTGTCTCTCCTTGTCTTTATCTCCTGACTACCACTTGACATTCATACAGAGTGTGCGAGAGGACTCACTCTTTGTGGAGTTATCTCTGGACGAACCAGGCAGACTACATCAACCCTCTGTATCGACCAGACCACAGCCAGACACAGGGGCTCCTCCGGCCATCTACCGCCCCCTACTGCTTTAAGTAGGTTCTTACAAACAGTAACAGCTCATGCAACTTAAGTTTCAAATCTAGGTATATGCATGTAGTTCCTATTACAGGTTTATGGAAAAAGACATGCCTAAGTTATTGGACTGTTTTGTAATAAATCCATCTAAATGCAACAAAGGAAGAAGTCAGAGCTGGGGATATGTTCATTTCAGCGGTTGAAATCTCCTGCTCTGAATAGGTTTTGGAGAGGGCTGTACAACCGTTTTGACCGAGGGATGCATCCTCGACAGTCTATAGAGGATTATCTGAGTGCCATCCAAGAGGAGACAAAGCAGCTGGAGGAGCAGCTGGCTTCACACAAACAGGTAGGACAAATTTATACTGCTCATCATGAGAAAAAAACATCTACTGCAGTGTTTTTCCTGATTATAGAAGATGACTGTTGCCCTCCTTTATCAATAGAAAATTGCTCAGCTGGAGCAGGAGCAGGGGTGGAGGAAGGTTACCCAGAAAACAGCCACCTTTGATAAGAGCCCCACAGCATGGGCTCGAGGTAATGACCTTGGTCTGGCCAATACCCCTCAGGACTACACTGGTGGCTTCATCACCAGCAGCCCCTGTCAGCCCAAAGCACCAGACAGCAGCCTGATCCTTCTGCCCAAGGACTTGAACCAGTCATCTGAAACCAGCCTCTCTAACGGCAGCGACCAGGAGTCCGGGATTGCTGACCTGAGCTGCCGTTCACCCCTCAGCGAGGACAGTGCCAGGGATCCAGACTCTGATGAGGCTGTCTACTCAGCTGCCTAAGCAAAAGTAGCATTTAGTGGAAGGTCCACACGGGGCCACTGAACAAACCTTCACACTCACAGGGTAGCTTGGCTATTGGCTAACTCCAGTGAAAAGTCTTATTCGGGTTACACAGTTGACTTTGGTTTGCATGTGGTATGGTGGATTCTCCCTGTTGCCACGTACTTACTTAAAAGCTGTTTACTGTACCACTTTTTACTTCTTATGCTGGTGAGCGAATTTATGATTCTAAAAGTAATAACAAAGCTGAATATACATTTTTTTATCCATCAGGTATTTCACAATGTAAACACCTTATGAAAAAGGACATGAATTAGTCGGCAGCACTTTGAGATAGAGTTTTCAAAGCACCATGAAACAGAAGAAAAAGAGCTCCAAAGAGATAAATTCATAGGTTTAGGTGCATTGATCTTAAGGACCGAGTACCAGGAGTGAAATAGTTATAAAAAAGAGTGGAAATAAGAACACAATTCAGCTAAAAAACAAAAAAAACAAAGACAAACTGCAGTGATTAAAAAAGACTCATCAAAACAATGTGATGAATTTGTACCCAATATAGGCTGTTG
Source organism: Centropyge bicolor (assembly GCA_037975185.1). Taxonomy (NCBI): domain Eukaryota; kingdom Metazoa; phylum Chordata; class Actinopteri; family Pomacanthidae; genus Centropyge; species Centropyge bicolor. The sequence continues at coordinate 6,128,804 of JBBMOC010000002.1, forward strand.
ACACATGCTGCTAATTGGCATTCCAAATGACTCATCTTCATAGCAGTGTTTGCAAAGATGCATTTCCTTAAGTCCTTTTCCATGAAGTGTTTTGATAATTTTGTGTAACACCTGATTTAATTGCTGTCGCACCTTATGGTCGCTGCTCTCACAGGCAATCTGGATTTCAGTCTGGCCTAGAGGAGCAGTGATAATCCTGTCCTATACAAAATTTACTTCAAATAGCAATGTAGCAGTGTTTCAATCACAGAATATGTGAGGACTGAACTAAACTCCCTCAACACACCACAGTGACCTCAGCTGGGTTTTGGAACCATTACACTACAATAACAAGTGATTAGTTGTGTTTGATTGGCACCTGGCATTGTCACGTGATATCTGCATTACAAGATGGGGTAAAAAACAACTTTATACATTTTGTTAGCAATATTTCACCACTAGATTTGTTGTCCTCAAACCAATATTCTTACCAAAGGGAATCTATTATTTACTGGTATTAATAGTAGGCAAAGTAAATAATATAACTACTGAATACTGAAGCAGCAGACTGGAGCATGTGAACACAAATGTACAAATGTACTGCTGCTTTGGGCAGCAGATTAGCCACTGACTTTTTTAGTATTTGTGCCATATACACTGTAAAATAAGCATTAAAACGGCTGACTTTATTAGTGTAGTAACACATTAGATGCACTCCAATACTGCAACTGAACAATGCAGAGATTATCAAGCAAAGCATGTTAAGATATTTTTGTACTATGTCCTTTTTTTGACTACTGTCATCTTGCTTTAATGCATGTTGTTTTTATTTGTATCAAAGGCTCTAAACTGACCTTTGACCTTGTATGAAACAAAGAGCTTTATATTGTTGTGTTAATTTGTTCTGGTGGAATAAGAGCCAAATTTATCAAACTCAGTTAAATGCAAAGTTGTGTAATTTGTGTCAGTTTTCTTTTGAAATGAATAAATACATTAGTGTCAATCATATTCTTTTCAATCTATTCTTTTATTAATACTTGGTTGTGTGCTTTTTCTGGCCAAGGGTGGCCAAGCCTGGTTTTATTCGCCCAGGGTGTGGGATTTCTGGATAATCTACAGAAAAAACAAATTAACAGTGTGATCTGTGAGTAACTGACTAACTTGAAATGTGTTGCTGTTGACTTTTTGAAATGTAATTTCCCAGTGCAAAGACAATCTCAGTCCCTGGGAAAATAAAGCCAAAACTGTCTGCATGGCTAGATTTGACAAGAGATAAGTGAGAAATTATGTTGCTGGTTTTTTTAATAAGTTGAGTGAACCGTCCCTCTAAGAATGTTAGCTATGCAGTCAGCTGCACAGTCATTCTTGAGAACCTATCTGTATCTCACTCCTGTTTCCTTTTTCAACATATAGAAGCCTTGATGCAAGAATGGTGCAACTTTAACTTCTGGTCCAACAATTTATATATGATGATTTACATAATCACCCTAATTTACAAACAATATGTTTCATGTTGACTTGCATTAGTAGGCCTCTACCAGAGTTTATGACATTATCAGTCAGGCTCAATAAATTGCAGCACAGACGCTGTCTCTCATTTTAGGGCTCAGCATCAATCCCTGTTGTTTATGAACATATGTCCAGCTGTACTGGCCCTGATCCAGACCCTGAAGCCCTGTCAGCACCAGTAGTGCTGCTCTGTGGCTCATCCAGCTGTCTGCTCTCATTTACTATCTGCAAGCAAACAGAATTTTACCAATTATACATCTTTTTTTGTTTGAGTGGTTTTATAGGTTTTCCACAATGTATCAGTGTTAAACCAAAGTGCAGATGAAAAGAATAAAAATGCAAGATCAGGCTAATTCACGTGAACAAAAACACAATAGTATATGTATAATCTAGGTACTGCTGAAAACTGATGAGGAATTTAGCTGATGCAATTTTTAAAAGTTCAAAATGTTTGATTTACTTTTGATCAAATTTTCTTCTTCTTCTGTTTAATTTGCTGTCGTTAATTTGTTTGTTTCCTGTCATTTTTACACGTATTAAAACGGGAACAAATAGGACGTGACCCTCAGCCGCCCTCAACGCACATGCACACATCCGCACGCACGGGACGTCGCTGTCTTGCGTGATGACGTCACGTTGTAGGCTCAGCTATGATGGCAGCCGTGGGTTGACATCGATACATTACTGAATATAAAGTATTTAAAAGTTCGCGGAAAGCCCCCCGACACAATAACGTAGAACAAACTAGCAGTTTTCAGATAGCACACACTTAAAACACACACCGCCCGGTTTGGGGAACGGTAAGTTGACGAAGCTACAGTGAGCTTTGCAGTATCAAAGTGGCGCCGAGTGTGTTCATGTGTGTGTGTTTGCTGCTAGTTACTCATGTCTTTCATGTCACACACACACACTCCTGTTCATCTGTCGAGCTAGCTGTCTACCTGAGGAGTGTTGAAAGTGTACACACCTGAGAACCTCCCGTGCTCCTGCTCATGTTAGCTGTCTGTAGCCTGCTAACTGCTACAGGTAACCTAGCTATAGCCCAAAGTGCTGCTGAGAGCTGCCTGCGACGAGCTAATGTTAACAGCAGCCAGACAAGCACGTCCTGCATATCTTGACCAGACAGCTGCTGATCCCGTGTCTGTATTTATGTAACTTGTTCGTTTCAGTTAAGGTGAAGTATCCCAGCCGAAAGGAAGCACAAACCTCTCTGAGACTGAATTAGCCTTCCCCAGTTTTGAGACTAAGATATCTGAGCCTGAGCAGGTTGTATGTCCTGAAGTTATATTATAATGTTGCATATTGTTGGATATATGGGTTGTTGGTATTTTTTTTAGGTTATCTGGAGATCATGTGTTGTATGTCTTTGTTCTTCCACCTCTTGTCATTTGGTCTGTCACAGGTCACCAGGTTGGATCTATGAACCAACTGTCTTGAAGCTCCTGTCTTTTCTTTTTCTTGGCCTCTTTCTCTTTGCATGGTAAAGTGGCACTATGCCCGCAGCTACTGTGGATCACAGCCAAAGAATATGTGAGGTTTGGGCAAACAACCTGGAGGAAGAGCTGAAGAGGATCCGACATGTCATCCGAAAATACAACTACATTGCTATGGTGAGTGGTGCTCGTAAAGGGCAAAACTGTCAGACATGAGCAGATTTCTGTTTGGTACAATGAGTTGTCTGTCTTCTTACAGGACACAGAGTTTCCAGGTGTAGTAGCCCGGCCAATTGGAGAATTCAGAAGCAACGCTGACTATCAGTACCAGTTACTGCGCTGCAATGTGGATTTGCTCAAAATAATCCAGCTGGGCCTCACATTTATGAATGAACAAGGGGAATACCCTCCGGGAACATCAACATGGCAGTTCAATTTTAAGTTTAACCTCACGTAAGATGGCTTTTGAGCTTCTCTCACACCATGTCATGTATTTGTGTTATTCAGTCCTGTGTTTTCAAAATCAGTGGAATATGCAGTCAACAGAAAACAAATGGTTATAGGAACACAAATTGGAATGCAACATGTTTTGTGTCAAATTACAATTGATTGGAATTTGTTCATCTTTATATCATACTAGCAAAGGGAGATTCTCAGCCTACTTACAACACACACAGATCGGAAATTACACATTTAGCTATAGTCTTACAGTGTACATTGTTTTGGTTTTTTTTTGCAAGACACATCTGTCAGGCCAAATTGAACCTCATTGCATGCCAGCAACTATTTTTATGATTATGACATTCAGTTACTGTTTTCATACAATATACTTGGTTGTCTTTGGTGTTTTAATAACAACAGTGTGACATTTGCTTGTCTTTGTCTTTAGAGAAGATATGTATGCACAGGACTCCATCGAGCTCCTGACCACTTCAGGGATTCAGTTTAAGAAGCATGAGGACGAAGGCATTGAGACGCTGTACTTTGCAGAGCTACTGATGACATCAGGAGTGGTGCTCTGTGATGGGGTCAAGTGGCTGTCTTTTCACAGGTATTCTGCTTATGCAGTGCTTTTTCTATGCAGTCAATTAGATTTGAATTGAGGCAGCTATGCTGTAGACAGCTGCATAGCAACAGGAATCAAGTTTATTGGGTCCAAAGTGTTCAGAATAAATGGAAAAATGGACATATCACAAATTATCTTCTCATCTCTCATGTAATTTCATTCTTTGCTTTTCACCTAGTTAATAAACAAGCACTTGCCAGAAACAGGTTGTGTTAATGCTGGTATCATGATTATTGGATAATTGGTTTATTGTCCTTGCATGTGTAGCAGCCTTGTAAACTTGACAAAAGGAAAAGGTAGAGGCATCAGAAAAAGAGCCAGTCGTCATGTCTTATAATTATCTCTTGAAGCCTCCCCCTATAAAGTTAAAATATGTGCCTTTGTTTGTGTATGTATGTTTTGCAGTGGCTATGACTTTGGATACCTGATCAAGATCCTGTCCAATGCTAACCTGCCTGAGGAGGAGGTGGACTTCTTCGAGATTCTTCGCTTGTACTTTCCTGTCATTTATGATGTCAAGTACCTCATGAAGAGCTGTAAAAACTTAAAGGTATTTAAAATATATATATATATATATATATATATATATATATATATATATATATATATATATATATATATTCGTTAGGCTGTTATCTGTCCCTCAGGTTGCAGACATAACTATGCTGCATTATCTACCTCATATTCTCATTTGCNATATATATATATATATATATATATATATATATATATATATATATTCGAGCAGGCAGCACAGAGTATCTCCTTGTTTATTTATTAAAGCCTTACTCCTTTGTTTTCTATGGCCTTCAGGGTTTTCTTTGACTAGAAGTGTGGATCTTGAGTGACTCACAGTGTTTTGTTTTCAGGGCGGGCTGCAAGAAGTTGCTGAGCAGCTAGAGCTAGAGAGGATCGGACCACAGCATCAGGCTGGATCTGACTCTTTACTCACAGGCATGGCTTTCTTCAAGATGAGAGAGGTAGGTTCCTCAATCAGATAGAGGAATTGAATATGTGAATTGAATGCTGTCAGATTAACATACAGACTGCAGCAGCGCAGCTTATAACATGCAGAGCAATGTGAATCTTGTGCTGCCTTCTACAATCAAGTCTGTAAAAAAGTATTTTCCACAACAAAATATGTTTTAAATATCCATCAATGATGCAGCCTGAGAGAACAGAGAACGATCTTTTTTGCTATACTAACATTTTTAGCTCACTGGCCTGTCTTTCTGTCTCTCTCTGTACCACCCCCACCCTGCACCAGGTACCAAATATCATGTGAGCTCTTTATCTAAATGTGCTGTCATGTCATGAAAGACGCTGTTAGCAACATTAAGATAAAAGTCACCAATGTCTGAATGACAAAATGCCAGCATCCCATGTCTGAAACGGGCTCAAAACTCAAAAGATACAAAATGAAAAAAATCACAGATCCTTACATTTTGAGAATACAAAGCATTGAATCTTTAGCTGAAATGTTCTTCAGCATTTTTTTATTGAGAAAAAATGATTAAGTTGATCAAAATTTGTTGATTTTTCTGCCAATCGAGCAAACAATTAATTGAAAAGCTGTTTATGGCTCCAAACCCCACCTGCATCTGCGTCTTCTATTTTGCAAAAACATTGTGCCTCTCTAGAAACTATGCACTGAAATATGCACCTCTATCAGAATGTTAATCTCCTTGTCAATTCTGAAATACTTTGTAAAGCTGGTAAAGATAAAAAAAGACTATAAGTATACATTTGTGAGCAGTTCCAGAGGATAAAACCTAGGGTCCAATATGTCAATTATGATGCATTCAGTAATGATATTAAATGAAAATATCGGTGTCAGCTCTCTGTGTGCTGTGTTCTTTATTTTTTTCTCACAGATGTTCTTTGAGGATCATATCGATGATGCAAAGTACTGTGGTCACTTGTATGGGCTGGGCTCTGGCTCGGCCTACGTCCAGAACGGAACGGGGAACGCTTACGAAGAGGAGGCTAACAAGCAGCAGTCGTGACATCACTCTGAAACTCTCCCATCCTACGGTTCATCATGCACAATCAGTGCGGCACTGAAGCCAAGCTTCGCCAACCGGATGACAATAATGGAAGATGAACGAAAAACATACACATGTCATTTAGCAAGCTGCTTCTCATAGGTTTTGCTTATCTTAGACAACTGAAAATGATGGTCCAAAAAGATCCAAAAAAAAGTCACAGCTGTCCTCACACATGCTGGCTGCGTGTGTGCCAGTTTAGTCTTTTATTCCTACAAAGTGATGTAGGCGGCCTGGTTGGATCAGTTCAATTTAACATGCTTGAAAAGAGGGGATTTTAGTTTTCCTAAAAATGTTCAGTAGAAAATGTTTTGCACTTTAAAGTTCTAACCTGATTTTATATGGAAAGCTGAAAATGTTTCTGGTGTCTCTCTCCTCTTTGTTGCCTTCTCTGCGTTCCTGTTTTACATTGTGAACATGTAACTCTTTACGATCACAACAACCGCACTCACCATGTTCAGCCTTAATATTAGCTGCATACTTTTCTTTTAAATTTTAATTTATTGTGCTGGTTATCTGACATTGAATAGATTCAACACTAAGACAGCACGTGTCAGTACACTCGCCCTCTGCCATTGGATCTCTTGTATGGTGATGAGAAAGGGAGCTCTCAGTGAGTTTGTTTACGTGCACATGAATATCTCATTGAGGTTTTTTTTTTTTTCTTTCCATTTGTTAATATAAAGATTTGTTTATAATGACCTGAATAAGCTCTAATCCCACTGTGAGAAGCCTTTAGCAAACAATCTGGTGTATTCTGCTCACTGTACACATAGATTGGATACTAAAACTGGTGAACATCATTTCCTCTTTACTATCTGTTGCTCTTTTCATTTAAGTATTTATTATAATTCTCCGAGTAGCTGTATACAAGGACTCATACAGTATGTACAAGATGCATACTTTTCATTAGAGGAATGTGAATTATAAGTGCATGTGAACACCCTCATTGACACAAGCACACATGAAAGCAGATACATCATCTCTCTCTGATTTCAACCAAATTCACCAGACCTTAAAAAAAAAACTATTAAAAAGTGTAAAGAAAAAAACAAAAACAATATAGCCTGCTGTAGGACATGCTGAGGTTATCCTGAACTACTCTTGTTGAGAGTAATTTTTTTTGTTTGTTTTTAATTGAAATTAAGGTTTTGTAGAGTTTTAGTGTTGTAATAAAAGAAAAAAAGAGGTTTTACTCATTGGAAAAAAGATAAAATTGCCTTTTAACACACATCTTTTTGTTCCAGTGGAATTCATTTCACTTGTAGTTCTGGCCTTTTGAATGACCTTTTTTTTGTGTTGCTTTCCAGTTCATTCATGCTGCGTAGAACAGCCGCATGTACTAAAAAGTTTGAATAAATGCTGTGTTGTTGAATAGTATCCTGACCATAGGTGTGTGTTGAAGTGTAGGTTCACCTCTTATTAACCTCCCTAGGCGTCTGACAACTGAAACAGTTTTCTTTCTTTCCGCAGCACATCTTTCACACTGTAAAGGAGTAAAAGAAGAATATGCAATATACAAGAGGATTGTTTTTAGATTATTTTGTAAATAAAGGCTTGAAACTTTTCTACCATAAAATGTTCTTGGCCATTACATCTCTTTAATGACTCAGAATTCCTCTAAATGTGCAACAAAGAGTCAAATAGAGGCTGGAGATGAGCTCATTTTATTCTTATAAGGCATCACAACTGTACAGTATATGACCTCACACATCCATATTGTCTCTTGAGTCATACAGACAGAAGAATAGAAAAATAGAGATTGACACTGACTGTCACCATGGAGTGTTTTTTTTTTTTAAACAAGCATACATTCTTCCAACTAATTTTCAGTGATGGTTTAATAATTTCCAGCCAGAGATGAGAACAGACAGAATCCTCAGAAGGTGAAAATAGACTGTACAAAGCAGCTGGAGGTGTTCTCTGGGTTTTGTTTTGTTTTTTGCTCTGTAGTTCAGCCACAACACTGTTGCGAGTTAGAAAAAACTGAACAGTATCTGCTTTTTGATGGTGAACAGATCTGCAGCATTACACAGAGGCTTTGCTGGCGGCCGGTGTGTCGGCCCTCCAGAGACAGTCGGGAAGCTTTTGGCCGGCAGTTTGAGGTGTCCTGTAGGCTACCAGACAGGAGTTTAGACATTAGGCAGATGTGGACGCGTGCTGTCACAGCACAGAGCAGCACCAGCTCTCAGCTGTTTCAGTGTGACAGCAGCGTCCTCTCTCATGCCGTTAATGAGTCAGAAGAGCCCTTATTCAGATTACTAATTAATACATTTTGTTTGTTTGTTTCCAAGCAAAGGGAAGAACATCTTGTGGTACAGTTCACTACAACAAGTTGTGTTTGTGTTGACATCCTGAGATGAGAGCATGCATCATTTGAACTTCCACGACACTCACCACAGTGGGTGGAAAATCTGCCCCCCCAATACCAAAAAAAAAACTTTATGGGAAAAAAAACAATGGCAAAATGAATATCAGTTACATCACATTAACTCTACCACTAATCTATACTTAATGTGCAAACATTTGGCAAACTTATAACAGCGTTTACTTCATGTGCTAAGCTATGACTATAACATAAATGAACTTGTAGGTAATTCGACTAACATACAAAAGCAGCTCAGATTGATCTCCTAGTATACAAAGTGCAAAGACGTCTCTTCCATTGCTGCTGTGCTTTTTCATATACAAACAACAGAAAGGGCGATAGTTGGAATGCAATATTCATTTCAGTCAACTTGATCTGAAGCCTTTTCAGATAGCAGCAGTAGTTGTTGCTTATAACAATAACAGTAGTACTGATGATAGTAGTCATTCAGTTTTTCTCTGGTTCGTATGTGACATCAGTCATGTGATCCTCTCAGAAGCGGGGTGCAGTATGGAAAACAACAAATACTGAAGATGTCACCACCACGTCACGTTCTGATAGGCACAAACACAGAGGAGGGGGCAGCATAGACCTGTTGGGTAAAACGCATAATGACAGATATTGATTGTATATCTCTGATATGTGGATAATGTTTCTATGACTGTAAACTTACTTCTCTGGGTTGAAGGTGTCACCTCTATCTCTGACTCAGGTTACGCCTCATTTTCTATGGTCATCCCTGGGTTGCTGGCACCTGAACAAACATACCAGTGGAATAAAATCCATCACTTAAGTCAATAACATCTTTCCATCACCTTTTTTTCCCTCAGGTTATGTATTGATAACCCCATTATAAGGAGCAGAACAACATCTCACCCTTGTTGTCTTTGTCTGTTGCATTGTCACCCTCTGACCAGGAGGGGGTGCTAGTGAGCAGCCGGCTCTGGGACTCCCTCAGTGGCTTGGAGGGGAACTGGCGGCCCTCTGCTGCACTGCAAACACACAAACACACATGAGCAGGGATGAAGCCAGGAATCATGGGCCCACTGAGGGGTGTTTCTGCGCCTGCATGCTTCTTTAAATAAAATAATCCTAAATCCTGTGATCTTGTCATCTTGTGTTCTGAATGATGAATTTAAAACTGCAAGGTGATTTTGCTGCATCATTAAACCTGCAGGGTTAATAAACCACCAGGAGCTGACTTGCATTTGTCCAGACTCTTTTGTTTCTGTGCTGTAGATACCTGGTTTTAGTTTTTGTGAATGTGTGTGGGGTTTTTTTTCTTTTTTTTTACTCACCTCTTGTTGGCAGGGTTGGAGCCAGAGGGAGATGAGGGCTGCTCGGGGTCCAGATTCACCAGACAGGTTGGGAACGAGCAACCGTCCCCTAAACTGGAAAACCCAAGCAAACAGGCGATATTGTACACATCAATTGAATATAATGTTATGTGTTTCATTTTGTGTGTGTGGAAATTATGGCTAATAAAGACTGTGGATTATGTTAGACTCTATGTATCACAGATACATATTATACACTGTAACCAGTTGTTGCAAATAATGGAACAAAATGTTTTTTTGCATCCAGTTACAAATTAATCAGAAATTTGTTCTTCAAAATTGCAATCGTTTGTTTATACATTCAAAAGTTTGGAGGTTTTCAGAATCTGACTGTGATGAACAAAAAGCTGTGCGTTCATAATATTATTCATTCTGTCAACATGAATTACTAATTTTCCAAAGCTGGAGCTTCTGCATGAATTCTCAGTGGTGATGTTGTTGTTTACTGAAGCTAACCCTCTCTTGTGTTCTTTGGGACTTTTCCCTCTTTTGAACCGTTTTGTTTGAAACTAAGTGACAGGGCTCACTGATCCCCAAGCTCAGAAGCTACTTCCCTTATTCAAGACTTCTCTGACATCCTGAGTGACATTATCTGAACTACAGAAGCTTCTTCTGAACAAAATGTGTCATCGCTGTGCATATTGATGCTGACATTATGGTTGATATGAAAAGTCATTGTCCTCATATGGTTATAGTTAAAGATGCATTGGGTGAAAATGGGGGGTACAGTTGATCATTTTTTTTGCAAACATAACCTACCTCACATTTTTACATAAATTTCTACTACAATGCAATACATTTATTTTGGGGGCTATTTTATTTCTCTATTAGAGTTGAGAGATGAAAAGATGCCCTTGACATTGTGTTCAGACACATTACAACCAGGCTTCAGCCCACAACAGTCCTGCTGTTCTAACACCATACAACCCAAACCTTAGCTTCTCAGCAGGTTATAAATTTTGAAGCCTGAAGTCTTTGACCTGGCTGTCCTTCAGTCTAGACTCAAAATTGCAGGTCATCAGGGCTCCTGAACTGTAAAACAACCTGCCAGGCGACGTGATAAATCATTTCTTAATACACAGACTTGCTTTATTGGATTTGTTTCTTTAGTTTGTCTCCTTAAGTCTTATGACGTTTCTTTATATTTTTAGATTATTTTCTTTTGAATTGCCTTGGACAAAAGCACGCAGACCTTACCTGGAGAAAACAGGAATAGGCCAGTATTTCACTTCGTCACCAAAGACCTGGCGGAAGTTCTTACTGAAGCCCAGACTGAACCCGTTCTTGTCTGTGCCGTGGCGAAACACTGGAGAACGCACAGCCTCTGAGAAGACACACGTGAGGATGTAGAGTCAGTCTAACATGTAGATGAATGAGTACAGCGCTCCCTCTCAGTCTTTATTTAATCTATTATTCAGAGCATTAACAGGAGCTCATTCAGACAACAGATCAACACATGAAGGACTCCTTCTGAATGGCTGCATCAATGGAACAATTCTGAATGAAAGTGTCTTTGTTGCAGAGGAAAAGCAGATCTTAGACTGTTCCACCATGTGTGACTTCTCTTCCTAGCAGTGTCTGTTACTAAGCTGCTTACTGCTCTGAGCCTTGTGTCTTTGCATTACACTGTAACATACTCCTCTGGATAATCCACTCTCCTCAACACGCAGACAAAGTGTGCCACTGTGCACACATAATGAGAAACCACTCCGTCTGATAACGGCCCGGAGAGGCTCGTCAAATCACAGTGCTGATGAGGACGGTGACTGACGGTGGGAAAAATGCAACGAAACATCCTTCATCATTAGCGCACACCGTGCAAACTGTAAGCAAACTGAGAGGAGAGAGCTGTACACAAACATGAGTGAGCTGCTGTCTAACAGAGGCTGTGCAATTACTGCATCCGCAAACAGAACAAATACACACATAGATGCAGACATGAAGCACACCACCTACCCAGAGTGGATCTGTTCTTGCAGACGAGCCAGCAGTGATAGGTGAAAAGTGAAGCCAGGCTGACTGAAAACATGGAGGCCGAGAAGAAGAGGAACAGGATGTGGAACTTGGCCTGAGTGTCTGGGAGTCCGTTCTGAGGGGGAAAACAACAAGCAGTAAACACAAGTGCATGAAAACAGAGAGGACACTACGACCGTCTGAGACTGAACAGGATCTGAGAGATTTCTACTCCAGTATTCTAGGGGAGCTGATTAAACAGTTTCTACTGAGGTGCCACTAGCTACTTAGTTGGCTCATACCAGGTATTCTCTCAGACGGAAATGTGCTCTACCTCCAGCCTTGTGAAAAAGATCAAATACCACATATTTAACACAGAATGCCTGCTTTCAAATTCAGATTTGATTTGATTGATTGATCCCAAAAAAAATCAATGGTTTATGTTGTGTTGAACCAGCCATACTTACCGTCCAAAACTTAATGAAGTATTGAAGATCTGTTGCAGTTATAAAAAGGCAGTAGAGTAGCGAATATGCCAAGAATAGCATGAAGAACTTGTAGTTGGAGAATCCCACACAGTTGTTCACCCTGCAGCGTGAATGAAAGCAAAATGTGACTGTAGGAAAATAGTTACTGCTGTTGTGTTGTATTCATGTTGATTTTGTTTGGTATCGGGAACCTATTCTACTCCACAACTTGTCTTCAATTTTCCTGTTTACCTGAAAACCAGTAAATGCATCACAACTGGTCAACAGAACTTTACTTTAACTTTCAATCCACAGGTTTGTTTCAAGTGAATTACCGAACCTGGTATTTTCAGCCAATCAGCGACCAGTGTTGTATGCTGTATTTTGTCTAAGACAGCTCAGGACATGTTCTCACCAGGCATGTCTGGAGAGCAGAAAACAGCTGGATGCTTTTGCTTTGTGATCCAATGACAAATTGCATAATGATTGAATCTTATGTTATTTATTTTTTATGAATTTCTTCAGTCATGGTAGATAATTGGAAAATGAACAGACAAACCATTCATGTTTAGCAAAAATTACACAGAGTGGAATCAAATTTGTTTTGTCTCCCTCTGCTGCCAAAATCGATCCTCTCTCAGGATGGGAGGTTATAGTGTCAAATGCTGCCCAGTGAACAGTCCATGTGATGTGTGTTTACAGGTCCTGTTGATGTGAATGTGATCAGACAGTGTTCCCAAAGAAACAAAAAAAAACATGCTTTTCCATGAAACCTAAATACTGTGGGGGCTTTAATGACAAGGAAATTATATAATGACAAGGATACACTAACAATACCATGTGAGCACATGTGAGTGTCACTACATACCACGGGCAGTGGTGATCCATCTTCAGGATGCATCTGTAACACAGCAGGGTCACACTTCAGTGTAATTGAATCTTACTCTGCCTGCCAGAGTGCAATACATATTGTGTGGTCTTTTCTCTATAGGTGCACAAGCAGAGAGCCATACTTATCACAGACTGAACAATGGTGACATCGATCAGGCTTCAGCAGCTGGCAGCGGTCACAGAAACGGATTGCTGAGGAGACACAGGCAATTCAATCACACAGCCGTCAGCAGCGGCCTCTCCCAACACTTGACCACAGACTAACAAGGTGACGGGGGTGAAATGAGCTCTGAGAGCTGCATGTCAGTCTGGACTGCTCCTGTTGTTCCGCATCAGCGGCGGTGTGTGCTGCACTGTACCTCCAGAGTTGGTGCGGGTGTAGATGGGCAGATCCTTCGCTATCCTCCTCAGGATCTCCTGCTGAGACTCTCCCCGATCTTCACGCTCCAGCAGCTCTTTGTCAGAGTAGGACAGGTGAAACTATGTAGGGCAGAACACAGAGGGAAAGACAAACAACACCTGTGATTTATCAATAGTTCTGCGTGGCAGCGCTGCTTATTTCTAATGAATCATACCCTTACAGATTGAAATTCTACGTCAGATAAGCTACAGGCTGTGTTAGTGTCAGTAAAGCAGTGATGTCTGTCACTGTGAAGCTGCAGCTCAGTAGGCAGTGAAGGGTATATCTGTATCTTCCATTTCTTTTAGTTCTTTCTGCCCCAGCAGGCAAATGGGAGCAAAGCAGCACAGAGCTGTGATATTACTTTCAGCCACTCAGGCGATTTATGATTGAACACAGGAAACAATAAGTCAGTTGATAACAAACAGCACAGCACACATGAAATTTGACTTTTATTACAATCTCAAAACTCCAAGTGATCCAGCGATCACGTCTCATAAAGGAAAGCTTTCATATGAATGATTGTTGCCTGCATGCGTGCTTCTCCTCAGATCAAATTGAAATGCAAAGGTGGCTTTTCTCTGAGAGTCCTCTCTGAGATGTATGCATGTGTGTGTATGTGTTCAACCTGCAGAACAGAAGTGCTGTGGTCAGGATAAGAGCCATTACAGTGCAGCTCCAGGCACTTCCACTGCAAAGTATTATTAGTCTAAATGCAACGTTCAATCACACGGAGAGGCTGTAACCTACATCTGCACTTCCCACCATGCCTCATCATCCCAGTCAACAGTAACACTGCGTCGCAGTCAGACACACTCACCTCCTTCAGGGGGTTCATAGGCCTGGTGAAGATGGTTTGCCAGTACGCCCACAAAAACATGATGAAGATGACATGGTACGCCAGCAAGTATACAACTGAAAGCAGAAAAATATAAATAAATATTAATAAGTCGACATTGTCGTCATCACCTGTCATCAGTCATGTGCATTTAAACATTTTTACTCACAGTTTGCAGCATCATTGAATATTGCTAGTAGTGGTACAATTAAGTGTCATTTCTTTTTTTTCACTGGCAATTAAAAATATTCAAAATATTATATCATTATTATTAATTGTAGTTATGCACACTAGGTCAGAGAGAAAATGTAAAACAAACTAAAAAAACAAATACGCCAAAATGCACAAAGCCAAAACTGTGTAGAATTTAGGAGTAAATATGTAAAGTATGTAGGAGTATTTGAGACTCAGAACCTTTGTGCAGTCTTTGCTGCTGAATTGTAAACTATTTTGTTAAAACATCAGCTTTGTGTAACTGCATGTATATATCTGACCGTGACAGTGAAGTCTACTGCATTTTGGAATTGCAGCATGCTAACCTTCTCACGATGACAATACTAACATCCTGGTAACATCTTCACTATCACAGGTTTAGTATGTTGGCACAATAACATTTGCTAATTAGCACTAAATGCATCTTAGGCAGATGAAGATTTCATTAGTATTGCAGGTATTTGGTGAAATGTTAATCTGATGGTGGCGCTAGTTGAAAAGTCACAACACCACAGCAATTGCAATTCATCCTGAGGGGAGCATGAATGTGCGTTCCAAAGATTAATGGCAATCCAGACCATAACTGTCAAGGCATTTCACACAAGACCACAAATGTGAACCTCAAGATGGCAAGTAAGGGAATCTCTGGATTCATCCTCTGGGGACCATGAATGTCTGCAGATAATTTCATATCAGTTATGAGTTATTTCAGTTTTGACCAATGTAGTTTACTGACTGACATTACCATCCACAATCATAGTGCCAGCATCTCTAAAATGTTTTGCTTTATTTCAAGGCATCTCTGGGCTCTGCGGATACAAAATGCGCACTGGATAAAAGCCTGTGTTTAAACATATAGCCAAGGTCAGGAAAAACAAATTTACGGCACTCTTCCAGCTGATACAGGCTGATTATAGTGTTTTGATGTGGGCTGCCTCTGCACAGACTGAAGGCTGCTGAGCTCGACTCAACATCTAACAGATACAGAACAGCTGAGGACACTTGTGATTCCTCTTGATGCTAAACAGCAACACTTACCCTTTTCCCCAGTGTCTTCGATGGACTCTGAAAAGTCAAAATTGAAAAGACACAGTCAGGTCTGTGTTGAATGAAAGAAGGTGAAACACAGCATTTTAGGATGTCCTCACATTTGTAGGTCAATATGAGGACAATTAAAGTGTCATTTCTCTTCTGAATTCTTCGCACATGACCGTCCCCACATGGTTTGTTACATGATAGATGTTTGACAGTCAGTGTCTGAATTCAAATGAGCAAAAACTGAAAAATGCTGACTCTGTAAACCCTTAATCCCAGTGCGAAATACCACACCAGTCACAAATCAATATGTTGCACACTCCCAGTTCCAATCATTGTTGCTGTCATGTAGATAAGCATTACTGTGCATTGACAAAAGGCATTGGAAACAGCAGCAACACCCTGCATGGTTTATGTGTGTGTGTGTGTGTGTGTGTGTGTGTGTGTGTGTGAATGCTGACAGCTGCAACAACTCGGGGCGAAGCTGCTGATTGAAGGCCGACATCAGCACGACATCAGCACCCACACACTTACTTGACGAACACCCCCAAAACCTTTGCATACTCACACCTAAAGATCAGGACTCAAACATAAAAAGAGACAAGCAAACACCTGTTGGAAGCTGTTTTATATTTGTCCCAATATCTAAGCAATGATTAGCTGAGCATACAGAATCATCCATCTTCAGCAATTAGCCTGTAAGGCAGCACACACACACACACATATGCACACAGCAGGAAGTGAGGAAAGGTAAGCCAAGGAGCTATATTAAGGCGTGCAGCCAAAAATCGTGTGTGTGCCGCCTTGCCAGCACAAAGCCCCAGAGTCTGACAGTGAGGTGTGTGAGTGTATGTGTGATTAAGGGCATGCACAAGGATGTATATTAATGTGTTTATGAAAGCATTATCATTGCCGTCCTCTCTCTCTCTTTTCCTCTTCCTCTAGCTACAACAAGCTCCATTTCCAACAATGCACAAGACCGACATGATTTCACATTTTTAACAATCTTGGAAAAAAAGCACCAACTGTTCAAAGGCTGATGTTTTTGGTGCTTTAAAAGAAAGTGGGTCAACTGCAGATTGCTTGGGGTGAATTATGTAAGCCAGACAATGGGATTAACTGAGCTGCCGAACGAGAGGTATCAGCTGACGATACATCCACACAACCGTCTGTGTGTCTGTCCGCCAAGCGCATGCTGGCCCTGAGCAACCGCCGTCCTGCCCCGCCGCTGCTGTTTTCCTCTGTCCATCCCATGTGACTCAGACGCATCACAAATTCACTCTTGTTCTACAGGGTGCAAAACAAGAGTGCTAAAAAAGCCTGACGAAACCATGATTTTGCTTTTCTGTCACCCTGCAGTAATGAAGGACGATATCTGTGACAGCGGGCGGCAAGAGACAAGGCGTCCTGTAACTCTAGAAGAGGTTCATTCTGGGACAGACGCTGGCAGGCCTCTCTGGTGAACAGAGGCCGGTTCAGAAACTTTTGAATGGGGGGCAGTTTTAAAGAAGGAGGACACATTTATACAAAGAGTAAAAATGTGCTAAGACTTATTTAAGGCCCTGGTTCTTGGCAAGAATAAACTGTGCATTATGACTAGGTAAAGTCAGTGTAAAAAATTAATGCTGAATAGCTTTAAATATTCTAATATGAAATAATATTAGGAAATATCTCCTATTGCATCCATGGATGGATTATGAGAAAATGGGCACATGGACACAAATACATCCCTTCTACCCCATTACAACACAGCAAGACACACAGATGTTTTCCATCTCTGTGTGGTCGATTTCTGTCTCTTTGTGGTTGTTTTGCGTCTCTGTGTGGTCTCTGCATCTCATCATTGTAGTTTTGCATCTCTTTGTGCTTGTTTCACTTGTCTTCTTGATCATTTTGCATCTTTTTGGTTATTTGACAACAAGAAATATTGACAGTCACTTCATACAGAGGTTCTGGTCTCGGGGCCCTGGACCAGCATGCTCTTTCATTAATCCATCAACGATACTAAGAAACCAACTATCACCTCCTGACTCTGACGACAATCACATTTCAGGGCGAGCATGTGCCACCCACGGTGACCCCTCTGGCCTCACTCGTGCTGGTGAACCCAGTGACATGGCACTTTGACTCCTGCAGCACACTTAAGCCTCGCCGGCCAGGTGTATAGACAAACCTGAAGGTGTACACTTTCAGTCGAAGCTGGATAGCATGTCGGGCTAAATTTGGAGAAGATCAAACCGACAAACAGCGAGAATATCAAACCCTCCCTCCCTGTGTTTTCCTCTGTTTGGTCTCATTAAACCGTCTCCATTTCATCCCCTTTTTGACAGAGGAGATCTGCTTTCCTCGTGGTCTGACAAGCTGCCAAATGGAGCACGAGTAGGCTGCCGAGACTCCTCTGAGACATCCTAGAAACCATTACTCACTATCCAGGTCAACTCTGTGTTCACCGTTCACCGAGGACGCTCGCTGTCTGCAGCCGCACCATGCAAAGCTCAGCAGCCGGGGGGGGGGGGGGCATGAAGGAAGGTGGCAGGCCTGACTCGAAAGCCATTACAGTCAGACTTCTTGCCAACAAATAATGCAGCTGGTGTTGTGGCGGAGGGTATAAATTCAGATAATGAAGCTTGGCGACCACATGAGCCTGAAGCTATTACAGTAAGTCTTTAGGATAGTGCTGATAGAGTGGTAGTGGTGGAGCCAGATAATGAATCTCATAGGATGGCCTAATCCTATTCTCTACATCCTGTGATAATGTCATAAGAGCTCCTTCACAATAAAAGCAGGTTGTCAAACAGTTATAATCTCTCTTATGGTTTGAAAATATCAGAACTTGAAACACATGATTGCACTTCTCTGTGAGAACATGCTGACAAATTCCTGCTTGAACTGTTGTTGTCATGTGACTGTTCTCACACAAACACACACACACACACACACACACACACACACACACACACACACACACTGCATAAACAACAAGACAGTCCTCTGCAAAAATAAAATAAAATAAATCAGCCTGGACCACAAACTGCTTGAAATGTCTCCCCACCCCATCACCACAACCACACACACACGCACACACCAGTCTGAGGCATTTCCCACTCACACACATTCACACACACACCTCCTCCTCATGCTACCCAGACAGCTGCTTTCTTACCTATGCAAAGCTGCAGAACATAGGCGTAGTATGACCAGGCCACTATGAGGGCGATGAAGAGCACCGGGATCCAGTACAAAACTCTCTGACAGCCCTTCTTGATACTACGCGAGCCCGACGGTGCCATAGTCTAGGAGCGGATCATCTCTCGTGCGCAGTCGTGTGTTACTCCCTCTCCCTATGTGTGTGTGTGCGTGTGTGTGTGTGTCTTCCTGTAGTCTGTCACTGCATCGTAGCTCCGGCTCTGATCAGCCTAATCGGCAGCATCCCACCAGCCTCCCTCCCTCCCGCCCGCCTCTGATGCTGCTGCCGCCGCCGCTGCACCGCCGCTCCCCTCTGATCGTCCTGCTCAGCCGCTAACACAGACTACAACAACATATCAGACAGCTCAAACACACACACACACACACACAAACACACACACAGAGTCAGGACCGCCCCCCCACAGGTTGCCATGACGTCCGAGGGATGCTGCAAGCCTGGCACATTTTTTCACGGGGAGCAGATGGACGCAATAAGTTCAGACTCTAGCGTGTTGAAATACACACACACACACACACACAGAGAGAGAGAGAGAGAGAGAGAGAGAGAGAGAGAGAGAGAGAGAGAGAGAGGAATAAGTCCCCCATCAGTTGCAGCCTAACTCCAAATGCTTCTCCAAACATTTCTTAGTAGCCTATTTTATCTTACCTTATCATATTGTTGAAAGCTGTTAAAATATGTTTTGCTTGTGTAAGATTTCTTGCCAGCATATTGCATTTTCCCATACCTGCCTGTGTAGGTGGAGGTCTGTAAGATCCACCTGCTTCTTCTGCTGCTTCATGCACAACTGCACCTGCACAAATATTTTGCAGTCCTGCAGTGCCATGCATTGTGCAAGCTGCCCCTGCCAGGCTGTGCTCTCTTTACCCATCACATTTCACTTCTGCTTCCTGACTGAAAAGGTCTGTTTTCAAAAATGCTGTCTGTATGTGAGAGAGAGATTTCCCACCTGTTGCCAATCTCGTGGGTGGGTGACATGCTGCAGCGAGCTCACAATATGTACCACAGTAATGAAGCATATCAGTCTGACAGTAAGGACAGACGGCTCAGTCACATGTCATAAACTGCTCAGCAAAAGCTGTCCAAAACAGACAAACATGATACAACTAACCCCAAATCACCAGTATTAATTAAGATGATTTTACTGAAGACTCTGCATACTTTTTTTTGCATCCACACAGAGAGAAGGTGTGTTTAGCTGTAATATGAGCTCTGTAGTGACCTTTATAAATATAACTTACTGATTTTATACAAAGACTGAGTCACTTGTCTCAACTTTAAGTTGCATTGTGGGAATTGTAGGATTCAATGACATTTGAGTCTTTGCAGCCTCTGCAGCATCCATTTTGATTTTGTTTCTTTTAATCTGTCTCTTGTAAGGCCCCCAACTTTATGGAGTGCCAGGCTTTAGCCTCCCCCCACCCTCATGCTGAGGGAAAAGTGAAAGTGCTTGTCCAAAGAAGATCTGGTCAATAATGAGTGAAACCACTGTAAGCCTGGATGTCATATCATATACATTTAAGTTTTGTTTCATTACTAGAACAATTTAAGTGTGTTCTACTGATCTGCAGATATAGTTGATTGTGTTAATAGCTTTAAGTTTAATACACTCAAATAATTAAGTTTTAGCCCTAACCACAACTTAAAGGCCTCGTGAAATTTACTGAAACTTTAAACCTGTGTTCTGTTGTTAACACATTAAACGTATTTTTACATTAAAATCAGTTGCTTCTACTCCAGTTTCATATGTTTTAGGGCTCATGCTGCACTCAGGAGCATTTACTAGTTTTAAAAAACTAAGTGTAATCACTGTGCAAAGCTATTGATATTACAGATGATTTTAAGTTTAATCAACTTGGAATTTAGTGTATTGAACTTAAAAAAATAAGTGTAATCACTGTGCAAAGCAATTGATATTACAGATGATTTTAAGTTGAATCAACTTGGCATTCAGTGTATTGAACTCAAGCTTTTAAGTTAAATGCACTCAAGCTTTAAGTCCATTGTACTTTCTTTTTTAAGTAGAGTCAACTTAAACGGGTTTACAGTGTGTTAGGGTGAATTGATGTCTGAGTAAAAATAATTAGCAACACATTAAAATTATAGACAAGCATGTGCAGTCATTCACTTCATTTCACACAACTAACAGTTCAGAAGGTTGTATCAGTGACGTTTAATGCAGCTGTAACTGAACCCTTTCTCTGTATTTTAAGGAATAGAGTCCTTGAAGGATCTCCTTCATCTTACTTCAAGAAGCAGGATTAGAGTGGAAGACTACAAATTATTACCCCGCTGAATTAATCATTTAAAGATAAAAAGTCCCTGATTAGAGTCTTGTACACCCACGCGGCCTCAGGTTCCTGATGATTAATACTGTTAATGATTTGCCTTCAGGTTGAGAATAAAACAGCTAATTTATTCTTCTGTGCTCCTGCCGTCAGTCCACTGTGGTTACAAAGAAAAAGAAGGTTTGTCTGCTGAGGACGGTGTGAGAAGTTCACAGTTTATTAGCTGACTTAGGTGAAAACAGTGAGCATAACTGCAACAAAGCAAAACGTTGTGTGTATTTGTGTGTGAGAAGGAGGACCGGGCACAAAAATAACCAAGAGCTCAAATAGTTTATAATATATTTATTGCACCATGTCATTATAACTGCATCAGCATTGTAACGTCAGAGTAACAGTCCAGGCCTGATTTAGAAGAATGACATATAGCAAGAAGTTTCCAAAACTCTTCAAGAGGTAGACTAACTGATTCAAACACCTAAAATTAAGACAGAAAGTAGTCTGAAATACAAATCAGTCTGATACAGTATGTAACATGCTGATGTCTTCAGTCATTTTTTTTGCAGTGCAGAACTCCACCCAAAGCAAACATTATACCAGGAAGCAACAATCATCACGAATTCTTCAGTAACACAGTCTACAGTCATACAAGAGAGGGTTTCTATAAAGAAGAAGATGAAGTGTAAACTCTTCCTTACAGAGCCTAAAGGGAAGGTCATTTTAGTATAATGCTCATTTTAAACCAACTAAGTTAAGTCTCTCAAGAGTGGAACAAACATATGGCTTCAATATTCTGCATATTCAGTTATAAAGAGGTCTTCCCTGACAGTGGCATGAAAATAGCACTTGTCTTTACCAGCCAGGAAATGATTAACACTGTTAGCTGCCTGTAGTTAAACAGTGAAAAAGCCACCGACTGGGTGAGTTTGTTCAGGCCTGCTGGCTCTGGGGGATCCTGAAGGATTTTAGCTGCAGCGCTTTGGGAGAGAGGAGGAGGAGGGGGAGGGAGGGGAGGGAGGAGGGGAGGTGCTGTCCTAAGCTGATCTGTGCAGGGGGCTGCAGAGCCGACAGAAGGACAAAGTATGTGAGCAATGCTGCCATACAGAATCAGGCTTGGGACAAAAAGGAGCAGAGCAATACACACTGGCAGAGCAGTGATAAGACAATGTTGGACTTTTGGATAAATAAATAAAATTCACAATCGTAAAATGATAAATATATTTACAAGTAAGTTCAATATTTTTTGAGCAGGTAAAAGCAGTTCGATAAATTAATTAGTCCAATTTAGAGGCCTGAAAAACTGAGTTAAGTGGGGTTTCTTGTCAGATTCACGATGGGTCATTCTTGTTTGTTTGACCACATGCAACAGCTTCCTATTATGTTCACCACTTCCTGTTTGTGACACATCCTGTTTATTTTGAAACTTCTAAAACAGTGACGCTGCAACTTGCATTAACCCTGCTGTCCTGGTAGAAAGTAGAGAGGAAGCACAGCTCATCCAGTTTGTAAGACATGCACTGATGGTGGGATTTTCACCTGGTGACAAAACAGAGAGAAAAAGATAAATACAAATGACACTTCTTATATGTAAACCAACACAGTGTGCTGCCATTATGAAGACAGACCAGGATGAAAAATGTGTATCATTCCCACATTCAAACTGCAGTCAGTTTGTTCTTGTATATTACATGGCAGAAATGAGACACTGGGAAACAAGAATACATTAGACTACAGAGAAACTCTTACACCTCTTAATCAAACAGTCGTAGAGCACGAGTGTGCATTAATTCTGCAAGTATGCAGAAATAAATCTGGTTGCTCTGCAGGATTTACTACAGCTGTGGATTTTCAGCATATCAGCAATAGTTCTCCCAAATAGCTACAGATTTCATTTATTTACTTTAATTTTAAAAAATACTATGGGAAGTATAGCCAGCAAAGAAGTTACTTTACATACGAAACTTATTGCAGAGAATTAGATGAGAAGATTTGGACCACTTTTATTGGAAAATGTAAAGATGAAGATAACCCACCCTGAAATCACAACTTGTGTTTTTATGCAGCAGTTTTTGTACACAAACAAAACTAGATGTATCGTGTTCATTGTTGAACTTTATAGTTGCTGGGAGGAGGATTTTGTAATCTTTAAACAGAGGCAGGCTAGCAGTTTCCCCTTGTTTCCAGTCTTTGTGCTAAGCTATGCTAACCAGCTATTGGCTCTAGATTCTTATTTAACTAACTGATAACAGATATGTGAGTCATGTAACTCTTGTCAGGTAAGTGAAGAATGTTTCCCAAAACTTTTCCTTTAACTGCCGACAAGGTTCAGGAAAATATAAATGATGTCCTGAAGATAAATATTAACTGTTCTCTGTACTTTCATCCTGATAAAAAATCTGATCAAAAACTCTCAATAATGAGGCTTCTTCTTTTCACTCAAAATTTTCAAAAGAGGCATTTTTCATATTGCGTCGCTGTGTGCAAAAACATACAGATCAAGTCCCTTCCAATGATTTATCAGGAAAGATTATCAAGCCCTCTCCCAAGAGGTGCATTTCCTTTGAAACATTTATACGGCTTTAAACTGCACTGCTCACTGCTCATGTATGCAGGCTTAAGCTGGTATCTGGTGGCAGTTGATCAGGCGTTAATATTACAGTGTAACTCAATGCTTGGGGCCAGCAGAGTGTGGGCCTCAAAACACATCTGAAAAGACTGACTATACACTGGGAGAGTGTGCCTGGGAACCTCTGGGATCAGTTTAAAAAATAATGTTGCATTTTTCAACCTCACATTAAACATTGTTAGAATATTTTTTTATTTTTGTGCCATTTTACAGAGAATGCAGACAGTGTGAGAAAAGACTTTACCTATTTTCCTGAGAGCTCCTTCTTCATGCAGGACTTAAAAGAGGTGAACTTCTCCTCTACTCTGACACCCTGTGAGAGTGTGATAGAGAAAGAGACAAGTAGCATGAGAAGGCCAATTTCACAAAGTCCCGCTAGATGGCAGTATAATTTCACAATGCTCATTTATCAGCCCCTCAGCACTGAGATGTGTTTCAGTAATAAAAACTGGCAGGAGTGTAATTTAGACATTATGGTATGGAAGTATTTAAGTATACCACTACCTAAGGAGAAAAGAGACATAATTAGTGCTTACTTCAAGTTGTAATTAAACAGGAAAGGAAGTGTTTGTGATGCTAATAGTTGTGTAAGTGGACTTAATTGTGTAAATGTATTCAAACAAAACAAGTACTTCTGTGCTCAACACCATCTCATATTTGTCCTTTATCCTATTAAATCAGACTTGACTTTGCATCCATGTGTTCATTTTGAGCCCTTTGTTGCAGATAACACATTAAACTGACCAAGACTGACAATGCTGGTATTGTTCACATCAGCCAGAGCTGCTGTGGATTTCAGACACCAACACCTCTGTGCTGCTTTCCTTCTCCTCTAGGAGGAGAGTGGGCTGGGTGGGCAAATGTCGTCTGTCACCTTCAGTGACAGAAAAGAGAGATGGATGGCATTTAGATGGTGCCGTCTCACCCCGCCGCCGCGGTGCAGACGGTCCTTCATGACACCGATGAACTCCTTGTGGCTGAGTTTATCGTCGCGATCCTCGTCGAAGATCTTGAAGACTGTGTTGACCAAGTGGCGGGTCAGCTTGATGTCCGTAGCCACGTAGACAGCGCGGGTAAACTCCTCTGCAAGAAAAGAAAAACAGGTTCTCAGTTATGAAGTACTCACAAAGTCACACTGATATCAGTGTTGGAAGGCAACAAATTATATATTGGAAAACAATCAAGTAGAACAACATGACAATAATAAAGTAAATAAAGTACAAACAAAATACTCAATGACACACGTTAAGATGTAAGGGAAATCTTAATACAGCATTGATATTTCAGACACTGGTGTGCTTCCAATTTTGTGGGCACAGTTCTGTGAGGGCCCATAGTTCAACAGTACACATGTGTATGATGCCACCAAGAATCATCCAAAGTAAACTAGAGACACCTAAAATTTCAATGTCCTTAAATGTTCACAGGATCAAATGTTTACATACAAACATATTTAAGTTCTAACAAATACATCATAGTTGGATTGATGTTATCTAAAATGCCTGTTTTTATCCATCCACTACAGTATATGTTCACATTGACTCTGTTTAAACAATAAGTGAATTTAAAGTTTGATGTACAATATCCACTGTACATGTTTATTGTCATAATAAGACTAGGACATTTATAACTAGAGCAGGTAAATTACAACATGATGAGTCGAGCAAGTTATCTATAACAAAAAGTTTGTGTTCCCTCCTTGAGTGTAGCTGCTATCTTCATAGATAGCTACGAATTTAACAAACTTCACTGCAAGCAGAGATAGAAGTAATCAACCATCAGAGTCCAGACACTCAAGTTAAAGTGTTGTACAAACTGACAACAAACTGTGAGGCTTTACCTTGACCAATGGAGCGGTTGGCGAAGTTGTACATTTGCATGGCGATAGTAAAATCCTCCAGGTTGTTAAGGAACTGGAAGAAAGACCGAAACTCCTCAAAGGTGATTCCCTGCAAAGAGATAACAACAAGAAAAGCACATCTTTATTCATGAAACATAAAGCTTGTGAAATGTAGCATGAGAAATTATAAAGTGCCACATAAAGCAAATGGCTGCATGTGTCAACACTCCAGCAAAGGATAGTGCTGCAATTCACACAACACATAATCTGCTTCCTTTCATCCTGCGGGGAATCCTTTAGTGTGTGTGGGACCTTGAAGCCATCAGATAGATAACACACCCAAACAGACAAAGTATACATTGCTGGATTTTCCCTGCGCAGTATGGACACGCTGAGCTGTCAGCGGCGGGGGGAGGATTGTAGCTTTTGGGAAGGAGTCAGGCCGTTTGCAGACTTTTCTAAGGCAGATTAACCTGATACTTGAATAAACAAAAACAACAAAAGTGATGAATCCCCAAACATCTCAGGCTTGGCTGATGACTCAAACACTGAGCCTATTGATGTCCACTCAACCATCCCGCGGCTACTAGCTCCTGCTCTCGGCCGGGGCCCCGCCAAACAGGCAACACACACAGCCGAACAAATGGAGTAATGACTAATCTGTGACGCTTTGCTGTTTTAACAAGGTGAGGGCCATAAAATATCTCTTAGGCCAGCGATGGGACCCACTTCATAATCAATAGAGATCTAGCAACAGGCTACTCGAGGTGGCTGAGGAGCGGGTCAGCGTGCCAAGAGGAAAAACAAATTAAAGCTAAAATGAGGATGCTTCACTCAGCAGCTGATTCACAGAGCAGTATCCAAAGAAAGGGAGGACTGAAGAACTCCCATACTCAGACAAAACAACGAGTTCAATGCTACTGTATGAAACCTGCCACCTGTCATTTTTGGTTACTGTCAATTTAAGATGACCAAAGGTGGAATTTTCAAATTCTAAAGTGAAAGTTTATAATTCAAAGTTTGTAAAAGCCACATAATTCATTTAAAAGAACAGTTCAACATTTTGGAGAAAACACTTCGCTTTATGGGAGTTTGAGTTTGAGTTTGTTAAAGTTATACATAAAACAAGAAAACAACTATCTGTTATTTTACTGGAAGTTATGCGCTGGAACTATTTTTTGGCTGGATGCAGTGACTTGAGGGTGCCAGGTGTGGTGCTATCATGACTGTATCTGGCAACGCAAACTATGGCTGCAGACGCTGCACCAGACAGACAGATTAAACTGTTGTTTGTCTTTTAGCTCCAACACATAATCCCACTTGTGATGAAGGGATGATGAACTAAATTTATAACTTGGGACAGAGTCTGGCTAGCTGTTTCCCCCTGTTTCCAGTCTTTGTGCTAAGCTAAGATAATCACCTCTTTGGGTCAAGCTTCACAAAGAGACATGAGATTGATGTCGATGTCCACATTTCACTCTCAGAAAGAAGGTAAGTGAGACTGTTTCCCAAAATGTTGAACTATTCATTTAAATGTCCTGGTAAAAAATGTTCATTGAATTAGTCCCAAAACCTTGTGAATCTTATAATGCGAAAGAGAGGAGTTGATTGATGCATTTTTGAGGGTCCAGTTGTTGATGTTTGATGCATTGGATACATCATACTGTAAGGTGTTGCTGTTATTTAGTCTACCCCTTGTACCTTAAGATGAAGAATGGCAGCTGTCAGAGGAACCATGTGATGACAGAGTGAATCTGAAGGGGAAAAAAAAAACAGCGCACCTTTTCGTCCGGTATGCTGTGGTGCACGTTCTCCAAGTACGCGCTGACGTCGTCCACGTTTGTGTAGCGAAGGAGGATCCGAGCAAAGTCTTCCTCACTGATGGTGGGCAGGCCTTTGGAGTAGGAGAGGAACTCAATCTCAAGCATCTCTGTCTGCAGGTTGTCCATGAACCTGGAGGAGTGAGACGGACGGCAGCTGCTGACAGGAAACGCCACCACCACAAACTCACATGCACAAGCACACACTTAACGTAGTCACACAAACAAAACTACTAAAGGTTCAGCTGTTGGAGGTTCAGTGCGCTATGAAAATGATTAATGGCCACATTACACTGTGAGATAATAATTTTTTCAGGGACATCGTCATTTATCACCGAGCAAGAGAGAAGCTTTTTCAACTTACTGGTAAAAATCTTCAAATTTCAACTCCGCTTTGCCTTTTTTCCCAAAGAAGTGCACCAGCAGGGTTGTCTCTTTTTTCTCATCCACATTCTACCAGAGGGAAAAAGTGACCTCATTATGAATCCTCATAGCTTTAAATATGAACTTCAGCTGTGATACGATACAGTCAAATAAATAAAGCAAATCACAGTGCACTCCTGACTACAGCAATCATTCAGTCAGTTAAATCTGAGCAAATAAATCTCAGTTTGAGCAGCCAGGATGAGCTGGTATGTTCCATACAACAAGCGTATCATGGTAACACCAGGTAAACATTAACAATGACATTATTTAACCATGCTGAGAGCTTTAAGTAAAGATGTTAGTTAATGGCCATACCCAGATTCTGCTATTGAATAATTACTCAGAGTTAATGGTTAATTTTTCACTGTGCCTGAAACCAAACCAGCATTTCTCATTTCTGCAAGATACAAACACATGCAATGCAACCGATTCATTAACCATGCTACAGTGAAGATATCAGAGGAGCTCTCTTTGAGGATTTACTCTTACTAACAAGAAAATTGATCGAGAACTTGTTCCACTGCACTCACTTGTTCAGAAGGGAAGAGTTTTTATGAGAAACAAATCAGTAAGGACAAATAGATCGTGGGGCATCATATTATTTTATAACCAAAGTAATGAAGACATATCTTAATGAGGGCATGACTACCTCAGTGAGATCAGAAAACAGAACTTGACTTGTGCCACGTCTGAGAACATCCCACATGCCCCGGGCCTCCACATGCTGACTGTCTTTTTTAAGAACCTGTGGCAGCATTTGAAGCACAGCTGTTAGAAGACAAAATACATCTGGCACATGTTACTGAGATTAGGAAAAGGAAGATGGACAGGCGAACACGTACAAGATACACTGTGGCAGGCAGGAGGACAGACGAGAGAGAAGAGTCGAACATGTGTAGCAGCAGACAAAAAGTCAGACAGGCAGAAAGAGACGGGGGCTGACACCGGTGTATCTGAGAGGCCCATCAGCCCTGACGTGAGCCTGCTCTGCAGCCATGCATGCAGCCTCTTGGCAGGACATCGAGCCAGCACAGCTAACACATGTCCAAAGCATGCAGGGCGTGAGACCTGAAGGGTGATTCATGCCAGGTTAACTATGTAACCGAACCCACCCAGTACATCATCATTTGATGCTACGCTGTGAGGTAAATGCAGGTTATCAGACACCTTTTACCTGCTGTTGGAAAATAGGTTCTGACTTTAAATAGATTATGGAACAATTTTGGTCTTTGGTTGCAGATTTTACCAATATGCTAAAATGCACCAAAAGTCTTTAAACACATTTCCCGCTCTATGTTGTCTGGAACAAAGAAGCCACTCTGCTATTTTTCTCAATGAGGTCATGCTCCTGATCTCAGATTAACCAATCATTATTGTTATTACAGTTTACGCTGCTCCCTTCACTCCCACCCAGCTGCTGTGGGACTACTATAACTACAGCTACTCTGAAACGCAACTGTCAACAACAATTTTCTTGTAATTAGTATCATGTGCAATAAGAAGATCACAGGAAATTTGTCTTACAAGCAGTTAAGAAAAACTAGGATTTCAAACTCCTAGTTAAAAAACCATTTCAGCGCCTGTCGCTCTCATTCTGCTTTTTCAACATATCATTTCTTGAGCCTAGATGGTTCTCAAGTCTCGACATCACCTCATTCAAATCAGCACGCACCCAACCAGAACAGCCAGCCGTCGTCGACACGTGTTCTCGAGGATGGCTTGCTTCATTTCATAATATTTATTTATCTTATTAAGTTTGTTTTTTTCATCTCTCGAGCCTGAGGGGGAATGTGAGACAGCTGACAAAACAGCCCTTCCTCTGCGCCTCATCGCTTTTCACCAGAGAGAGAGATTTATGACATGATCCCAAAGCTAATTACGGAACAACTCTTTAATGCGCCGCGCTGTTCCCATCTCATCCCATGAAAAGATCCTGATACACTTGTAATTAGAATATGGTGGGGAAAGCCCAACCGCAGCACTGAAGACGTGCCTGTTAGTATGTGTTTTTGAAAAGATTTGACTTTTGAACTTTCTGATGGAAAGTTACCTACAGTACGACAGAAGAAATCAAAACAACAAAAAAAAAGACACAGCTCAAGGGAAAGTCTTCAAACAGTGCTCTGAAAAGATGGGTCTGTCCCTCGGTTAGCTGAAGGCTCTTCTATGTGTGTGTTTGTGCTGAGTGCTTTTCACAGCGCTGCCTCTCCTCTCTGACGGGCATCTTCATGGTCAGACCCATCACAAAAGGTAACCCGAGCCAAAATACCACTCCGCAAGAAACTGTAAAAATAAAACATGGGGGTCTGGGCGAAACGTTGTCAGTCTTCAGGTAAGAGCTTTTTGAAGTGGAATCTCTCGCCCAGCACTGACAAAAGGCGAGTACATAAATCATCTGTGGTGCACCCCCTGCACTACCACACACACACACAAAGACAATATGTCAGATAATGTTGAAGTACACACTGGTGTGTTTCAATTCCACTGAATGTGAATGAGGTTATCTGGTGTTAACAGACACAAATACGGGTGGTGTCAGCCCCTGAGATACATGTGTGTTTTCTGTGCTAACTCACTGTGCAAAAACATTTTCAGGTTAGGGAGAGCGCATGCCAAAAATACATGCAACAAGCAGAACAGCTCATTTTCCTGCAGGGATAGAGAACAATACATACACTGTGTGGCTGGGATTTCTGATGACCGTACAGCTGCAGGCTCTGAAACGCAGAAGGAGAGCAGAAAGAGAAGATTCATTTATAATTCACAAGTACATTAGAACAGGAAGATGGCTGGAAATGACTTTTTAAGCTATCGGTTGATTTTTAAATCAGAGCCATCCAGTTTATATGACGTGACTTTCCCAGCCATCCAGATTCCCATTCTTAAGCTTTGTGAATGCACCCAGAGTCTTCATCTTCAGCTTTGCAAAGCATCATTATATTTCCAAATCTTGAGTACCCATTCTAATGATGCTGTTTGATGGTTATACGGGCTTCAGATTAATGCAAGCTCGTCCAGAGATGCTAACGTTTGTCCTGGCAGAGTAAGCTCCTCCATGTTGTGCTTGTGCGATAAGACCTCAAAGAGTCGCTCTTATCGCTCTATTCAGCTCTGCCTGTTTACATCCACCTGCATGCGGCAGAAGACGGCCCTACAGAGATGAAAGCCTCAGGCATGTTTTACCCTGTATGACCACATTCACCTCTTTGCAGCCTGCGTTCTCTCTAGGAACAATACAAGTGTTGCAAAACTCCGTCATGTAATGTAATGTCATGCTCGACACTGGTGCAAAATTAAGACTGGGGTCAATGTCAGGCTGCACTAATCTTATTTTTTTAATTAATGGGAAAAAAATGGAAAGGATTGTATGTAATGTGAAAGGTGTCTCTCATAGTGACAAATCCACAGAGAAATATCTTTAGTCCCTGTCAGGTCTATGGGGCGTTTTACCGTTCTTTAGCTCAGTGTTTTGGCTTTCAAACATACTTCCAGATGCAGCCAGCTTTTTTAATGAAAAAGCACTGATACACCGAACAGAAAGACAAAGCTGGTGAACATGGCATAGTACTTAGCTAAAGAGACAGATAATTGCCTTAGGAGTTGGTGTAGACTAAGTCAAAGGTAACAGAAGAGTGAATATTGGATTTGTCAGGTGGTAGAAACACAACTTTCAATAAATGCCAGCGTTGCTCTGTGTCTGCTTGATGTGTAAATAGGGAAGTGCTTTCTAACAAGTTAGCCACACCAACATTATACATTGATAATACATCCTTAGTGTATTTACAATTTGTTGTGCTAAGTGTGGAATGGGTATGTGGTCATTGCAGGATATATTGGTTTCAAAATATAGACCCACCAACTGAGAAGATCCTTCATTGTTGGACGTAACTAAGTCTATCAAAATGTCTATATATGACATTTGTCTGTATATATTTTAGCACTATTTAGTTAATAGATTTAATCTTGGGGTTAGGGTAACGACATTTAAACTGTATATATACATCCATAAACAGACAATTTTTTAAGCTAGGTTCAGGTTTGCTAGCTTATTCAAAAAATGACAAGACCACCCAATGCGAGCTGAGAGAAAACGCATCAGGCAACACATTGTGTGACACGGGACACGAGGCACCGCCCCCTGGTGAAATACCGAGTTTTGATGGAGTTCTTACAGGGAACATGTTAGTAAACAGTTATTACAAAACACTTATTTACAGATCTAGCAGACACAGACCAACAGCAGCATTCATTTAGAGTTGTGTTTCTGCCAATCTGTTTTAGTTCTGTTTTAGTCTACACAAACTCCTGGTAAGACATATATGCCAATTAGTTTGCTGGTTGCTGAAAACAGATTTCTGCTGCTGCTGGAAACAAGGTTGACAGTGGAATTTGCAGGCAAACGGAAAATCAAAACAGTGAGCTTAAGAGGATAAAAAGCTAAAAATGAGGGGAACTGCAAAGTTGGCGACAACCCTCTGTGGGTTCATGAATACCAGCAACCCCTTTTAAATTATGCATGTCATTTGTTCCATTGTAAATATTAAAAAATATTAATTACAGCAGCTTTAATAACTGTTAAAAGATATCTGAAAGCAAATAATACCTGTTGATCAAATCTTTGCGCGTCTTCAGCAACGTCTTTCCTGTCCTTTTTCTTACGGAAAATTTCTTCCAGCTGGCGAAAGGATGACAAGTGATTATACAGAATGTAATTATCAAATGCATTTTATTATTTCTGACTAGCAAGATCAGGACTCGTACCACCAAGAACTCCCTTTTGTCCACCATTTCATTCCCATCTGCATCAAACATGTTGAAGGCAATCCTGAAGCCTGCATGGGGCTCTGAAATCAAACAGAAAAAAATGACAATGAAATGAGGTCGCGTTTTAATAACTAAATAATTTGCAAGGTTATTCTGCTTAGGTCAGTTAAAATATATACCTACTGGTTAAAATGCAGAGCAGGAAGAGGTACTCTGTGTAATTGATGACACCTGGAAAGAAAGAGGAAGATTTGTCAAGTCGAGAAACAAAAAACTAAATGTTCCCTTTTTCCCCACAGGACACCATGAATAGCATTAACCAGTTAGCTGAAGGTGTTTACAGATGTTCAAAGTCATCCGCCCGGGATGAATAAGCCATCCAAAGAAACAGTGCGCGCCTTCAGACAAGAGTAATCTTCTCGCGCTCACTGATAACATCTTAAAAGGTGCCTTTTACTTCATGCTTGGTGTTCCCCTCACACAAACACAGGCTTTACAACTGAGCTGACCTATCTGGACACAAACCCAAACAAATTTAAGGCCTACGGCTTCTGATCGTGTTTGGGTAACAAGGTGTAATACATTCTCAAGTGATCTGTCACTGATTGAGAATGGCCGATTCAGGTTTTGTGTCGCATCCTTCAGCTCCCTTTGTTGTGTGACACGGAGAAGGGAAGAGTAAGTGTCAGGAGACATCTCAGTCGACTCGGGAGGCTTCTCCCCTCTGACTCTGAAAGCATTCCCAAGCTTTTGTTTGCTCGGGAAGATAGAGAATCGAGCGCAGATAGTTCTGGGTGACTGCTCTTGGTGTTATGGGAAAAGAATTCAGGTACAAGGTTTGCTGCAGGGAGATATTTCCAGAAAGAGGAACACTCAAGGGTAGAAAAAAAAATACAAAACTAGAAAACAAAGATGTCATTTTTATCCTACTTCTACATTTCCTCTAGAGGCTGAGACTATGCTGCTAACAAGATGATGTAAAGGCAAGTGAAACACATGTACAAGCCGAGGTGTGAAAAGAGAATTAGTAATGCGTGCCATTCGACAAAGTTCATCAAAAAATCCCCGCGACAAAGTGCTCCGTCTTCTCACCCAAGCTCTCTCTGTTTGGCAGGTACGGCCCTATAATGACAACACATCTCTAGCTTCAAAGCCTTTAAAGCTTAAATGGGTTGAGGAGGGGAAAAAAACTTTTAAGATTCCAGCCATGTTTCACCAATACCACACACCTTCAGTCCTGGAGGGAGCTGCCCCCCCTCCTCCCTCTGAGCCTTAGAGCTCAAGTAGATGTTGTTAGACAATACAAAGAATTCCACAGAAACACTTCATACAGAGTGGCAGTCCCGGAGATGTAATCCAATGCCATTCTTAGGCTTCATAATGTCCGTGGTGATCAGGGGGGTGGCCAGTGGGACAAGTCTCAACATAGTTGGGTTCAAACAGCTCCCTCATTCTCTAAAGCAACGCTTTGTTCACAGATCAATCCAGTCCTTTTTTTCCCTGACAAAGCCGCAACGTTTAACAGCAGGATTAAAAGCCCCAAATCCCAGCATTGGCACTTAGCTAAAGCAACAGAGGAGAGAGCAGAACAGTGAGATCTGATGCTCCACTGGCTCCTATGACCTACTGAGCTTGAGTGTGCAGGCCCAGGTGGGAAAATTTAAAAAAATCTCCACTCACATTGATAACTTCTTTTTCTACATGCAACGTTAGTATGAATTAGCTTTTGCAGGTGAAAGTCATTTCACAAGCTGCATTAAGTAAAATGAGTTTCCCATTGAATTGCATTGCTCATATATGGTTTCACATTTCTGTGCAGTGAATTTATTATGTCTAATCACTGCCATTTATTTCAAGGGTCAGTGAGTTTAGGATAACTTCAAATCTCCATGAACTTTTCTAAAAAAAAAAACATCATTGCAAGTTGGTTCTAATTATGGGGACAATATTGAAGCTGTTAAATTGGCACAATTAATTTCTAGTTTAACCTAGAGTCTCCTAAAGTGTAACAGCTCCAGTAAACATGCAAATATATGTTTGTTTTTAAGTAAATTCCTCATTTTCCTATAATTAGTGCTAAATTATATAGTTCCAGGAAACTTCACAGTTATCATATTTTCAGGAGGGAAAGCAGAGAAGTTTGTTATTATCAATGGACCTTTCCCTCCTGCAGAGGTTACCTGAGAATAAAACTACAACATGTTACCAGACTGATGGAGAGATAAGATAGTATTTACAACACACTCACTGCTCTGGATTATACGAGACTGAAATGAACAACAGAGCACACTCTGAACAACACGGAGGGCCTTTAAAAAAATAAAAGCATAAAGGCGAATTAGTCAAATTCAGTGGCTTTATGTGCAGAGCTGTTATCCATCAAGTGGGTTACTTCACCTCGTTCGCGAAGATTTCTAAACAAATTGGATGATCCTTTCCAAACAGGCGGGGTATCAGCCAGCATCTTGTCTAACTCCTGCGAGAATAGAAGAAAACCCTAAATCACTCATTCATTTCTAAATCCCAGGTAATCACAACATAATGCACGGCTTGTCGGAGGTTTTACGCAGATGAAGAGGAGACTGTGCTCACCTTTTTTGTGAGGGACTTCCACCCTCTCCTACCTAAACAAAACAAGATTAACAGTTAGTTGATGACATAATGATAAAATATATGTTTAAATGGTGAATTCTGTATTGGCGACATAGAACTGGGAAGCAAAAGTGAAAACAGGTGTTTATGTGGATAGAAACACAAGCTGTGTATCTCCATGAACGCATTCCAATGGCCAATAAAGCTGAAGATAAGACGGAAGCATTGTAAAAAAAAAAAAAAAAAAAAAAACCCGGCCGGGAAATCACATTGAAAACAGTGATAATAACCCTCCACTGACACAGTCAAGCCTGTGTGCAGAGCTGGGATTGAGATTGCCATGTGTTGGCCTGCTCTCCACCACAGTGAGGTGTCTGAGTGAGCATGTGAAGATGGAAAAGGGAGGCATTATCCTCAGTGTATATTTGATACTTTATATTAATGTTTGATAACCAGCAAACGCTTATGGATCTGATATGAATAATTTACATAACAGCACTTTAAAATTTGACTCAAACGACTCACGTCGAAAAGGCCATAACTCTGCTTCATGGGCAGTCTCTCAAATTAAACCATCAGCGAGACGTAATGGTTGTGTTCAAGGCCTTTCCTAAATATCTCTTTTTACAGCCACAATATAGCCATAAAGTACCATGATTACTATTTTGCAACACATTAGCCATTAGCCACCAGCGAACAATGACGCAACAGTACGCTAACACATTAGTTCTCGTTTATTTTCTTTCCTCATTAGATGCCATATCTATCTAAGATTACAGCAGGCCACACACCTTAAATCATAATAAATCACAGTAATCAGAATGTCTTGTCATTACATTTATGACATTCATGCTAAGTTGTTTGGTCTCTCTGGCTCTCTGCGAGTTTGTTGCCACATAAATGAGCCATAAAAGTGGGGTTGCAGGTAAAGATGTCTATCTTTATGCAGGTGTTATGACTGAAGCTCTTCAAGCCACAACTTATTGTCCGATCACACTTCACAGGCCCTCATCACCAGGTTCCAGGAAACAGCAACACTCGAACAATCTCAAGTAATTGGGGGATGAGGGAACAGGGGTTTATCTGATGGCTTGATGGAAGTGTAATTAAGCAAATAAATTCTGACAAGTGTGGTTGGTTTCTCCACAGAGCTACAAAGACCATAGAGGCAGTGCAGCAGACTGTCAGCCTTCACGAGGGGAAATGGGCTGACACCTTCTCTTACAAAATCATTTATAGCAAATATTTAAAACTAATTTTAGCACCTCAACAAAAATCATGAAACCTAAGTCTTTAAGTATTGAAACCACATCAGAGATCGTGTCCTCTGCATTTTAGACATATTGAATGAGCCTGGTTCCAAGCAGGACCTTTTCTAGGAAGGATGGGCATGTACAAGCCCCATTACAAAAAAGTTAGGAGCTGTATAAAACATACAATAAAAAAAGCAATAATTTGCAAACAAACTGTGTTTACTGACGACGGTTTTATGAAGCGTTCCCGCGCCCATGTAATAATCTCCTTAACACAGTCATGTGTTTGGCAAAGTGGTGAACCTCGCCTCATCCTTGTTTGTGAGACAGTCTTTCCAGGATGAACCTTTCATACCCAATCATGCTACTATTAACCTGTTACCAATGAACCTGTTTACCTGTGGAATAATCCAAAGGTGTTTTTAGATCAGTCCACAACTTTCACAGTCTTTGGTTGCTCCTGTCCCAACATATTTGAAACATGTTGCTGCCATCAGATTCAGAATAAGCAGATATTTACAAAAAATCAGTGAAGCTGGTGAAGTGCATTAAATATATTGTCTT
Organism: Centropyge bicolor; assembly: GCA_037975185.1. Classification (NCBI taxonomy): domain Eukaryota; kingdom Metazoa; phylum Chordata; class Actinopteri; family Pomacanthidae; genus Centropyge; species Centropyge bicolor. The sequence continues at coordinate 6,165,713 of JBBMOC010000002.1, forward strand.
TGTACTGTTTTCAATTGAGTACATTTGAAAAAGGATGACTAAATTATTACATTTTGTTTTATTTACATTTTACACAGTGTCCCAACCTTTTCTTGTTTCAAATTTGCCTAATCTTCGTGGTTCACCAGATGTGTGGAAATGCAAGCAGGAAAACACACAAGGGACTTTGGCTCCTGGTTTACTTCCTGAATTTTGTACCTGCGGCTCCATAGTTCCTTGAGCTATTTGGCCAAAAGGGGCAATGTTTAACATGAGTACAGCTTTTCATTATCAATTAATCCACATATTATTTTTACAATTAGTTGTTTGATCTTAACAAATCCCGTGGTGACACCTTCAAGTTGTTTATGTCAGATCATGAGTTCAAAATCACAGAAACATTCAATTTACAATGATGACAAATACTTACATTGCAGAAGCTGTCAGAACTGTTCTTGATTAATTTTCTGTCAATTTACTAATTCATTACTTGACTAAGCATTTAAGCCTTAAACATCAATAATGATTCACTGCTTCCTCCAAAGGTTGTTCAGTATTTTGGCAAAGTGCTAGACTCACTCTTGGGTTCATTCAAGGTGATGGATTCGATGAAGTTGAGTGGCGTCATGTAGAGTTGGCCCTCGTACTCCACCGAACTGAACAGGCGAAATCTGTTTTCATAGGACGACATGTACACATCTCCATCATCGAGACCATAGGTCCTGGCCTGTAAACACACACACAGACACACCATCATGAAATATTGCAAATCATATCAACAGTGATAATACTGTCTGAAAGATGCTTTTTATGAAATCCACAGAAGCTTTTCTTGTCACGAAAAGCCTTGCTCACATGGAACAACAAAGAGGCCCAAGCTTTAATTCAGTAATGGGGCGCATGTTATGTCAGCCCTATTTGTCATCTCTGTGCACCAGATAATGTCCCTACAACTGTTCAAACCCAGCCAGATCAGAAGGCTGGATTGGTGAAGACAGAGTGGATCTCTCTGTCAGGTGGCACAGTGCCAGGTCCACTGGGCACAGAGCAAACACCCAGGGAATGTGTGCCCCCCTCTGTTTAACCATTAAAGCCTCTCTAACCACCCCCACCTCTCATCAAATGTCAGCCCCTCCGCCAAGTCCCAGTGTCCAGTTTCCTGTGCCCCTGGATTCCTGCTGCCAGTGGACACCAGTCAACGTTTCCTCCCTCCTACACAGAGATTAGAAACAAGGAATCTTCTGTAGCTGGAAGCGCAATCCAGACCCGGTTTACATTATTTGTTTACATCCCCTGTGATCTGTGAGAATCTTGTCAACAATGTCAGCACATGTCTGAGCTTAAGAGACTTACTGTTGAGGTGCTGGTATGTAGGCTAATGGGGTCGACTACACATTGTACAGTGGATGGAACACCTGACATAGTGTAAACAAATGGCAATATTTCTGCTAATAATTGGTGATGGGGTGATTAGTCAATTAATTGAGTGAGCAATTGAAACAACAGCACTTATAATTATTGGATGAAACATCGAGGGCAGCAAAAAAAGACTGTTTTTATTACTTTCGGCCACAAGTCAAAGCACATTGGTCTCACAAGTTTTTCTCATTTCTACAAGAATTGCTGGATTTTTTTTACACTGAAATTTCTTCCTGCATTTGGGGGGAGGTGAAGTTGCATCAGAAATTCCTTGTTTTGGCCAACCAGCAGTTCAACACCATCCCAAATACTGAATCTACAATGACATAGAGAAAAGCAGAAACCAGCAAATGATTGGTACGTTGCTTGGTGTGCAACTTATACAACTAAGATCCAAATAGTTGTCAATTTATATCCATATGACTAATAGATCAATTGTATCAATTAATCATCTCAGCTCTACAACAGATGCACTGTTTACTGTTATAAACTTCTGAAATGTGAGGGTTTGCTACTTCACTAACATATATCACTGTATATCTAAATAATAAATAAATAATTAAAAATTGGGTTTGGGACTGTTGATTGAACAAAGTGAGCAACCTGAGGATGTCAGATGATGTCAGTCTGATGTTTTCTGAAATAACAATTGATATATTTTTAAATAATAATAATAATGTGTGTAAAATAATGTATTAATCAATATGTGAATGCTCCTGTATGGGAGTTATACTTTTATTATGATGTTTAACCCTGGTCGTTTTAGTTGTTGCACTTCGTCCACCTCATTACTCAGGGACTTAAATAATAGGATCTTAAATCTAGGACCACCGCCTCAAATATGACCAAAGACTTGAATCAGAAACTTTCTGATATAGTTTGCAAAAAAAAACCCACTCAAGGCCTCCAAAAGCCACAGTTTGGCTATTTAATTGTATTAAATTATATAGCGAGTTGTTCTTGTTATTTTGTCCACCACCTAAAATATGTAAAGACAGCATCGTTGATTCATAAGTATAACATTTAGATTCTCTGAGCTTTCTTAAGATGAGCACGAATTCTGCCTCGTGTGTTCAGATAAAACAGGCAACAACCCTCAGCTGTGAAGACATCGGGTCACGTGACTATGACCATTTTTGCCATTTCAGCACCAAAAGTCGAGGACAGCTCCACATCAATGTTACTGTAGTTCCACTCTGATGATGGAGGCTAATTATGTCAGAGATACAGATAATCGATACAGCTGTGATCACATGATAAACATGAAGCATTTTGATTGACAGCATATGTTGGGGGTTTTTTTGTCTGACTGTCTGTGAGTTGTCATTAGCTGGACAAATGTCCCACTGTACCTTGTCGGTGGCAGAAACTGATGGTAGGACCAGATGAGAGAGCCGAGCCTCGACGTGGCTCCTCAGCCCGGAGCGAGCACCGACAGGCGGCCAGCAGTAATAACAAGCAGCCCCGGCGGTGAGCAAGCCTCCGGCTGCGACCATCTTCACAGCTTTGGTCGCCTTGGAGGCTGTGTGCTGTCTCCCTGCGGTGAAGGAGCCGGGTTTGGAGCTGTTGCAGAGGGAGAGCAGGAGCCTGCGGAGGGCGGCCATGGCTGTTTACACCCGGCTGTCGTAAGCGATAACAGAGCAGAGCCACGCGAGAAATACCGTGGGTAGTTCACGTCGCCAGGGATTAAAGGGCATCAGACGGGCGAGAGTGTGGGAAATGTGAACATCTTTGCAAAAGCACACAAACAGACACTGAATCACGTCTCACCTCTTGCAGGCTCATTTAAAGTGCATGTGCTTTGTTTAATTTGAATCTAAAGTCATGCATGTGCACAGTTGAATCCATCAATCCTCTCTCTCTCTCTCTCTCTCTCTCTCTCTCTCTCTCTCTCCCTGTGTGTCTCCTACTTTATGCCTTGGGGAGAAGGGGGGGAAAAATCCCTGCCAGGGCACGTCTGAACTGTGACAGCCCCGCCCATTACTCGTCCTGTGGTTTTGCACCTGCCTCACCAGCCCTGCACCTTTGAGCGCAAAGCCCTTCCAGGAGCTGCTCTACCTGCACCGCAGCCCTCACTCTGCCCTCGTTGCTCCGCCGCGTCCTCCTCTCACTGAGACGTCCGACAGGTATGCAACATGAGGGAGATCTGAGCAGCGACTGCAGCCCACCCCACCTCCAGCTGATGAAGACGAGGCACGGCAGGAGAGATCGGTGCAGCCCGCAGCGGATTTACTGACTCTTTCATGCCAGGGAGGAGAGATCCGTGCGCCTGCGTGTGCTTGTGCATGTGCCCAGTAACGGAGGAGGTGGTGTAAACATGCAATAAGTGACAGGAGCGGGCAGGTAGTGTACAAGGCGAGAGCACCTCCTCACTGAACTTTAGCCGCGATGGCTGCTGCTGCTGCTGCTGCGGCTCTGGGGGAAGTTGGAGGCGTCCTGCACGGCATCGATGGTGTCGCACAGGTCGGCTCTCACTTCCTGCTGACCCCACTCGGGGACGGTCCCACGCTGCTGGGGGAGCACCTCGTGTCCGGGGACAGGCTCTCCAGGAGCACCACGGCGGATTTAACGCACCTGAAAGGGATCCTGAGGAGGAGACAGCTCTACTGCAGGACTGGGTTTCATCTGCAAATACTTCCGGATGGCACAGTGCAAGGCACGAGGAAGGACCACAGTCGTTTTGGTAAATAATGACAGAATTATTTTTAATATTTTTTGGCAGCAAGAAAATTGAAGAAATTGGCCAACATGATTGAGCAAATACTTTAAATAAGCAGCATCAAGGAAAGAGTGAATGAAAATAATAATCTAAAAAAAAATATCTTATGATATAATATTCTATGTTGAAATGTATTAATTGGGCCAAGAAGCTTTTTATAGCTTCTTAGATCATTTTCTTTCATCTTTGTCAAAGTCTGTACTGAACAACTGTGTTATTCTTCTCCAGGTATTTTGGAATTCATAAGCCTTGCTGTTGGGTTGATAAGCATTAGAGGGGTGGACAGTGGACTCTATCTGGGGATGAACGACAAAGGAGAGCTGTATGGCTCTGTGAGTAACATCTCTGCTTATTCATGCTGCCCAAATCCTCATTTGATGATCCACTAGGAGCTTTTTTTTTTTTTTTTTGCATTTGTCATGTTTGGAGAATTTGATTTTCCAGAAGATAAATTTGGAGAAATAATGAAATGTGTGTTTTTTCTGTGTCTGCATCATAAGCCAGGACTTGTCTTATGTTGTGCACTGTATCTTTCAGGATAAGCTCACAGCTGAATGTGTCTTCAGGGAGCAGTTTGAGGAGAACTGGTACAACACATACTCCTCCAACCTCTACAAACACGGAGAGAAAGGAACGCGTTACTTTGTGGCATTAAATAAAGATGGGACACCAAGAGACGGGACTAAGTCCAGGCGGCACCAGAAATTTACACACTTCTTGCCCAGGCCTGTGGACCCCGACCGGGTGCCAGAGCTGTACAGGGATATCCTGGGACACAGCTGAGACCCGGAGCCCTGGTCCAGTACAGGAATAGCTGCTTAAGCCCTGGCAGGCAGGGAGCAGAGAGGAGAAGAGGGACGCAGGCATGGGGATGTGGCCGGTGCAGGCTGGTGGACAGCAGCCGGACCAGCAGGGATAAAGGCACCGGGGCCTCTTGTAGGAATGCACGGGCCATCTCTCAGCAGCCAGGAAGACAGGCTAGAATGTCTGCACACTCGGCATGAGGGGGTCGTTTGTTTTAGAGTACGGACGACCCTAAAAAGTACCTGCGTGGAATAGGAGAAGAATGGGAAACTGGGAGCTGGATGGTCAGGGAGCGTCTCCTCTGGTCAGACGGAGATGTCGACTGATGTGGAGTCTGTGGGAATCTGTAGTGTCATGAAATGGTACTTTTGGTACTGTGTCAGAGAGCCGTAGAAGGACTTTGAAGGAATTCTGTTTTTTGTTTTTGTTTTTTTTTCTTCTTCTTACCTGTGTCTAGACCTGTTTGTAAAGAGCAAAGATGTAACAATTTATTTATTCATTTTAGATACATATATTTATGTTATATATTTATTTATTTGAGAATATATTTTTACAGTTAGATACATGCAATATAGAAAAGAACAATAGAACCTGTATCGATTATATAAAGACTGAAACACTGTACCATTATGTCTCTTATTCTGAAAAACGCTCAGCTAGTGATATACTGTAATATGACCACAAATATGAAACATATTGACAAAGGCTGAAAAGAGCCCCACATCTGAAATGCATTTAATCACAACATGGCAACTGTGAATCAATCTTTTTTTTAAAAATCTTTGTAATGTTGGCAAATTAATTCAAACTACTGTTACACATGTTACAGGACATCAGCAAACTGATCATGCAAACAATAAATTGCTCAGAATGTGATTAAACTGTTTATTTTTTTGTCAGCCTGTGTGAGCAGAGACGAAGATATTTTGTAAGCTGCTCACTGTGTGTCCAGTTATAACCATTAATTCTTTGAATAACTCGCTTTTTTACTTTTAACTGAGCAATATTGTTTTTTAAAAAGTATACTTTACTGGTTGCTTTTGTCTTTCAGAGTTTAAACATATAAACCCACTTACAAGACCAATGTTGTCTTTCTTTATGGGCACCATTACGCAGAGGGACAAGTCGTAGACCTGATGCACGCATAAAACTTCAAAGCCTCTCTCCTGAATCGTCTCAATATAGAGGCTGCGCAACAACGCGATCAGAGCCAAATAAAATGTGACCTTTAGCTCCTGCCCAACAACTTTGGCTGCTTTATAAAAGTGGTGGTCGGAGTGATAAGGATTAAGCAACGTCTGCTGACAGTTTGAAGACAGTCGACTTGTTGAAATGTCTTAACCAATGGAAGTCAAGGTGGCCAAGACGTTTCTATTTTGCTCTCTTGTTTTCAGACTGTTCCTGCTCATTTTCTGCTGAAGTGTTTAATGGAAAAGTTGTTTTACTGTCCCATCATTTGCAGCAGCAGAACTAACATGAACTATGTCATAGTCGGAGGCACAAAGCAGCTGAATTACTGATTTATTTTTAAAAAGTTGCTATCACATATCTGTGCCCAGTTCCCTCCACGGTTGGAGGACGATCTGTGTTGAAGCATGAAAGCTCAGCCTGTGATCTCAGTGCGTGTGTGTGATGGCGAGCCAGTGGGGGTGTCTCGATACAGGGAGTCGACCCTGCTGCCAACTCTCTCCTGTCTGCAGCGCGATACTGTGGGACTTTCCCACCTGCACACCTTGAACATCAACGTGCCTCTGTCGTTGATTAATGACAGCATCCCAGAGTGTGTTACAACCTGCGTGCGCGTGGACATCCCCTGTCCACCAGGTAAACGCACGCAAGCCTATTACAGCATGAAAAAGGATTCTGCTGCTTGTTTTTGGAAAGATGCTGTCACTGCTCGTCTTTCTGTAGCTTCATAGGAAAGTTAAGAAGCGTGAAAGTGATGGACGGGGAGCGCTTCATTCGTGTCCTATCCCATCTTTCCCAGCTGAAGAGTGTGTTGCAACAACAGTTTGTCCATGACTTTGACCTCCAGCTTTTTTTGTCATTGCAATACAGCCAAAGACACTAAAGTCTCAGTTGTGGCCATGAAAAGCAGACTTTGTGCAAATCTAAGAGCGTAACCCCCTCCGTCCCCCTTTTGACATTTTGAAGGTCATCTCTCTAAACACACTGGAAATCCTGACTTGTGATACCTGATGCCCAGAAGTGCTCTTTGGCACTTGTTTAACCGATGTTTCTGGAGTCTACCTGGCCCCGAGACAGATGCTTTTGTTCCCCCTACTCCGCCTCCTCCAGGTGGTCTGTGGCTCCTCGCTGAAAACACTTAAACCCCTCATCCGCACCCACTCTGGAGGGCCGTCTCACACGCTTAATGGACGCTCGCTGACTTTCATCACCTCCTCAGCAGCGGCCTTAAAGGGCTCTCGAGGAAACCCAATCAAGTGTGTGTGCGTGTGTGTGTGTTTGGGGGGGGGGGGGCAATATGGCATGGGTCCACGGGCAGGTGTGGAAGTCAGTGATCTTCTGTGTCTATCTTCGCAGTCCGGTCAGACAGCACAGGTGTTCCCTCAGCACTCAAACTCTCACACTCTGATCTCAGGCCTGCTGTTTGTCAGCTGGGGATATGACTTAGCAGCAGCAGGACGAGGAGGAGGAGGGTGGAAATACACCAGGCTTTGTTGTCTGCCCCCAATTATCAGAGAGCATAATTTCTATATTTAGTAGGCTGCGTAGGGGAAGACAGGGGAGGTGCCGAGAAGCTCACCTGTTGCTCTAAAGCCGTGGCCACTTCTAAGAGTGTGTTTGCGCAGGGATGGTGTCTGCAGCTTTGTGTCATTTGAATCCTGCAACTATTGATTTCAGGCTCTTTGTTGTTTGTTTATTCCTTAGTAAATTGCCGTGCGCACAAATTATGAGCTGCATGTGTGTTTACAGGGATTACAGCAGAAGTGTAAGTATAGCGTTATCCACTTGATACTTTTGGGCTTTCATCTAGAGCCCAGAGAGAGAGAGAGGCATCCTGACAAAATCTGCAGCCAGTGGTCCCAAATATCATCCGTTCGTCATTCATGCGTTGTGGCCTGAAAAAAAAAAATCATCTTTCACACTTGCTGCATTGTATGTTTGAGTTCAATCATTTTTAGTGTCATAGCAAAGAGGATTTTGTGGTCTGCCTTCCGCAAGCAGCAATTAGACCGGCATACCTGATTTACTGACACTCCACATCGCAAGCTGTCAGCTCCAGTGGAAAATATGCACCTCTGTTTGCATCTCCATGGCGACATTAGCAGAAAACAGCAATGTTTAGGTGTTGTGAGGAACAAAAAGATGAAGAAGGGGAAGCCGGGGCACTGTCATTTCTGCAGAATTCAGGCACACTTAGTGAGCAACACTGTGGTGCGCTCGCAAGCCCTGTCAGCGACTGACAGCACTGTTTAACTAAAGGGATGTGAACAAACAGTACCTGGAGGAGGCTGAAGAATCCACACCGGTACAACAACACGCAGCTGCCATCTGTAACATCTAATACAGCACACAGTCACAGAGGCAGGTCGACAAGAGGTAAATGGGATATAGTTGTAGTTACATAAGTCATATGACATATTGTGACATACACTTATCTAGATGACAGGGTTCTGATATTGTTGTGCTTCAAAGTGAACATAGTTTCTATCCTCTGCAGACATGTTCTCGGTTGATAATAAAGCAAAAACTTTACTTTCTTTATTTATTAGAATATAACACATTGAAATATTAACCACATGAAGTTTGATGGGCCACGATGATATTATACACTGGATGTCAAAAAAGTATCAGGAACTCATGTAGGTGACTCATAAGAGGCAGTGGTTGAGAATAACTAAGTATATTTAGTCAACTATTTGCCCTATATACAGCTCTGAGAGAGAATTGTTACTTTTTTACTCTTAAACACTGATGTCTCAGATGTTTAAGGAAGAAGATTTTAAATACAAATTATGTGAACAATTTAAATATAATATGATGCATGTCACAGATTACTACCCAGCAGTATACATAGTAGGTTAAAGTAGCTCCACTTCAACTCCATACAATACTGCGATGGTACTTACATGTTCAACTAAAATCAACATATTTATTATTTTGAGGTGAAACAAGCTATCAGTCACTTAACATAAAAGTTATCAGGAAGTTGCAAATTTGTATGCAAACATCTGTTTGTTACACATCCAGCAGACTCAGCACAACATTAGCATTTATTTAGCGTAAAGTCAATCAAAACAACCAGCTGAAAGATGCTAAATGTTCCTTAGAGCTGAGGGGAACTGCAGAGTCGAGTGATTTTTCTTGTCATTACGAGTAACCCCTTTCACAGTACACATAGGATTTTGATCCATTGTTAACATACAACTATTGACCAGGGTACCTTTAATTCATGTGTAATAATATTTCAATTCTATAATAATCCGAGAGTCATTCTGCATAATGACGACTTTGCTGAACTTTTGATAGTTCGGGGCATTTTTGTGACAATCCAAATCTCCATTATTAAAATACAAGATTTTTACTTGTAAAAGTAAAGTATTGTAAGTAAGTATTTTCTACATTGTTTTATTACTACTTTTAAAGTAAGCCCCTCAGCCCCTCACATCTGCTGACCAAACCAGTGTGTGAGTCCCTCCGGAGCAGCCGTGTCACCCCTTCCTCTGGCCTATGTGTCCACATTACAGAGTCACAAATTAGGTCTTGACATTTGGGCGCTATAATTGCCCCCTGAAAAGCATGAGGCATCAATTAGGCTCTCAGCACCATGACAGGTTATCCCTACAGGACATAATCACCCTGCTGGACTGCTCGGCTGGACTGCCCCGCCAGGGCTCACACAACACCCGCACACACACACACACACACAGACAACACACATAAACTCACAGAGTTTATAGTTCACTGGTTCATTTTTGGTATCCAGCCAAGACAGGCCATATGATGTGCCAACCTCTTCTATTGTTCTACGCTCTCGTTATGAAACTAAATCATTATTTTTGAAATGATAGCTGTGTGACAATAGTGTGTGTGTGGAGGCCATGCTGGAGGAGTGGCAGTAGGTCTCAGGGAGCCGCTACACTAATAACAGCATAGATCCCTTTGATTTCCCGACTCTGGTGCCGCCTGACAGTTTCTGCTCCCACAGGGCACAGAGATCTTTAGGGTCAGAAAAAAAGGTCAATTGGTTCATTTCCATAGTTTCTACTTTAAACATTCTTGCAGGCCTTGGAAGCAATTCAATCAGCAGTGAAAACACCGGTTAGCAGCCGTGGTTAACGATGCAGCGTGCTCATAAACAAGATGGATGTATCCCACAGGGAAATACAACACAAACTGTGTGCAGCTCTGCAAGATTTAGAGATATGAGCTGGATGTTTTTCACTGCTGAAAGACATTAGACTTAATGGATGGAATATTTACTGAGAAGACTGTAAATGAAAAAAAGCTCAGAACATCATGAACATAATGAGTGATGACGACTTGCAATTATCTTTTTGACATTTCTTTTATTAGAAAGATAACAGAAATACTCAATATACCAAACAATATAAAAGGGAAATATACACAATTAGTTATTTGCTTAACAAATGCATAATGGTGATCAAAATGCATGATGGAAAATCATGCCCATTAACCATTTAATCCAATTTCATGTTTTAGGATTCTCACTGGAGAGGATCGTCTTCCTGTGGTCCACACAACAGACATATGCAGACACACAAAACCAAATCACAAAAACCAACACAATATCTAGTTCCAAAAGAAATCAAGACTTCTTTAGTGGCTCAGGTCATATACTGTATGCCAGTGCACATAGATGAACCATTATAACAAATGTTCAACAGGCAAAATGACACAGATTCATGGCAATCAATGATGCAAAAAAACATTTTATATTAAGCATAAAATATTCTCTAAATTTAGGAGTAGTTGTAAAAATGTGATGCAAAAAAAACAAGCCTTGCTCTCTTGATCAACAGATGACCTTACTGTGTGAAGTCAGGCTTTCACTTCAGCATGTTTGTCTTGATAGATCATAGCGAGTGCAATTGTCTATTTTGACCGTAAGAGCTGCAAAAGCCAAAGTAAAGCTATGTGTAACGCTGCCTGCCTGGTTAAAGAGCATGTTAGAGGAAGACTGTACTCTCACTGCCTGCCGGTGAAAGTGGAAATGTGCTTTGTTGCCCCTCAGTCAGGCGGAAAATTGCAAACCCATTTGTCATTGTGTGCCAAGATGCAGAGGTCAGTCAATGGATTCCTTCATGACAAGCTTGCGGAATCAAATGTTTTTCCACGGCCTCACCCTTTCACACCTGCACCTTCAGGTAAAATAACAAAACAGGGGGAGAAAGAGTGAAAAGAGGGCTTAGAGCGAGCGACTTAAAGACAGGGGAGAGAAAAATGATACGCGAGAAGAATTTACCGTGAAACCTTGCACGGCTATTGCCCATTTCAGCTTATTTGAACCTAATATACATTTAGCTCACAGTGGCAGATGAAATGCCAGCTTTTGGCCAACATCCAAACCTGGAGAATACCACTAATTATTCCTGCCTGTGACCACAGAACATTCTTACAGGCTCAAAAGGATGTTGTTTGTTATCCTCTTGGTCACAACAGCAACTGCTTGATTTAAGAGAATAACAGAAACACTTAGGAAAACTTTTCCACAGTTTGATTGACTGCTTAATCCTGCAGAGAGGCTCCGAGGCTGCAGCGGTGTTTCCCACACATCTGATGCACGTGGAACATCAAAGACCGACACCAAATCTGATTCAGCTTTCAAATCAGTCATTTTAATAGTCCGAGTGTGCCTCGGTGTGTGCACCAAACAAATTATGAAGTAGCGTCTGCAGAAGATCAATAGAGATCAATGTCAAAGACAAATAGATTTAATTGTTTTTTTTCTGCTTGAGAGCAGCATAACATGAGGTAATGTTAAAGTCATACAAATAACTTATTACGCTTAAATAGTTTTATGTCAAATGCAATTTGGTTGTGATGTGAGTTGGTTTTATAACAACAGATTACAAGTTGATTAGCGCAGCAGTTTTTATTTGGCAAAGATAAATATAAGATTATTCAGGGTTTAAAGCAACTGTGTAGCATTTTGCAGAAAAGTAATAATATTACAGGATAATAGTACATTTAACACAGCATTTGCTTTAAAGATGCCATCATTCAGCAATTTGACTTAATGGATACATTAAAAGTAGCTGTGTGAGGTGAGCGAGTTAGCTTTGCCAGCAATTTAATCCAGCAACCTTAGCGGGGAACTGTGGTATTACAACAAAAACATTCTTTGTAGCCCAAAAACATGTGTTGATGTCTGAAACAAAAAAATTCAGTCTTGGAACATACACATCTTACTCAACAGTGTCGTCATATTTTTCATTTGCCAGTATATTATCTGCGTAACGTTCCAAAAACGTATAACAGCTGTTTTCATTTGTGTGATATATAAAAACATACATCAAACCAGGAAGAGATAGTGTTATGTGCTAGGTGAGAAACTTTCCCTGGGCTTTCATCATGCATCATGGTGATGTACCATGTGTTTACTTTTTATATTAGTTTTGCTTACATGAAGTGTGAAATTTCTTTTGCACAGCACTTAGATTAATTCTTATTGACTAATCCTTAAATGAAACAAAATTCTTTCTCCTTTCCATTCCAGACGAGTGTGTTTAGTAATTGTGAATAGGATATCGGCTTTGACAAGATTGCTGCACAAACAGAGTTTGAACAGGGCTTTGCCATAGAGTACATTAATCTGTAGCTCTTACATAGTTACATTGTATAAATCACAGGGCTAAACATGAACAAGCCCCGGCGAGTTATGAGGCACAAGGGATCCAAGAGTGCCGCTTGAGTCTCAGTTGTTTTGGAGAACAGAAAGGAGTCTGAGCCAAGACAGACAACCACTTCAGAGGAATCAATGTGAATCAATAGACCTGTAATCTTTCACACTGCAATCTCTACATTCAATCCATAATCTGATCACTTATACATAAAGAAAGAGTGCAATGTAAAACATGGTTTACAGCAAACAGCTTACACTACTGTCATGATGACTGCAGCCTTAAAATCAGATTTAAAATGAACTTTTTAAAAATGAAAACAGAAGATGTGATTGGCTTCTTCCTGCTGTGATCTCTCTGGGAGTGTTAGCAGTGCAAAATGCTGGGGAACTTCAAACAGGCGTTGCAGCAGAGCTCAGATCCTCCTCCACAGTAATAACCTTGAGTGCTTCTGGAAGAAGGAAATCCCCTTGAAAGCAAAGACACATCACTCCACTACAGAGGCAACAAGCCAGGCGGTTCAACACAGCCAGTCCACAAACTCCACCTTGAAATAACAGTCCATGTAAACTCAGGCACAAACATCTGCACATTTACATGCTACTGAGTGGATTTAGCTTCAGTGAATTAATCCAGAAGTGGTGACATTATTAACTCATGTTTTCATCATTCCCATGCGGCAAAGTAAACTAGCATGGCCAAAAATCTCAAGTGTGATTTCAATGTCAGTTAAGTCTATAACTTTGTTGTAAATCAGCAACAAATCTTGTCGTGGTTAAAGAATAAGATCCAGGTCTATAAGTCATGAAAGTTCAGCTTACTTATGCAGCTCAAAATCACTAGTTTGTCTCAGACAGCTTTACAGTCTGTGCAGCATACAATATACAGAAATACAATAGAATAGATAGGGAATAGAAGGAGAGGAAAACGCGAGGAAAAAAAGGGAAAAGAAGCAACAGAATAAGGATCTCTCTTCAACAAGAGACAGATATGAAAGATTTATTAGACACAATATTGCCCCAATCCATATAAACAAGGTAAAACTAGACTTCTGAACATTATCTTCGACACTCAAGAACCAAATCATGACACAATTATTTCCTGGCCTGTGTGTTGAAAACTGATTCCAAACGAAGTAACGGAATCTGCAGAGGACTTCTTGCAGGTCTATATCAATCAGAATCCATCCAGCAGGCTGCTTGCGACTGCAAATTTCTCCCAGCTTATCACAGATTGAGAGGTTAATCAGCCTCGCCTCAAACAGGCCTTTATTTTGCCAAAGCCTGCATTTCCCTCAGTATCAAAGGCGGCATGAAAAACCAGAGCAAGAGGCTGCAGCAGGTGATAAGCTGCGAGAGTCAAACAAGACCGGAAGAAGGTTCACCCTTCAAAGGAAACGTCTGGGCACTCATACTGCAGAGAACAATGTTAATTCATAGAGTAATATTAGCATGCAATAGTCTTTTAAATCTTTTGCTCTTTTCTCTCGCTCTTTTTATAGTGTGAGGTCAAAAGTTACAAATTTGTTTTTCACATGAAAAAAATGGACTGACGTGCAATGGAATTTTTTTTATACGTCCATGATCCTGAGGGGGGAAATGAATGTCTTAACCAACTTTTATAGCAATCAATTCAATAGTTGTAAAGGCATTTCACTCAAAACCACAAATGTCAACCTCATGGTGGTGCTGGAGGAAAAATGAGGGGATTACAACAGTATGTGGATCATGAACGTCAGAGCAAAATTTCATGACAATCCATCAGAGTTATGGAGATATTTCAGTCAGGATCATAGTGGTGGACCGGCCAACAATGCCATCAAGGCATACTGCTAGCTTTCTAACACATGGATTTTTTTGAATGGCATAAGTAAAGATGGTAATTTTGGGGAAAAAACAAACAAAAAAAAAAACATTGTGATAATATCTGCAAATTTCAGAAGCAGGCTAATACATTTTTCTGACAGTGATTTAGTTTGGAGGACTTGAGCATCAGCTAGCACTGCACCCTGCCTCTGAGAGGAATAATGATGGTCATATACTGTGGTGTAGTCACTTTAAAGGCTAAATACAAAACCTCAAACTTCACAGTGCAGCACCTGGTATAACAAGAATAGATTAGCAGTTGTTGGACGCAGGAGTGGTTTTAATGATGCTTCGGACTTCTCCTCCTCTTCTTCCTGCTCATAAGGCATGCATACCTCTCCACGTCCCAGTACCTAATCATCATACAGATCTGGCCAAGAATAGAGTAGCTGAACACAGGAAATATCATATTCAAGCTTTCTAGAGTTTCACCTGTGCTTCCCAAGTTCATTTCCCATGCCTCAAACAAGAAGATGTCAGTATTGTCTGCTTCACTAGGCAGAAATTAGACATCAAAGGCTGGAGACCTGGCAGGATGGTTTGGGGAGTCACTCAAATGTCCCAGCGTTTGAGTGGAGGAACATTTATATTCCCACAATAATGTTTACTGTGCTTGCTCTAATAGGCTGGTTCAGCTCACATTATTCTGCCTGGTTGGCCCTGGTCCTTCTCTAAACCAGGTGTGTTTTTATTGGAGTCAGATTTATCAGTGAGGCGATCAGGAACCTGTTGCCAACTAGGCAGGTCAAACTCTCCATGTTATGAAAGGAGAAACATTTGTTGGGAAATAGAAAGACATTGAATGGTTTCATTATGAAAGGGAAAGAGAAGAACAGGATTCAGAAGTAAAGGAAATATAGCCAGGTTACTTGCATGGTTGAAAGTGAGTTGTAGTTACCTATAAGAGAAATGAGCCAGGACAGGTTCCAGATAGTTGACACCTTCCTGCTCCAGAGGATCAAAGTGCTTCTCTGTGCACATTAGGAAAATACAGGGCACTCATTTCAAACGCTCAAAGTGCCACATAGATGCTTAGCCACACATTCCCCCTGTCAGAGGCAAACAAAGACATTTTTCTGGGAGGAGAAAGGCATGCCGTTTCCTCAACATGCCTCACCTGTGGTGACCAATCACAATAGCAGTTACAATCCCGAGCCCTGAAGGAAGATAGGTGAGGGTTTATGTTGTCATTGGTGGATGTTTTACAATCGGGTGTCATCTCGCAGTTAATGTTTATTTTCAGTGGGACCACCTCATTCCTTTGGTCTGACCCCAAAGGATGCAGTGTATAATCATAACAGCATTGATAGGAGCATGTTTAAATGTCTGCAGAGCGGCAGACGTTACACATTCATTCAGCTCCCGCTGAGTCAACAAGCAAGCTGTCATCCTGTGAATTATCAATGTTATCTTCATTTTAAGCAACACATGTGCATGCAAATATTAAAGTAAAACACAAGCAGCGCTCGATAGTAGAGTTCTTACTTTGTCGTTATTTGGAAAGTCGTTTCTCTTCCTAGTGACATTTATAAGAACTGTGTGAAACAGAGGTTGTTTTAGTGATAGTGAGGGTGCAGCCAAAGGCACATGTTGGTGCCAGGTTTTCTGAGGACAGTGAGTGGTGGCTGCGCTAGGACAGCCATATTGTGTTCCTTTGTCCGTCATGGTTGGTACACCAGAGCAGAACAATGTGAAAGGGTCAGTACAACCAAATTACAAAAAATATTTTACTGATTATGCAAAACTACAGAAATATTGTCCTGTATTTAATTAAATGAAATATTAATTGAGCAGAATGGCATTACAATTATTATTGGATTATTGTGAAAATGTAAGAAGTAATTTAATGTTGTATTGGGTCAGTCTTGAAGTAATTTTGATTATCATTACAGAGCTGATGGGAAGTGCAGAATCTCATGATAAATAATCATGTTGTGATAATTCTGTGGTAAAGCCAAAAGAAACAAAATCATATTTTAACCTTCAGTCCAAAACCTTATGTAACTTTTATGTAAGCAAAATAAATTTAACTGCAAAAATCAGTCCAACACCTTCCAGGAAGATTAGGGTAGTCTAGCCTGGTCGTTGTTTGTTTTAGATTTTTCCTCAGAGAGCTGTCGACTTGAGTATGTGGAAGAGCGGCGCAGCATAGCTAATTATCACATGATGACTCTAAGCACATTAGCTCACAACTTTTCACAATTGAGTGATTCCACTCACTTAGCACTACTTAGATGGGGTAGGCCCCTGCTGAATGTTGCTTCAGGTCGGACAATCCACCATGGGCGACAGAAAACAGCAATCCCTGACGAATAGGTCAGTGGCAATAGCAGTACTCATGTTAAAAAAAAATAACATGAAATGAGCTCTTCAGCGAGGCCATCATTGTTTTTATCAGATAACATAAGGTGAGCCAACTTTGAAGATATGTTGTTTTTTGGGTGAAGATGGAGAGTGTAAATCTGCTGGCTGCTGTCTTGGCACTGCAGCTCGGGACTTCACCTCAATCCACAAATCACAGCCTCGGAGGCCCTGAGCTCCAGCCTGGCACTGGAGGCTCCTGGAATCAGCTGTAATCTGACAGAGCATCAGATCAATAGTAAAACATTATTGATAGCCTTAAAGCTTTGAGCTATCCAGAGACCATGTCGTGGAGGATAATCACACATGCATGGTTATGATGGATACGATAACAGAATAGCCAATGAGGCAGATAATTATGGGAGAAGACGCCTACACAGGCTTTTTAAGATCTTTTGTTTGCTTAAAAGCAATGTCTTTTTATTTTGCCTCTGAAAAGCAGCAACATGCAAAGGTATTGTCTATTCTCTGCATCATGAAGGCTTCTCCCTGCTGTGATGTTCTCGGGCAGAAAAGCAGAGAAGAAAAAAGCTGATGACAGGGTACTTTCATGTTTCTTATCGTGACACCCTATCAGAGTGATCTAGATGGGCCAGACAAAGTACCACCAGGTCCCGTAGCTTTGCGCAGAATTTCATCTGTTTCATCATATCTCCCTGCCTTTAGTCCTCAGGGGAGATGGGAGGTTGGTGGTCCACACATTTAGACCACAGTGAAAACAGAGGGGGAGTCTGAATGACAGATAAGTCTGGTCTTATTCAAGAGGACGTATCTGTGTTTTGTGAAGAACTTACAAATATGGAGCTGGATGAAACGAGAGAGACAAAAAGGTCTGATAAACTACACACACATCGTCTCACGCAACACTTCTCGGGAGGAGATAGTGTGCTCATCTCTTAAATGTCCCCAAATCTAAAAGAGGGTTCGTGTGAGGATGGATGCGACAGAATTTAAAGGTCTGTTGCACCAGTTTTCTGACATCCATATCTGCATATAAAAAAGAAAAAGGAATATGAATACATCAAGATTGGAAAAAAAAAAACATTATGAGAGACCAACTCATAATTCAGTGGTGTCACTGGCTTGTCGGCCCGTCAGCATGTCCTGTGATGTTTCCAGATGTCACTAGATATGTATCACACAAATAAAGTAGACAGTTGTTAAGAGTGTGGCATAAAATACATGGAGCCATTATGAGTGTTATGTTATAAATTATAATTTTTTGTGACAAATTAATTACAGAAGAGGAGAAGAACAGCAGAAGAAGAAGAAGAAGAAGAAGAAGAAGAAGAAGAAGAAGATTCTCCAGTCACAGTAGCAGCTCTGTGAGCCTGTACTTAGGAGGCGGTGCTTTGTGTTAAATGCTAATGTAAACCTGCTAAAATCACAAAGCACAAAGTAGAGCTGAGGTTGAGTGGAATGTTTTTAGCTTTGAGTGTATTTGGTCATAATAGACAAATTGAAATTTTAATCTGATTGTGGCATTAAAGGAAAAGTCAAGGTATCACCAAAGTAAGTACGATTCAGCCTCTGGGAACCATGTATGCCTTTATAAAATTTCCAAAAAATGCATTTAATAGATGTTGAGATAAGACATTTTCAGTCTAGACTAAAGTGGTGGACGAACTGACTGACATTGCCATCCCCAGAGCCATATTTTGCTGCCAAGTGTTAGTACTATCATCTAATCAGTCACTGATCAGTGCGACACCACTAAACCTTTCTCACATCTGCTAACAACGACCACCAGCACTGTGAAGAGTGGAGGTATTTGGCAATGAAGGTATGTAATTTCCTCTTTTATCGTAGCTCTTGTTCAGTGCTTGTTCCTGCACGGAGCTGCTGGGAAACCCCAACTCTCTGAGACAGAGCACACTCTGCTCATCTGCAACTGTGCTGCCAGGTGTCAACTTATGACACCATCATGAAAAAACCTTTTTTCCATGCTTGTAATGCATGAGTGAGAAGTCTTTAAATAACTTGAATGCTGGCTTGATTTGTTTGTTCATTCTTAGCTTAGACTCTGTTCTAAAAGAGTTTGTGATTGTATATTTGTCCTGGGATGTTAAATTTGGAACTTGGAACAAGGTACTTGTCATCTTTTATCACACCCTGTATCTCCACTTTACTGTTAAATATAATACAGCTACTATAAATTAATCCATCATACAAAATCAAACAAAACTGCAAATGAGACTAATTTTAGACCTTTCTTAAGCGTGCTCTACTTTGCTGAAAATCTTGGCTTCAGACGCTGCAGTCCCCAGCAGCAAAGGTGGAATTCTTACATGGTAGAGATAAGGACAGACTGCTCTATTTGTCAGTGCAAGGGGCCCCTTAAGGGCCCAGAGAATCTTATGTCCACACACTCTCTCTCCTGCACTCTGACATTTTCTCAGCAGTATGAGGTTACATACGAGGAAAAAGACATCTACATCATCAAGCCTCCTTTTCTGCGAACAAAACGGCCTCTCACTCCTGTTTCTGTTGACATCAGGACAAAATGTCAAAAGTTCCCCAAAGATTGCCAGCAAAGCAAAGTATTCTCTAAATGAGAATGGACAGGAGTTAGTATTTTTAGATGACCTATGTATCAGTTGCTATTT
Organism: Centropyge bicolor; assembly: GCA_037975185.1. Taxonomy (NCBI): domain Eukaryota; kingdom Metazoa; phylum Chordata; class Actinopteri; family Pomacanthidae; genus Centropyge; species Centropyge bicolor. The sequence continues at coordinate 6,185,295 of JBBMOC010000002.1, forward strand.
TTATCGGCAGCTTCTGTTTGGTACGATGACCTGTGACCTGTGAGGTTCTTACTGAATTTTAGAAAGGGGCAAAGAGCATAAAGTGTACTGAAGTACATCCCCTGGATTACAAGCGCTCCAGGGTGAGAGTTTGTAACCTGCGGTAGCTGCGGGCGAGCAGGGTCACAGCCCACCCAAGGGGGAGGGAAGGCAGGGTCACAAAGGCTGAGGAGGATACATGTTCCCAGACACAAAGTAGACAGCTCCGGAGCCCAAACACAAAACACAGGAAAGCACTGGCAGACAGGCGGGAAAGGCTTAATTCTTGATACTTTTCTGTAAAATGTTAAATTCAAAGTATTGGCTTTACTAGGTTAAAAGTTTAAAAGATAAAGAGGTGATAAATGTGGCAATGTGTTGGGGCCAAAAGAGGCCCAATTTCATGTTAGATCATGATGACAATTAATTGCACTTTGAAAATAAAGATATCTCTAAGCAGTGCAGGAAAGATTACAATTTGGACAGCGCAAGCAAAACGAATGACAATACACTCTTGCATTGCAGCGGGGTCCCTCAGGAAGAAAAGGTTATAGGATCTCTGAAAAGGCGGCCATTGTTCATCATCTCCAACAAAAATGACTTTGTAAAATTGAGAGGAAGAAAGGCAAACCACTGGACCAATATGAGAGCAGCCCGTGAAAGTGGAGAGCACTGATGCATGAGTGAAAAGCGCCTTATGTCAAATATAATTGTCCTGCCCTGAAAAACAAGCTAGCGATGTCTGATTTGATTCCCTCCTGTTTGGCTCAAGTTACTTCCTGTCTGCTTTAAGCATGTTTGCAGAGACAATCAAGCTCCTGGAGAGATTTTGGGGATGTTCCGACGTCTTTGTCCACCAAAGACCTGAATTTAATGACCTCTCATTTCCTGATTTTTCCCTGTTTGAAGCCAAATTTCTTGCTTAAGGTCAAAGAAACAATCAATCCTGACAGACAATCCTGTTGCTTAAGTTTTTCTCCTTTTCATGAAATATTTATGACCAAATAAACGACAATCAACGCAGACGTTTTGGAAACAGGATTAAGAGTCCACGGCCATGCCAGCAGCTTTTTAAGCTGGTGCTTTGAGCTTGTGGAAGGACAGTATGAGGACCCAATATGGGGACCCCTGCAAGGTGATTACAATTCAACTCAAAATGCTTTTGTCATTCCTAAGGGGCAATTCATGACGTATCCTTGAGTTCCTGTTAGTGGGGCTGAGAGACAACAGACTAAGCCAGCATCTGAAGAACTAAAGGTTGCTGTGGCCCCAGAAGAACATCAGGCAGACGCTGCTTCTGAGGAACCGCAGGCTGCAGTGACAGTTGAAGAACCATAGCTGGTGGCAAGAAGTGGAAAGAAGACTGGTTAAAAAAGGAAGAACATCCACAGATGTCACCAACAGGTGACTCTGCATCATCTGCAGACTCGAAGAGTAAAATGGAGACGACTGTTCATCCTAAGGAGTCTGTGAAGCCACCAACAGCAGCTGAGGAACCACAGCTACCATGCAGTGACCCTCAAAGAATCACAGGGAGCTATGGCCCCTGAGGAACCAAAGGCTGCTTTTGACATGGAGGACCCACAGGGAGCTCTGGGTCCGGAGGAGCTACAGGAAACTGTGGCCCCTGAGGAACCAAAGGTTTCTGTTGGCATTGAGGTACCACAGGGAGCTGTGGCCCTCGAAGAAACACAGGTGGAGCTGGACCCTGAGGAACCACAGGTAGCTGTTGCTGCCAAACAACCCCAAGTATCTGTGGCCCCAGAAGAATGACAGCTCGCTGATGTCCCCATGCTTCATCCTGACATAACACCACAGGAAGCTCCTGAGGCCAAGGCTAGCCATCCAGCTTTTTTGAGCATACAGAGGTGAGGATCCTTCAGCTCAAAATCAGTGACACAGAGAGCACTGAAAAGAGGCTCTCCACAAAGCTAGACACGTAGAGGAAGATCTGGTAAGACAGAGGACTCATGTGAAAGAAGTGAAGACTTCCCTGGCCCATCTGACAAAAGAACACTCCAGACTGGTGGCTGCCATGGAACAGGCAAAGGAGGAGCTGGAGAAGGAAAAGATCTGTCTCCTAACAGACAGGGGTTTTTTTCACATTACAGACAATAAAAAATGTTACTTCAAGAGGGTTGAACCTAAATTTTCATAAGAACAATATTGCTCTGTAAGTGCTCAATGTGTAAATAAGCAACAACTAGAGCCATGGTGGGAGTTTGGACAAAAAAGAAATGAACTAGTGTCAAATAACATTCATTCTAATGACCTGCAATTATTTATCATAAAGCTCCGAAACCTTGTGCCCAAAATAAGACCAAAACATTTCAGTGTTGTTTTTATAATTACATCCTCCAGGACTTATGATGCCAATTGCTCAGTCTGGATGGAGGAGGTGGATGTCTTCCTTGTCATCCTCCATCCTGCTTTGGTCTCCTGAGTTGTTGGCTCCATGGTGAGATGTCTGCAGTGGCCCTTGTCCTGGCTTTTCTTTTGCCCGTTGCTGCTGGCCTGGAAGCATGTCCAGCTGTCCCATCATTCTGTCAGCGCCGCTGTCTCCCTCAGCCCCAGATTAAAAACGCCAAAGGGGCCGCCAGGAAAAGTGGCTCGCCCCGTCTCTCAGGACTTATGTCAAAAATGTTTCAGTCCTCAGGTAATTTGCTACAGTCTGGGATCCTTTCACTATTACTTCAAAGAGCCTCGCAAAGAGAGGTAAAGAGAGAGAAATGAAAGGGAGGAAAAATGATATTTAGTTGTGGGTAGTGACAGATCTACATTCTTGAGTATTGACACGCGATCTGAGTGAGGAGTCCTTCTCTGCAGCCGTCCTTAAATCTGACCGATGCACAGCACTGTGTCCATGGACTATCTTCCAAAATAGAGCTTAGTCAAACAAATTGACTCAGCTCCAAAAGAATTCACATTCACTCCTATACAAATAGACAGCATACTAGACAGTGACATGTTCTTTTAATTGTTTCGAGGGTTAGAGAATCAGTTTGTCATCTGGCTATTCACATTTAACACATGAGAAGTTCTTCAGGACAATGCGCATAATGTTAGTCAATATTTTTACTTGTGCACTTCTGCACATAAATGGAAATAATTTCTGTCTGTTGTTCAAATATAACACTGAATTTGAACAGTTTTCTTTGAATTGCAATCTAGCCTGAGGCAGGTTAAAGTGTCTGAATTGGACTCAAATGCTTTTGATTGCACTTATGCAAATATTGGCAAGAGAAGTTAGCTCTCCCCTCTGTGTATGTAATCCTCTGCTACTGGACTTAGATACAAACTGTGTAAGAGCCGTGGAATGAGGAAGAGAAACAGGAAACATCAGCTAAATTTAACTTCTTCACAGGGAAATTAAATTTATTAATGTAGATTGAAGTGAATCACAGATTAGGCATGGAAAATTTGTCACACAGATCTGAAGAGCTTAGCAGTAGATCCCGTGTTCTCGCAGTCAGGATGTTTCAGGGACGGTCATGATAAGCACCTGTCCTGTGGAGCTGCTGAGCTACATGCCAGCACACTACAGTAAAGTCTGCACTCTTAGTGTTTGTGTATGTACTTTAAATGTGACTCCAGCATTTGAATTTTTTTTAATGCACCAACACGAAGGTATTCAGAGCTCCTCAGCAGGCCGTGACAAACCGTGACATCTCCACAGCACGACGTCTCAAGTTTTCTCCAAATCAGGAATGCATGGGCGCATTCGTGGCAAACAAAAACAGTGATTAAAGAGGGTAACTGGATCAGCTCTAATCAGCATGTCCTGAGTAAATGCCAAGGAGTTTTCAACCATTGTCAGGTCACTCCAAGAGGTGATCTCTTTCCCTATTAATTATGTGCTGGTGCCGCAGCAATCGTCCTCTCCAGTGCGAGCGGCCTTCTCTGCTTTCATATGTCTGTGCAGAATGATCAAAACATTTCAGGGAGACAGTGTGGAGAATCAGCTCCCAGTGATGTGCCTGCCCTCTCATTTCTCTGACAGAGAACAATGGCCACCTCATAACTAATGGCACTCGTGCAGCGATTCCACGGAAAGAGGAGCAAGGAGGGGAAAAAAAATAACCATTATCACAAGACGTGTTCTATCATGTGATAAATTCACTTTTGTCAAGCCAAATCCGTTGGTGCCTCCCTGCTGCAAATATTCTGAGCTTGTAATATAGATTTGATCATCAGATAAAGAGTGGGTTGAGCACTGGGAGGCAGAAAACGAGGGAAGAGAAGAATGATGCTCATGCATCTTGGGCTTATGGGTGATGGAATAGTTCAATGACATCCTCTATTTAGACCAAATGACAGCCTCCTTTTATTATCCTCATTGTGAGAGGTCAGGGAGGGATGGAGCGCTCCTGCTTTGCTACACATTTACGCTGTGTCAATGCTGCCCTCTGTTGTCAGAAGTTAAATATCTTCTCACTTTATTTTAACCTTCTAGTAACTAGATGTGTTCAATTAAAGTTTGCCCCCCGACTTGCCAGTGATTTCCATAATGAAAATGTTGGCAATCACACTGAATATTATTATTGATTATCAGAGGTGGGGGAAGTACTCGGAACTTAAAAGGAGCAACATCATATTGTAGAGATACTCAAGTAGAGGTTGTACAATTAAAACTTTACTTAAATAAAAGTTCAAAAGTATTATCATCAATAATGAAAATAAATAGTAAAAGTATCAAAAGTACTCATCCTGCAGAATAATTTTGATTATATAATTCAATTTAAATTGTTAATGCATTAATGTGTGCATCACTTTGCTTTGACGCTAGTAAAGGTAAAGCTAATTTCACATATTTTATACACCTCTGAGTAGCTTGTAAATATTCTCCTCAGGATCAACAAAACTTTATCTCAATCTATGATATTACATCATCATTTATTTGTTGATTATATTTTGTATTTTTGATCTGAATCTGCAAAGTAACTATAAACTTGTAGTGCAGTAAAAAGTACATTTGCCTCTGAAAATCAATGGAGCAGAAATATAATATGACATAAAATGGAAAATCCGATATGGGTAAATAATCACACATCAAGTCTACAGTAGCATAGACTGATGATATACTTGACGTTATATGTTGAGAAGATCAGATGTGCACGTGCACGCATGTGAGTTGGACAGACTGAACAATTTTCTTTCTGTTAAAACTGTGCAGTTCCAAATGTTTCTATAAACCCTCACTACTGTTCTCTGGTCAGCGAGGCTCTCGTGTTATAGTCAGCACCCTAATATTGTGAAACATGCAGTGAAAACAGTTTTTTGGCACTATGAGAAATACTTTGATATAGACCTCAATCTCAGTTTTCACATATTCAGACATTGTGCCTGGAGTCCTAGGCAGCACTGAGGGCAAGTAGGCCACAGCTCAATCAAAAACACAGTGTTGATGTAGAGTACTCTCCCAATTCAGCATTGCACTTCTAAAACACTGTCAAACTCACTATGGACAGTTTCAACCTGGTGCCTAAATTTCAATTCAGCTTTCACAAACATCACTGTACTGAGATCATTATTCTCATCCATTGTTCTCATTATTATTGTTGTTGTAATTATTATTATTATGCAATGCAACTCAACTATCAAGAAAATATACACAATATTTACAATTTAATTATATATCCAAGATTAGATTAGAATAATCATTTAAGATACATAATAGAGAGAAAGAATAAAGAGCTACAAAAAATTAAGTGGTAACAGTGATAATAAAACAATAATTGTTAGGAGTTACTTTCTCAGGCCTTTTGAAAAAGGAAAGAAAAGGGCCCCACACTTCATAATAAGTAATTCACTGACTTTTGAGTGAAGTAACTCACAATCTCCAAATTCAAACATAGCATAATGCCTCTAATCCAGTGGCAGTGGTGGCTTTCAATACAACAGTCAAACATTTCATGGCAGGAAAAAGGCAAGTGTATTTAACATTAGTGAATGGTGGCTGCAATCCAATTAGCTGCGCCAGCTCGAGGCCATGTGATTGGCTTTCTGAGGCTTCATTAGAACAGAACCATTGTTAATGTTAATGCTTTTTAATACTATGTCAAATCAAAATGTCAAAATGCCAAAACTGACATCCCCATGATGTGCTTACTGTTTGTTTTTTGTTTTTTTTTAACTTTATTTTTCTTCAAAACGTACAATAACATAAAACATGGAGATGTGCCTACCAGTTTTACACTTTCAATTTTAAATACAAATATTGGGTTGGATAAAATTAAAAATAAAAGACATACATACAAACAAAAACCCACAAATATTCCCACCACCTATACATATTCATAAAGACTTACACATATATTTTAACACATATCTATATACATCTTGATTAAAGAGGAGAAGAGGAGGTAATCATAAGTGAGGCATCGCCTCTGTCAATGGTGCCCATCTTACCCTAAACTTGTCCATTTTCAATTGCAACCTTGCAGTGATCTTTTCCATGCTATATACATTCTTCACTCTTTCCCTCCATTCTGTTATGCTAGGAGGCTGCGGTTCTAGCCAGGATGCTGTTATAGTTTTCTTTGCTATTACAAGTAAAATTCTGATTAAGTAGATCAAATTCCTATCTATTGAATGATTTGAGAATATACCCAAAATTGCTAGAGCCGGATCTAAATTATTTTCGGTGTTAAGAATCTGCTTGATTTCCCTTTGAATATTACTCCAAAAATTTGTGAGTTTGGGGCAGTCCCAAAATATGTGAGTAAAGTCCCCTACTAGACTGCAGCCCCTCCAACACACCTTTGACGAATTGCTATATTTTGAAGTAATAATTGGAGTATTAAAGTATCTAATTTTTACCTTCCACTCAAATTCCCTTATTGTTGGACTGTTAGTTAACTTATGTCCTGCTTTAAATGTTTCTTCCCATTGCTCATCTGTTATTATGATATTTGCTTCTAATTCCCACTTTTCTGTTATGTCCAGTATGCTGCATTCTGATTCTTCTTGTAATGCTTTATATATTTTTGATATAACCCCTTTTTTTGATTCTTTCTCTGTAAGTGCTATTAGTAATTCCTCTAATTTGGAAGCTGTTTTGCAGATATTTTCCCATTCCTTATGCTTCTGGAGGTAATGTCTTATTTGTAAAAATTTATAGAAGTCATGAGTCGGCAGGTTAAACTCTTTTTTAAGTTGTTCAAATGACTTCATATTTTGTCCATGGAATAATTGGCCAATGTAAATCAACCCCTTATGTGCCCATATGTTGTAACCTGCATCCATCATAGATGGCCTAAAATCTGGATTCCTTGCTATTTTGGTGACTCTACTAATTGAGCTTGACAATTCAAATCTTTTCCTCACTTGTGACCACACTTTCATCGTTGCCCTTATCCACTCGCCACCCGCCCCAAGTCCCTTCTGTGGGCCTTCCGGCCAGAATGGGAGAGATTCCAGTGGTACATTTTTGCAGGTGCTTACTGTTTTTAATAGTGTTATTAGCTGGTTGTCTAAGATGCACCAGGTAGTTTCAGATTTTCAAATGTTGTGTGTCTAATTACATATGCACAGTGAATAAAAGCACAAACTGAGACTTATAAGATTCAAGTACAAGTTTTATTTATAAGAACAGTTACAAAATATAGGCACTTTTAATAGTATATACACTATACATTCCCAGCATGGAGTTTTTCAATCTCTCCACAGCCATTGTTTACAGCTAGTTCCCACTAGGTGGCACTGCTGTGCTCAGTCTGTCAGTGTCTGTTCCACTTGATCAAAACCAAGGTCTCCACATGGGTGAGGAGGAGTGTGGTGGTGACCCCTCCCTCGGGGCAGGTTGTGGAGGGGGTCTCAGTGTAGTGAGAGGGGGGCAGTGGAGGGCAGGAGGGCCAGAGTGTGGGACTGTGGGCGAGAAAGTAAAGAAGGAGGTGTTGGAGGACAGAGGTGACAGGCTGGGGGGGAAGGAGAAATGAGAGGCAAATGACGGGAAAGGAGGAGAGGTGGCGTATGTGGAGAAGGAGGGCGAGAGCCAGGGAGAGGGAGGAGGGGACAGATAGTCGTGGCACGGCGTGGAGCAGGAGTGAGGCTGGAACGGAGAGTGAGATGGGAACAACTTAGGAGACTCTTCTTTCCTCTCAGATGTGCAAATGACATCTCCAGATGTTGCATGTGATTGTTTGTCGGTCTCAGTCATTCTCTGGCTCAACTCTGCTTTTGTATTGTCGGGCTGCTGGCTCTCTGTGTGGTGTTTCAGCCCCTCAATCAGGCTCATTCTCTGCGATGGTGTTATCTTGTGCATGTAGCTGGTGAGCTGGGCCACACACTGCTGGAAGCCTGCACTCTCCATGCTGAGGAGAGCAGGAGCTTTGGACTCTGTGTGATGAAGGTTTATCACAGGCGGATGAGTCTCTGTGTGACTACTAGTGGAGTCTGCAATGAGCGGAAAGACACCAAAACAGATGATTAAAACACTGATTTGTTGCAGGAGTAAAGACATGTTTGTGAGAAACTATTTTGTTTGATTTACCATCACTCAAGTTCTTCCCATCTGTCCACTTTTGAAGATATTCCACAGCCAAGTCAAGAATCTCTGCTTTCCCTAGTTTAGGATTCTGCAGCCGCTGTGGGAGATAACAGAGAAACATTTACATATCATTATATTGTCATGATTCCCTTAAATATGTGTAGAGGCTGTATGTGATTTTCTTGAAATTACTCACTGGATCAGACATATGATTCGACAGCAAACGTCTCAGTTCAGTGAGACTTTGATTAATTCGATCTCTTCTCTTCTTTTCCACAACTGGTTTCAGAACCTAGAAAAGGACCATATTAATACATTAATAGCAATAAAATGTATATGTATAGCACCTTTCATAAAAAATGCAACTCAAAGTTCTTTACAACTAAGAAATTACACACACACCAAGTACTTCACATCAAATTTAAAAAGTAAACAAAACTAACATAAAACACAGACAGAAAATTCCTGGAAAATCCAATTGAAACCTGCCTGATATTTATGGCACCCTTTAGGGTTTATAAGTTGTTAGTGATGCCTTAATGGTCACTAATGCTGTGTATCTTATCATTGATAAGAGCAACTTTTGGATTGCCACTTTGTGTAATTCTTGTAGGTTATCATGCCTGCAGTTAAAAATTCATCAATAAACCTGGCAACCCAAAAATATCTCATTAATATCTTAAACTGCTCAATACAGGATTATTAAATGATTTATTAACATTAATAAAGAATTAGTTAAAGCACACTTTTGTAAAAAAAAAAAAAAAAAATAGGCCTCATAAGAAAGTTTTAGCACATGGATAAACAAATGACAGTTCTTACCCTTTTCCTACTCTTGCCATCTTCCAGACTTGGGTTTTGCAGTTTCCTGGTCATGTTGCAGGGTTTGGTCCAGATGTCCTGACTGGAAGCTGCAGCAGTTCAAACGGCCTCCTGATGTCTGTGGGAGGTTATAAGTAACCTCATGCTGCCTCTGATTGGCTGAGGGCTGTGAGTGACACACTTCACTGAAAATGGCCTCAGCTAACTTTATTATAGGCCATGAATAAAATCTAAATAAAAATTCAGACAGTGATCACCAGATCACTGAGCTTTCTCTAAAACAACTTAGACAACAATTAACATTAAAGGCAAGAATATTTCCCATAGCATATTATATTTACATATAATAATATCATCAGACATTTACAGTTTATCAATCTACATCACCTATGAAAGTTTAAGCTTAAAAAATCCATCTATTTTGCAGTACGAACTTTTCATATAAACATATAAAAAGTAAATATTGAAACTTCGTGTCATGAATCTGAATCTTTTCTTTTCATCATTTATTAATCTCATTAGGTAAATGTGGTGACTTTTAGCACTCCCCAAGAAAAAACTGCAGCCGTGAAGTGAGACTCTGGGAAACTTTTTTTTCTCATGGGAACAGAAATGAAGTGAGAAAGTGAGCAGCTATGGGGACTTTTTACGATGTGTGAGACATCAGCACTTCGCTGTAAGTGATGAAAAAGACCAAATGAGAGCAGCGTTGGTCCAAATGACGAAACATAAATTCAAAGACAAAAAAACTTATGCATGTGCAGGAAAGTTCATGCATCAAATTTATAAAAGAAAAAAAATGAATTTAACAGATGAATAAAGTAGATGCAGGTACCACAGTGACAAAAGGGGATCAGGTCATGTTTGTGTGTTGATGATGATGATGAAGTGTGAGGATGATTATTACACCTCAGTGTTAAGTGTGCTCTGCTGCAGGTCAACCTGATGCCTCATGTTTGGATTTCACACAAGATCAAGAAAACATCAAAACCGGTTGTTGACTTCAATACATCAGGTCCGTTTGATTTGAACTCTTTTGTCGGTGTGGCCGACACACCCGACGGATCGCGATATTAGTCCACGGTCCATTTCTCTGCCACCAAAGGACACGTTTTCACTAATGAGTTTCCATCACAGGCTCAGGCGAGCACATTATAGGACTTATTTATGGGGGCGGGTCCACGTGGCTTAAATCCTGCACACACTTAGAGAGAGAGAGAGAGAGAGAGAGAGAGAGAGAGAGAGAGACTAAACACTAAATCAGAAATATTTTACAAAACAAAATAAATGTATTTTCTACAGCTACATCATCGGTGTGTATCTAATAGTATCTATAGGTTTTGTTGAAATCTGTCCCATACATTGAGTTTCTCTGATCCTCTAATCTCCCCCTCTCTCTTTGATTTGAAACGGAAGTATCATTGCCTTTGAAAAGCTACTTAATCTACATGATCCCAGTGATCCGATCATCCCAGTGTTATCTCCACACTTGAGCCTATTATGGGGATCAGGGGGAGCATAAATGCAGTGCAGAGAAAGCTACCCCCAAACTCAGAGCCCGGCCAACCGTTAAATTCATGCATGTGACATAAAGGACTTTTAATGACTGAACATGTGCCAGAGTCTGGAGCAGCCACACCCACACATCTCCTTCACACTGCACAGGCGTGGAGGTGTGAATCATTTGGCTCTGTGCCACCAGGCCAAGTCCTGTTTGGAGATATGAGGGTGTGGTAACGGGGGTTGGGTTGGAAAAATTCACTCTTGTGAGTTTTTGCTTTTACTTACAAATAGGTGGCAGTGGTTTAACATTACTATATTTATCATATTATAAATTATGTATCATATATTTCAATTTTTCGGATTTGTTTTTCTGTACCAGAACCACCATAAAAATGTACTAGAAGTAAAATTAATCAAGATAATAAAACTAAGTCAGTAAGATGAACAGATCTCACATGCACTTTCACTCTTATTCAATATGAAGTAGTTTTAGTGAGAATCTTCTGGTCTTCACATTTATTGTAGAACAGACCGAAACTCAGTGGTGGAAAGTAACACACATTTACTCAAGTATTGTAATACTCAAATGTTTATTACAGGCAAATAGTTACTCCACAGCCGTCATGTCCAGTAAAAAAACGCGAATCTCTATTTGTTTTTGTTTGTTTGTTTTATTTTTTAAATAAAGGAGAGTATTAAGTTTTCCTTTGTGGCTTGAGAACATTCTTAACATTTCTAAGTGAAATAAACCACCAACCAAACTGTTTTTCTGAACTCATTAAAAGTTGACTTTTAATTATATGTGGTCGACACAGGACTGAGACAGGACAAACATATGATGATGATGAAGTGAAGCATGTCCAACATACATTTTAATGCATGTCATACACTGACAGGGAACATTTTGAATGTGTGCTTTCAAGAGCTTTTAAGATTTTAAGTAAAGTTTTGAAAGCAGGACTCTTAACGGTGGTGGAGTGAAATTATATAATCAACTTTAATACTACTTAGCCCTGGATCTGAATAACTCCTCCACCACTACTGCATCTCAATGACTTTAAGTAAGAAAATGTGTGTTTTCTTGAATTTGGTGAACTTACCAGTTTATTCTTTACTATTACACTCCCTTTATTTTCAGCTACACCCTCAATTTTTGCTAAATGAAATTCTTATTTTTTGACAATCCTGTAAATGATATAAACCTAAATAAATCGAGATAGTGTTCCGTGCAATATATTATGTATCAGGATGTGCTTTGTGCAAAAACGAGGGCTGGATATAAAGTTGATTAAATAAATAGAATAGATTTGCTCGTGCTGCTGAATGAAGGAGGGGCGTGTCCCGCGGGGGCGGGGCTACCGGCGGGGACATAAACAAACTGCAATGAGGACACATGCGTGCCAGTCTCACTTTGGATTCACTGTCAGGACAAACAACTTTTTTTTTTTTACCATGAAGACTTTATCTTCAGAGCCTCTTAAGCAAAGGACCATGAGAAGGGTAAGCTGTACTCTTGATTTTCTGAGGGATTTTTTCCCTAAACAGTTGTTCAGGATTATCATTGACGTGTTGTATTTTCCCACCTCAAGTTCTCTAAACCTGTGATGGAGAAACGCAGGCGGGAGAGGATCAACCACAGTCTGGAGACATTACGACTCCTGATGCTGGAGAACAGCCGCAACGAGGTAAAGACACAAACCATGCTTTTATTTTGGTTTGATTCCTGCTATAATGTTCATGTATTAATACCTCATATCTGTTCTTAGAAACTGAAGAATCCGAAGGTGGAGAAGGCGGAGATCCTGGAGAGTGTGGTCCACTTCCTGAGGACAGGGCGAGAGGTGCAGGGTGGACACCGATCCGTGAAGAGAGGCCTGTCCGGGGAGCAGAGCCCGGCCCGCGCGCGCCAGCACAGCTACCAGGACGGCATGAGGTCCTGTCTGCTCCGGGTCAGCCAGTTCATAGCCAGCAAGAGCCAGGAGACAGGAGAGAGCAAGGATGGAGTCCAGGTCCTCCCCGAGCCCCAGACCCACCCCTCCTCCCCCGGGCACCTCCACAGATCACTGATCCCCTCTCCACCCGGGGCTCTGTCTCCTCAGCATCTGCCCCACCATCACCTCCACCAGCACGGACTCACCCACCCGTACCTGACCCAGGTGACCGGCCTCCACTGCGGCACCGGCGAGTTCTTCTCCTCCTCCAGAGCCACATCCACGCACATCACTGACCCCGTGTGGAGGCCCTGGCCCCAATGACAGACACTTTACACAGATTATATTTTTAAGATGATTTAGAGAACAGACTGTAAATATGTATTTTATTGTACAGCCTGGATTCTTTGTACAGTGTAGATTCAAGTCACCACTTCAATGTGGGTATTTTTTTGTCTTCAGATTTGCACACACATTTTTTTTTCAGACTGTAAATATGTGATATTTTTAGGCAGCAGTGTCTGCAGATTGTTACTTTTATACTAAGCCCCAAATGTATTTGGTGCTGCTGGAACGTGTGCATAAAATCTGTTTTGACTTTTACAGCCTGATCAGGACTGAGATTCTATTTTTGCTACCTTTGCTCTGAGATGTACATATTGAGACATGCTACTGGAAATTTCTGTCCCTGTTTGCAATAAAAAGTCCAGTTTCCTGATCATTCCTGATCCAGAGTGGCCAATTTGCTGTGTGAAGAGTTTGTACTTGAGCAGTCTTTAGAGCTGCACTTGTAGAGAAAAGGGGGGCATCCACAGGACAGTTAACACATGCTTCATCCAAGCTGGACAGCAGTTATGACACATTTGTCTATTGAGATGTTGATGATGTGTTCTATGATCTTAAGTGCAGTTTTTTTAATGTAGAAAAGAAAAGAGAGAGGTCATTCACACTCTGTCCAGCAGGCAGACTGTTTCTGGCGAGGCAGACCCAAACATTTATTTTAGATTCAATATAGTATACAGTTAAAAATCCTTAATGTTCTAGGTTCAATAAGTATAAATTAATGAAACATTTGTGCCATATTTGCATATTGTCATTATACCCTTAGGTGCAGTCCCTTTTGGCTGACCAGCAAGTTTTGAGCTGTTTTTACTAACTAAATTCTCCAGGTGCAGAATCACACTGTTCGTGTTGGAAGAGCCACTAAAAGGGCAGAGACAGATGTGTGATGGTGGGGGAGGCTCAACCAATCTGTGATAAAATCGGGATACTTGTGTCCCACAATTCTGCTTTATAAAGTATAGTTACAAATCACATAGAGTTAATGTCTTGTCATTTAGTACATTCACAATTCTGCCAATAAAACATACAACTATGTAGCAGGGGTAGGCTACAGATACGAACCCAAAGTTAGTTTCAGTGGAAAGTTTTTACAGGTTAATTCACACTTGGGAGGGAGTTGGGTGCTAAATAAGTTTCAGAACTTGAGGCTAAAGTGATTTGCAGATTGGATGAAACTGTCTGGCTGTTGGAGAGTGTGGACAGTGTGCTAATGGCCACTGCCATGTGCTTTTCTACATTTGAAAAACTGCACTAAAGGCAGCAGGCTCATGGCCATCAACATATCAATGCACGCTCAAAGGTCCCATAACTACTCTCCATCCTGCAGACTTTCCCCATTGCTGGGAATAAAAGGGAATGCAGGTATGAGCAGCTCTTCTCATCTTATGGTGACCTGGTGGTTATAACTGCCTATTTTAAATTTAGTCTGCTTGTAATTGGGTATTTAAAGTTTGCTGTTAAGGCTGATTCATTGAAATTAGATGCCATGGTTCAGACTGTTAGAAACTGAAAGGAACATGTAAACAATCTGACTCCTTAAAAATAGCCTTTTTCACAGATTGCATGTCTCTAAATATTTAATTGGAATATTTTTCTAACATGTAGAGGTAAACAGTATCATTTTATGACACCCCATTGAAGCTATGTTGTGAGGCTTTGGTAGGTCCCTGGGGGATACACACATTCCCTCAAAGGCTCTTGGAAAAAGTCCTTTATCAAAGCAGGTGTTAGTCCCGCTGAGCTGATCTCTGGACAGGATGCTCCTTTGTGTGCCTTTAAGCTTCAGCCTCCTGGAGAAAAGTCCACAGGACTAAGTAAATCAATTAAAGTTGGAATCAGATTAGGGATTCATCTGAGGGCTTCTGTCTAAATGAAGATTAAAACAGGTCCAGTGGCAGAATTTATTGTCAGTGTCAAACAGATCAGGATTAGTCAAATGCGGATGTATCTGCTTAAAGGTCTCAGTCTCTTTACTTTAGACAATAAAACATGTGGAGATATTTCTAAGACTGATTGAAGACTGGGTTTAAAATTAGGTCAGTTTTAGCCTGAGAAACGCACCACACTGCTCAACACTTCAGCCAGCAGTTGTTTCTGTATGTGTTGTTTTTTATCACATCGGCTCGAAGTGATAAATCACCTCTTGGCCTCATCAACAAATCATTTGATGATCGCGGTTCACAAAACAAGTCAGCAACTCTGTGATGTTTTTATTAGTGTTGTTTATTTAGTTTATGTTTTTATTTTATTTGTTTTGAGTTTATCAGTTTTTAGTTTAGGAATTTTCTGGGCCGATCAAAGTTTGTCTCAACGGGAATCAAACAACTATATGAATCAAATAAGCTGTAGACTTGGATGTAGTTCTTATTCTTAAAAAAAAAAAAGCCTATATTTTATAAAATGTGAAAGTGGCCACGTGTCGGGCAGCTTTGCAGCAGAAGTCTGGACATAATAAAAGCAGCACACTTCAGGTGTTAATGGGTTTGCTGCTACCCACGTGTCAGAGGTGGCAGACGCGCAAACAGCTGTTTGTGACGCGCTGTTGTTATTGCGCATGTGTGGGAGGTGTCGCCCAAATTCAACAGACTATAAAACAATTGCAGTTGTTTTTCTGTGCAGCCCGGTTTTAAGTTCACCTTAAAGTTATGATGATCTGACACTCACAACAAACACTAGCCTTAAAAAATACAATCTCTTTTGTACAAAAAAATAAATTCAATCTGGAACAGTCATATTTTATTTGTTTGCTTGTTTTGCATATATTTAGGGCAGTCATTTATATTATATTCAAGTATGTTTAATGCATTTAAAACGTGATACTCAGATTCTGTGTGTGCTGGCTGGACACACAGATTTTGGACTAAATTGAATGTTGTTAGCTTGTAAATGTTTCCCATATGTTTCAGGGTCATGCTTTAGTTTGCAAAGAATCATGGTGGGTTATCTTACAATTTTAACCTCCTGATGTAAGAAATTAATATAGTCAAGCTGTCTAAGACCTGATCAATCAGCAAAGATTCATTACTACATCACTATTTCCAATCTTAAATGTAAAGTTATCTTAGATATCTCAACTGTTTGCCTAGAGTTTGCATTTGTTATTAAGAAGGTTTTTGTCCTTAACACCTTAGAAGACTTTGCTTTTGACTATTCATGTTGCCTAAATCCTCTGCTGGTGGTAAACGGTGGGGGAAAGCACATTCATTAATGTGAACAATGCTGCACCACTGGGCTTTTTTTCGCTGCTGTGAACTGAGGGGCGGGTCAGAAACTGGACAACATCTGCTGGGTGGCCCCTGGCCTGCCCCAGCAATTACAGCAAATGTTTCACAGAGAAAGGGAGGGAGGGTTGGGGGGGGACTGAAAGACTGATGACAAAATCAAAACTCAAGAGTCAACCTTTAATGAAAAACATCTTTATTAGTAACAAGAGAAAGTCACAGTAATAAAGCTGCAAATGAATGACAAGATACAAGCAGAATTTACGCAGCCTTATGTTGTAGGTTTACATTATATTCATGACTATTCACTATGTGTATATGTGTGTGTGTGAGCATGCAGCTGGACCACTTGGTCAGACTTTGCCAACAGCCAGTCCCTGGGCTCTCTGAAACTCCTGCTGTAAACTGGACAAGACTTCTCGATGCTGCTCAGATTTCTTTTCCATGTCTTTCAGGAGCGATTCATACCTCTGACTGTAACAGGACAAGAAAAAAAACAAAAGCCTTAAGATTAATTTTACAAAGCACCAGAAAGAAACACATTTGCCGAAATTTATATAAACTGAATGTGTTCACACAAGATATGAGATTTTCTGCTTTATAGTGCTGATAATTCTTTTTTTTTCTTCAAAAACACAATAAAATATGACACAATTCACTGACAACAAAAACTACAGACTACAGAGAAATCTTAATGTTGATTCAGGAGGACTCTGAGGCTAGTCTCTGATTTTCCCCAGTGTCTCCTTTTGTGGCATATTAAACAATAAAGAAGGATGCTCCTGTAATCACAGGAACAGAGTGAAGGCTGTGACAAGGAGGTTGTAGAGTTTGTAACTCCTTACTGCCCTCTACATGTGAGTTTGATAACACAGCTAAGCAATGGACCAGCAGCCACATTGAGCTATTTGTAAAGAGACAGGTGCCTACTTGTGTGATAATTATCCAGTAAAACTCAAAATTGTCCTGGTGCCTTTAAAGACTGCAAGTATTTGTTGTTTTTTCTGAACACATTAGTCACACTTGGTCAATGAACCCAACCCGTCGGTCAAATTTGGGTTGAAGGTGTAACACAATTTTTTTTTTAAAGTTGTCTAACAGGAGTTATTGCACATAAAATAAAATTTAATTAATTGAGATTAAGACAAAACATTTCATGTTTCTATGTGATGTTTTATGGAAGTAATGTATTTCCTAAAATCATTGATATAACATTTACCTTTGTAATAATTACGCTGACAATTATGTTGACATTTGTATTGTCAGTCAATAAAGTGTAAATACCACTGGATATACCACGATAGTGGAGTTCAAAACTAAGTTGTGAGTTTTTGCTTTAAACAACAAGATAAACATTTACATGTAAGAGTTGTAAGGGACACATTTGGAGGAACCTCCAAAATGGGACAGGCCTTGTTGGCCTGTATTGGTTTATTCAGTTCAGAAATGCGGACTTCAGAGGACCGAGCCACACCGTCTTACCTGATGGTACTGGAAGAACCTAATACTGAGTGTGTTTGCACAAAAGGAATCCCATTTGAGGTTCAAATTACATTCACATTCAAGAATTCATAAATTGGAGCTCAGTTCTCATTTCTAATTCAATCTGTGACAACTATCATACCTCTTCTCCTTCAACTGCAGCATGTACACATTTCAACACTCAGACTGAGTAATGATCATAATTGACCCTGATCAACTCAAAGTACCCTGGACTTACTGATATAGGAATACAGACGTCTTTACATATTACTGCTCTGGTCAAACTGGATCCCAGTACACTGTGGATTTCTCTTAGCACAGCACCTATTTAGGGACTCACATCTCTCCATTGATGTACTCCAGCCTTTTTGTGACTGTGGCTTTGGCCTCATCCAGGTCTTGCTTCACTAATACTGGGCCAATAAGCTTATAGACTGTGTTTGTGCTGTCCAGCAGATCCAGTTCCTGGAAAGACACAGAGAGATCAATAATGATCACTCTTAAGCGAGCAACGGTGGAGAAAACATGCGTTTTAAAGAGGAAAACGTTAGTTACCTCTTTGACAATATTGTTCTCTGTCAGCTGCGTCTCCAGCTTCTGTCTGGCTGACATGCTCTTGCTAACATCTAAACCACAAACCGGCATTAGTTAGTAGACGTATTGGTCCATTTATTCGTAATGTAATGACAATATTGTGGCAACCATAAACAATGTTTATCATAGATATAACTAGCTTTCCTAATATGGTCAGTTAGCTCGCCCCAACATGGCACGATGTGAGAAACCATGCTAGCTGGTACCTACCTTTTTGCATCTGTGTATATTTTTCTAATTCCGCTTTCAGTTTCTTTTGAATGGCCTCTGCCATGTTTGCGTTTTATCGAAAAAGAAGTATAGACTGAGTTAATATATGAAAGAGAAAAGAGGCTAAATGTGGTGTGACATGAAACCGCTGTTAGCTAACAGGAAAGGGCAGCGGCTACAGCGGATGTTAGCTGAACCCTTCAAAGTAAGAGCCTGCGCTACTTCAAGGTTGTGTTCATGACAAACAAATTAACACATATAAAAAACAAAAAATACAATTTAAAAAAACATCGAAGTTTGTTCGTGTATATACACATTATTTTAAATATATGCTCGTGGATTACAACTAGTTGGTACCTTTTTTGACCCTGTCATGTTGCGGCTGTTTACGACATGGGTTTACGACACTGTTTTACGACACTGCTCACAGTTGCTCATCTCACTCGTTTAAGATGGCTTCGTCGTTTTGGAAAGGTGTTGTCGGCGTCGGACTTTTTGCCTTAGCTCATGCAGCTTTTTCAGCGGCACAGCGTAAGTTTCAGTGCAGGGAGTGAAAACACAGCTCCACGTGTCCGTGTTCATGTCAGCAGGGCTCCGTTTTCGACAGGCAGGGCGATAAAAGAGCAGCTTGGGCCTTTCGGTCCAGCAGCTAGCTAACTAGCCGCTAGCGTAGCTTAGCATCGTTCAGACCCATTCGTAGGGGTGAAAGACTGAAATCAGCTTATGATAAACTATCACCACCAGTGATGTGCAGCGTTTAGTGTGACTAATATTGTGTTGCATTTTAAAGACGGTCTCTAGCAGATCTGACCCATTTTAGCTGCATAGCTACCTCAGGTACAGTATAATGGTGTTCATTTGAATTGATGGCTAACATGTAAAATCCATTTCTCCTATCAGATCGGTCATACATGCGACTCACAGAGAAGGAAAATGAGACACTACCAATTGATGTGAGTAACTTTCATCCCAATGCAGTCGATTTTAAGCTCCGCCTTTCTTTCCACAACAAACCCCTAAGAATTGGTGTCTATCTTATTCTCATCATTATTTCTTTATTATTTCTGCAGATTGTATTACAGACCCTATTATCGTTTGTGATGACCTGTTATGGTATTGTCCACATTGCTGGAGAGTTCAAAGACATGGACGCCTCCTCAGAGCTGAAAAACAAGTAAGTGGAGTTAAGCTGCAGCAGCTTCCTCCCTTGATAATGTGGTTGTTTGTGTCATCTGCCACAGGGGAAGCATGCTCACCACCTCCACTGCATTCATAGTAACATTACATTACAATCCTCAGAAACACACTAAACCCTCCTGCGTTTCTGTTATGTATTTTGTGGCCAGTGTATCCTGATGACCATATGCAATTATGCAACTTAAGAGTACTTTTTTGTACATCATTGATTGGCGTATTAAACCTAATGTAAATGTCAGACACATTAGACAGAAAAGATTGGTAATGCAATGAGAGCATTGAAGAAGCACTCCAACAAATGACAGGAAAATAACAATGCCCCCATAAAGATTGCACATGCATTATTTTATATTTAAACTACTGAGTTTCAGATTCAGATGCCAAATCATTATAATCCAAGGAAACAGACTGTTAAGCTAACTAAAATATGTTGGCTGCTGATTTGGAGCTGTTTTAACAGAGTACGCAGTCTGAGATTTATAACTGCATCACTACATGATGCAATGGTAGCAAAGATATTCTGCTAAAGACCCAAGCACGTCTGTCTTCTCATCATGAGACACTGCAGATCAGACTCATTGTAAAAATTTAACTGGAAAAATAGGAAAAGTTTGTTTCTTTTTTTTCAGTGAACAGTTTATATTAACACTCCAGTAAATAGTGAAAAACATCACAATTCTCAATCCAAAGTACTGACTTCAAATGACAAATGCATTCAGTTTCCAATGATGCAAAACAACAGAAAGCAAATTGCCACAGCTAAGAAGCTTTTTCTTGATTATCAAACCTGTTAACCAATTAACAACAAAGTGTTTTAGCACTGGATAATTTACAATAAGGTGTGGATGTTCTGTCCAAAATAGAGTTTATTGTGAATTTCCCCACTGTGGAACAAATAAAGGAATATCTTATTATTTATGTTCTTGCAAGTACCTGTACTTTGAATTATTGTATGCCACACACTCCCTTGTTTCTTGCTTTTACATATCATAATTTCCCTCCAAGAGGACAATGGTAAATGTGCCTCATGCACACTTTGCTATGTCGGTGATTTTGTGTTGATATGCTGTTACTATTTTGTTGCCAATATGTTGAGAAGGCCAGGTGCAACTTTACATCTTACAAAATAAGAGTGTTTTTAAACATGTTCAACAGATGTATTAAACGTAAAGTAAAGAAAACTACCCCAGTGGTTAATTTATGTCCAAACCTTGAATTGTGTTATATGACAGACTTCCATGATTGTTGGCTTTTTATGTCCTCAGTCCTCATTAATAGCACATGCAGTAGTAGTGTCTAATGTACACGTTTCAGAAGGTGATTATGTCAGAAATTTTTTTGAGTTGAATGTCAGGGTTTTAATTCCTGATGGTTTAATGCCTTTGCTCACTGCTCTGAATTCAACTTTTGAGGGAGGAGATAAAAATCCATTTCAATGTGCAGGAACAAGATCAACTGTTTAGGAATTAGTCCTGGGTGACGTACACATTACAGGTCTCCTGCTGCTGTAGGTGTCCAACATGTGCACAACTGTACTTATGTCTCTGTGAAAGTAGAACAATATTTGTGTAGTGCTAGTCTTTTAATAACTTTGTCCTTTTTTTTTTTTTCAGGACATTTGATACACTGAGGAACCACCCATCCTTTTACCTTTTCAATCACAGGGGTCGTGTGCTATTCCGCTCACCAGAGGAGGAGCCCTCCTCCGTACGCAACCAGCAAGCTCTTCCTAACCCCATACGGCTACGCAAGCTGGAGCATTTGCACTGAGACTGGGGCCTTTCCTGCCTGTAACATCCTTGACATCAGTTAAGATTTGTTTTTGTTAGAAAGAGGGGGCAAAGTGAGAATTCATGTTTGTCTACTTTAATTTGTATTTGTACATAAACTAATATGCTGTCCAAACATGCATCTCTGTCCATAAAAGAGGTCACCACCATATTCAACACTGACTGTGCCAACCCTTCAATTTTTCAAGCAGATTTGTTTGTATATACAATATGTAATTGCTTTGGAATCTAAGCTACAGCGACATCTACCCTTTCTGTCCCTTCTGAACTGAATCGGGATATTGCTGTCCTTTGTATATTCTTTGTATGAGGGGCATAAAAATGTTTTGTTACTGTTTCACTGCATCCACACATCAGTCTTCAGCAGCTGTCTGGGCAATATTTTGTCAACTGAAATGAGTTTTGTTGTATGAACTTAGGACCTTTTATTTCCTTGATGATTTCCTGGAAGCATAAAAGCTCATTTGTACATCCTGTATTCATTGGAGAAGTTTGAGTTATGACACAGGAAATCAGCTCAAGGTGAGACGTGAGAACAGAAAACATTAGGCAGCCGCTCTAATGATACTGTGAACAATAAGGTGAAATAGAAAGTAATGGTACATTAATTTGGGTGAAGTTTATTTTTCCTTCATTTTACATTTTTTGTTAAGATTCAACAGATGTTTTTAATTTAATAAAACGCATACTGATTTTACAAGTTGTCTGAATCTTTTTTTTTTTTGCTTTATATCTCATTCACATACTGGAACATTGCTTTTACCAAAAGGGATCAAATCTGCTGCAAGGTATAGAGGCTGAGACCAAAAAACCAAAGGCATCAGGGTTCTATATTCTGCCATCCCACTTAATCAATGTGGATAAAGTGGTAACACAAGCTAATGTGTCACAGATTGAAGTCCTTTGAAGGGAGAAAAACTTAAAATAATACTAACAATGCAGGTGTACCTGTGACCTTGTTGGACTGCTGCGTCACAAAAATTTCCACCTGATCAGTTGCTCATGTTGGCCTCTAGGTGGCAGTGGAAGCTGAGTTTTGGTCTGTGTTGTCAAGGAAGTTGCACCAAATCAAGTTCAAACTTACATTTCTGCAGTGCAAAGTGTTTTATGTACTTGCACTGAAACACAATGAGAAGTGAGTTTCAATTAAAACTAATTTAGTCTATTTTTGTTGGACGTGTAGATCCATCTAATGAAACAACTGATAATGCCGCCTATGTAGTGCAGAATATTGTGGAAAACATTTTTTTTTCCTGTTTTGCTTGAGAGATCTCCCAAGCCCACTACGGGTTTCAAGATAAATATTAGTTGTCATAAGATGGTGAATATTTACTTCTTTTCTTCTAAAGCGTTGAAAATATTTTCTGTGTCAAATAACTGTTCTTCAACACACTGAGATTTTCACGGTCAGTTTCACATCTGGATGAAAATGTCATATGAAATGAAATATACAATAACACACACAAAACAGGAGATACCATTCTACCTATGGTTTATTTTTTGTTTTGTTAAAAAAAGAGAAGGTTCATAAAACTTTCCATTTTATATACGTATTTAACAGTTTACAAAATTGGCTTTAAACATTTCAGTCAAAATATTTCTTATACTCTGAAATAAACAATTTCACAAAAATAATCTCTTTTCCTTATGAACATTAAAAAGTAGTGTACATCTGTGATAAAAACAAGGAAAACAAAGGAGGAGCGCTAACTTGGGTTTAAGCAGCAGAGGGCCGATTACCTCCTGTTAAAATTCAACAACAGGTGACTGTCGACTGAGTCTGGACAGATGCAGATGTTCCTCAGAATAAAGTGGTAATTCTGGGAATCAAAGGAGTGTTTGTGGTGCTGTGGAGGAAGAGTTACAGGACTGACAGTGTGTGTGTGTGTGTGTGTGTGTGTGTGTGTGTGTGTGTGTGTGTGTGTGTGTGTGTGTGTGTGTGTGTGTGTGTGTGTGTGTGTGTTGGAGGAGTAAACTCTACATGGATACCAACAGCTGCATTCAATAAGCCTCTATTGCTGTAATGGCAGGAAATATGGTCACTCAACAAACAGAAAACACAACTGTCTTGTGGAAGGTATGTCATGAACAAGATTAGTTCATTTTCAGTCCAACACACTGATACACCTATATGCTACTGATGTCCTTCAATTTCAGATTTAAAAAGCACTTCTGTGTGAAGTTCATCTTCAGGAGTATGTCAATATAACTGTCAAATCAGTAACAAAAGTGACCCAATCTGGACATTTAAAAGATAATTAATTAGGCTAAACTTTTTCAACTTCATGACTGAAAAAATGCTTATTAGGATTGGTTGGTATGGCAGTATATACTATGAGACAAGAGAAATGTGAGATTCTGCCCTAATATTTAAACTGAGGTACCTATTCCCTTTAATATGGCAATATTGGATATACAGAATTTTCGCATCAATGTGATGTAGTACCTTCATTTGTCAGATATTTTATTGATGAACAAAAATAGAAATTGCCAACTGGGTATTTTACCTTATACCGGTGTCTCAATAGAATTTTGAGAAAATTGGCGATATATAACAATATATATTGCTGAAGCAACATAAAATAACATACATGATCAAGTGCATAACGCCTACCCCTAGTGCATATCCATATTAGGTGATATGGCCAGGAAAATATTAGAAAACTGTATCTGTTTGGTCGAGAAAAACGTCAGTGCCTTATCCTTTAACACTATAACACTATAACACAGGTGTGCGTGGGGGGACCACATTTCTCCTGTTAGCCATTAAACTCATAGAAAAAAATGGGTGCAGTCCTACAAACACTTTTCAGACCAGCTGAAGAAAGATCTGTTTCTAAAGAATAAAAATAACTGGAATGACTCTGTCCATCCCTTGCTCTGCCATTTGAGGATCTGACAGTGTATTGTGTACCTGACTGAAGGAGTGTCTGTCTGTCTGTCTGTCTGTCTGTCTGTCTGTCTGTCTGTCTACTGAACAATGTGCCGATACAGACAAAAGCCAAAAGGATGTTTAAGGCATCTGTCAATATGAAGATGTTTACAGTTACTAATCCAAAGTGGATCTGTCCTGAAGGCCCTCCTCCAGTTAAACCCCTGACCCTTCACCTCTAATAGGATGAGATGTAACAGAACAGTGGGAGCATCTGCTATCAGTGCATTTGTCCTTGTCCTCCCCTCCAGTCCCCTAATTTGTCCTGTTGAGGCTCCTCAACAAGGACGTCTCTTTTAAGTTGGTGAGTCCCACCATTAACTGAATATACTTCAGAGGAGAGGGACTTTATGCCTTATGTTAATTAAAAAGTGTAGATGGCTTCATCACTAACTGCCATGATCGTTGTGAAGCTGTGAGGAGGTTGTGTGCTTCTCCTCCACCTCAGTGAGGGCCATCTCCAGCTGGTGGATCAGCACCCGTTTCTTGAACCTGCCCGATAAAATAGGAAGAAGCAGGAAATAAGGTGAGTTTCCAAAAGCAAACTGGGGAAAATTCATGTAGATCAATCTGCTTTAAAATGATATAAAAATAAATGCAATTTGGTTAAGGGTCATTGTTAATAGCTGCAGTACTTTAAGAACACTAAAAAATACCTCTCTTAACCATACATTTCAAAATTTCTGAAATGAGCCATTGTTTCTTACCTGACGGCTTCTTTGATAGCATGCTGGATGAAGTACTTTTGAACATTAACTGGTCCTTTCACCTGCTGTAGTAGTCCGAGTATTGCCTCATAGTCTGAGAAAAAACACAGACAGAGATGAAGAGACGGCCAAGAGTTCCCAAGGTTAGAATAAAAATGAATGTAGTGTGATGTCCTGCACTGGCGCATACTCACTTCGCCCAGGCTTGCGGACCTCCTTGATGACCCGGCTCCTCAGCTCTGCCTGGCTGCCATCTAGTGGGGCTATGTATATGGTCTCGAGCACTGCAGGGTCGGCTTCACTGCCCTCTAGCTGGCTCTGTGGACTTAGTCGCTCACAGTTGTGTTTTTCCTCCAGCAGATGCTCATCTAGACGATCTTCTACTAGTCTCTCCTCCACCATGTTGACGTCCTCTCCCTGATCTGCTGCCCCCAGCCCGGCCTTCTCCTCTAGACTCAGTGAGGATGGGTTCCCTGCTACAGTGTCCAGGTCGGTGGGCCAAATCTCCCCAGACTCAGGCCCAAGAACCCCGTCACCATTGCTCTCATTGACCATATTGTTGCCATCCACTCCTGTGAGGGGAACAAATCATTTAAAAGTAGAAACGCAGTGTCGTTTGTGCAAGATTTTCCAATCAATTCCATATTGTTCACACGTCTGTTTTCCTGTGATCAACACAAACGTATAACTCTCATTTTCCAGGGTCATCTTAATCCTACCTTTGTGCTGCGGGATGGGTTTGAGGAGGTTCTGCTGCCCTTGAACTCCTCCTGGACTTTTTCCTGCCACCACATGGTTGGTGCTGCCTGGTGGAGTCTGTGGCCGCCGCAGTAACGGGGACATGCTCCTCCTTCTCTTCATACTGGTGCTCAAGTTGGGATCGCCTGAATTTCCTCTTTTTTTATTTTGAGGGCCTGCTACAAACTCATCTGCCTCGTCGATCATCATCCCCTGAGAAAAAACATACGAAGCATTAAAGAATGAAAAGACCAAATGCTGAATGAAGACATATCACTGTGCCTGGGTAAAGTGTGATGACCAGTAGTTTGTGTTGATATATTCTTTACCTTCTTATCTTGCTTGAAAGGATTCCCAAATGTGTGCAAGCGTTTAGGTTGGTCAGGGTCAATCTCTCTCAGAGGGGACGGCATCATTTTTAAGTATTCCTGATAGTTTCCCATCTGAGCCACTGGGATACTGTGCAGATAGTCTGAAAACCACAGGAAATGTTATTAGCATTAACAAAATAGTAACTACAGAGAATTTACCTTAGATTGTTTGTGCTGATTTTTTTGGTGATCGGCCATGTTCATGAAATGCCTGATGCCTCATGCTCTCAGTGCAGCCTTTGAGCAAATCATTAAAAATTTATTTTAACTGGATTTTCTTATAATTGCATTTCAAAGTCATCTATGACTATTTTAGGATTGCAATTAATGACAAAACAGTTTTCCTCCATCAACTTGGTAGTTGGACGCTGCTTTCATCAGGTTAGGGGCAGGACGAGTTTTCAAAATAACAGTAGGATTTCACACCTTCATCTTGCCCTCGGATCAGTTTTTGTGACGTCCGCAGCAAATTGGAGCGCATTCTGGTGAGCTGATCCAGAAGGTTCCGTCTGGGGATGTCATAGGCATTTCGATAAGCTTGAGGTTTTACATCCTGTGAACACATCAGAATGTTGTCAGAAGTCAGAGAAAACACATCAAACATTGCACTCTCCCACCCACGCAAAGTATGTCATGTTTTCAGAAATGTCCTTTCTGTTCTAAATCTACCTTATTGAGCAGAGCGATCTGGAAACCAGCAAACTCTTTGAAGTTGATGTCCACCAAGCGAAGGGGCCCCTCCCCTGTGATTCCCTGCAGCAACTGCTTGAAGTCCCGGCGGTGGGCCAAAGAGAGAGAGCTGGAGTGGTTCTTCACCTTTATGCCAGTTTCTTGGGGAGCCTTTTTCCCCACAGACACAATCAGACGATCTGATTCCATCTTTGCCTTTATACCAACAAAATGGAGAGAAAAGACTACATTATACATTTTTAACAGTCTGATCCAACGCTTCAGTTCAGACTGACATGAGACTTTGGTGAGGAATATTGTTTAGAGCACAGACACATCAAAGCATTTTTCTGTGGTGATTCTTTTGAGTCTTTTATATAAATAATTTCACACTTCATGCTTGTTTTCTTTATACGGTCATCTGCTGAACTCAAACAATGCAGCATAACATTTATATCAATCGAAAATAGGATAAACACTCCTCAACCACATAACAAAACAAAGGGGAAAAGTCTGCTTTCCTCGTGTTTGGGTGACAATGGCTAAGATAAATAGCATGGGTTACTTTCATTTTATGAACATTCAAAGCAAGCAAGCCAAGACATCACTCACAAATTTAAGGCTCAATCTGTATCTTTTGGGCCATTTAAACTATAGACATACAGTATATAAACTATACATTCACATATAGAGATTGACTTGTTGACTGTCTCGTGCTTGAGGACACTTTCTTTACCTGCTGGCTGAGCTTCTTCAGATAAGAGATAACACTGTAACTCAGGCCACAGTCCATGGTGTCTGCAATAAGATTAGGTGCACCCATCATCCTCAATGCCTTTTTTAGGGGCTGTAAAAAGATAGCAAAAAGAAATTTGTGGATGTTAGTTACATGCAGAAACTACATAAATCCAAGCACTGAATATTTACTAAAAGCAGCTTAAGTGACACAGCATTGGTTTACCAAGAGGTAGTATGGAGGCATTGTCTTCAGGTACATCTCAAAAGCCTGCCGCCACTTGAGGTTTGGTTTAAGTTTGTGCACTTTAAACAAATCGTCTGAAAGGAGAAAAAGAAAGGAGGGCTGTGTAAGAATTAAGTTTCAGGACTCTGGATACAGTCAGCCGTCCAACTGCACCTCCTCCTGCTGCTGCGACAGGGCAGACTCTTACACACACATCAAGATTCAGGTGGTGAGCCTAAAACAAGCCTCAAAATATCTATCCTACTCAATACCCAATACCACAAAATATCTACCTGTTGTATAGCATTATTAAAGATAACTGTATTAAGCTGCTCTCTTATACGCATGTTGTGATTATGTTTATAGCTACAAATGATTGGGGAAAAAAGACTGCAGATGATGAATCGACCCAGAAAAAGAAAGCTTTTTAAATTTAATATCAGCTCTGACCTACTGACCCAGAAGTTTTGAGGCCACTTTAAAGAAACGGCCATATGTCTTACCGAGAAGTGGGAGAAGGACTGGGTAGTTGTAAGGCATGACAAACAGGTTGACACAGGTGAGAGTGGTGCTGGCTTTAAGGTAGCCAAATGGCTGCCCCAGGTCATTTTGCTTTGCACTGCTGCTAACAAACACCTGAGGACAACAAAATTATAAAGTCAAACATCATTTTGGTTATCGAGCCTCAAAATTAAACTTCAGGAAACATTTGTAGATCCATGCTCAGTGAACATGCTTCCTGAGGGAGGCTTATTACTAATTCACAACTAGAAACAACAAAAAACAGTGAAAAGATATTTTAACTAAAGCTAGCAGCCTCGTTATTTCTGGTTTGTGCCAGAGGCAACAGCAGTGACAATAAAAACATGCCAACAAAGCTGATGGGTGTGTGAGTATCTACCATACCTGCCAGCACATGTGTGGAGACTTCCTTTCCAAAATGTACTGGGTGAGTGGAGATGGCTCCAGTTCATACTTGTCAAAGGGAAGCTTGTCAATAACCATGGGCTCACAGTCTACACAAGAGAAACGCACCACAGGATGTGCAGTGCGAGGTGGCTAGGAGCAGGAGATGGAGAGAAGTCAAGAAATTAGAAGAACATACAGTATTTATCTGTGGTTTAACCGAATGTGATGTCTTTGTAAAACCAACAGATAATGGAAATCACAGTTTGCAGAGGACATTTGATTATATTGGCTCACAAGTTGATTGGTCAAAGTTACTGACCCTAGAACAGAAAAAGAAAACTGCCAATAAATAGCCCAGAACATCAATTTACTGTGTGTGTACACAGATATACTTGCACATTAAGAGCCTCTCACCAGAGTAGGAGAATTCTGGTCCGGCCAGAAGGACTCTGGTATGGGCCAATGCCCAACTGGAACCCCGGTCTTTGGGTTCGGCCGCACATAGATGAGTTTGTGGCAACTGTGCCATGGCTGTGGGCTGAAGGACGACACATGACGACTTGACTCCACTGAATTTTCTGTAAAAACAAAAACGGAAAGATATAAGGGAGAAAGCCAAACATCAATCAGCGAAATTCTGATAAACACAAACAATTAATGGGAATTTGAGAGTCAGTGGTATGAATAAGCTTTTAATGATTGTTCATAATCATTTTTGGAAATTGTGTTTCTCAAACTTTTTCTTAAACATTTTTTAAAAAAGAAACAAATTGGAATCCCTCATTTAACCAAAAAAAAAAACGATGTGTGAGTCAAATGATCTCAG
Organism: Centropyge bicolor; assembly: GCA_037975185.1. Lineage (NCBI taxonomy): Eukaryota > Metazoa > Chordata > Actinopteri > Pomacanthidae > Centropyge > Centropyge bicolor. The sequence continues at coordinate 6,215,006 of JBBMOC010000002.1, forward strand.
CAGCTTTCTTGACACAAACTAAGTTTTTATACTGTTTTATATTTGGCTGATCTAGAAAATGAACTCAGTTCTCCTTTTAGAGTAAAACTGAACTGTGGTGAGAAGATGCTCTTCTGCTTTCAGCTGTTTTACTGCCCACAGTGTCTTTTTTCTAACATACTGTATGGAATGTGATGAGATAGTGTGCTCAGAAACTCAATAAAATTCTTCTTTCAGAGTGCAGGAGCCATTTGATTCATGTTTTATGCACTTGACTGGGCTCTTGAGTAGTGAAACATTTTGTGGATACCAAAATGTAATGACTGCAATTTTTTTTTTTTTACTGCTTTTCATGTTCAGAAATGTGTCCATAACAATTCTGAAGACACAACTTACACAAAGCCTTGTGTTGTGTGCCTTGTGCGTGTTGTGCCTTTTGTTTATTCAATGTGCATTATCCAAAAACCTACCTTCCCCAACAAGAGGTGGATCTGGCCCCGTCTTCTCAAAATTAAGGACAACGCCGCTTTGAACCTTTTGGACCAGAGACTCCAGACACTGGTTCAACATCCTCTGTGTCCTAACACAGTATGATCGTCCTGAAAGAAAAGCAGGAGGCACAACTATCACATACAATGGAATAAATTCTGAGTGCTACCAAAAAGAGTAGAGACATATAATGATTATGAAAAAGAAGATTTGTGTGAAAACAGGATTTACATTGGAGCACCAGTAAGTAAGAAAACGAGTACAAGTAAGAAAATGCCAAACCTCCAGTGACTTCGCACATCTGGGTGATGGCAGACTCGTCTGTGGGGACGCTGCCAAGCTGCTCGTTGTCTGGTGTGGCAGCTCCAGGCAGCCTCAGCACCAATGCAAATAGTCGCTGGTCCCAGCGAAAGGGCTCTTTGGTCAGCTCACTGCCTGCCAACGGAGAGTTCAGAGGCAGGTGCAGCTAGAGAGCAGACAGGGTAAAGAAAGACAAGGATGGTTAGACAGGAATATGATATGCGAAAATCGCCATATGTGACTGTTTGCAGTTTTTCCAAACCTTATTTATGTCCTTACAAAGTGTAAACAGATCACATAACTACAAACACTACATGGCAGCACTAGTGCATTTGTTTGTGTTCTCACCTCATCTGGCACCCCAGAGCTGTGTGTAAGCTTGTTCCCATCAGTGATAGTGATGATCACAGATGGCTCGAGGAAGAAGGGGTTACGGCCCTGAGAGGAAAACAGTAACATTTAGCAATTAAATCCAAGTTCAGCCAAGCAGTGACCCCATTTATTCTCGCTAGTCTGCTTTCTTTTCTTTCTGTTTAAAAAAAAAATGTTATTCTGGGCTCTGTGTTTCAAAGAGATTTCCATCTCCTGAAACACAAGATGTCTCATGTCTCTCATGCTTACAGTAAATACTTACAATGGCAAAATACAGGTATAACTTTCAAGAGAGCGCCACTTAAACATAGTAATTAGCATGGTCTTAACATTGCACCACAGATGACCTCCTGGATACTAATATGAACTGTGTGTTGCAGCGTGTAATCTTGTAGCTGTAAGCAGTAGAGTGTCCTTGTGTTACTGGTTAAGGACAGAGGCCTCTACCACTGTGCTGTAGGGGTCAGCCTTGTCTAATTCAAACACACATTAGCAGATTTACACACACACACACACACACACACACACACACACACACAGGACTTGTACAACTACTTGACTGTAGTAATCTAGTCCTGCCTTCAGGGTGGAGGTTTGGAGGAAAGATGTGTGTGAGGAGATGATGACAGTGCCAACTGAGGCAAGACAGAGCGGATTAAGCTGCAATCAAAAGTCAATATTCTTCTCTTTGTCTCCAGGTAAAGGAATAAAGAATTTCTAGCTGAAAGCTTTATCAAAATTATTGCCAAAACCTTCATTTATCCAGGAAAATTCCACATATACTGTATGTGTTGGTTGAATCAAGAAAGCCCTGTTTCATACTCAGTTTCTTGCTGGTATGGCAGAACTACGTTTGTCTTGTGGAATCCACTTTAAATGCTTTGACCAGTAAATATCTTGTCAATCAGAGTGCAGTAAGTATTAAACGTGTTATCTCATGTTTTCAACCACAACAAAAAAATTGTATTTTCTACAGGCCTAGTATCTGTAAATTATCTGAATAATCATTTACGTTAGACTGCAATGAACCATTTTTGGTACTACTTCTTTTCTCTTAGAGCAAAAGATGAGACAACAAATAAATGCATAACAGGATGTTATGGCGTCAATTACCTGTCCATAGTTGTCAATGCCTGAGACAAGGCGGTTGAGGTTAAGCAGGTCAAAGGCTGTGCGGAGAGCATGACCTAATGTAGTCAACCCAGATGCCTGTAGGTTCTTCAGCTCGCACATGAAGGTGGCATGGTTCTCCTTCCAGCCTGCCTGAAATACATAGATGGACAGAATGCTGAATGCACTGCACAGAAAACAGCTATACAGCACACTAGCAGAGGAGGCCTGGAGTAACAGTGCATGGTGAACAGCCACAAACCAAAATAGATCCACACCCACAGATACTCATACTATGTAATTACAAAGAAAAACAGAAGAAGTTTTGTTCACTGACAACCACATACTGATTCACATCAAGCACATGACTGCCACCTTTGGAAAAAAGGAGTTCAAATCTTAGCAACCCAATGATTCTCTGCAGCACGGCATAATAGTAACCAGAAAATGAGATCAGGTTATGTCAAGCTCTGGAAATAGAAGATAATATTGTTGAAATGCAGGCCCACATTTGAGCTGAATGGTGCTGTTTAAGAAAGAGTCTAATTTCATACATGACAAGCATCCAAAAATACACTTCCCACTGCAGCCTGTCCTCTCTCCTGACGGAGATATACTCCTGCGGGGGAGGATGTTTGGAGTTGGAGCTCTTGGACTTTTCTCCAGCGGGGTCAAGTACCTTACTGCTGCAGCTTCATGCTTAATCTAAGGATGACCTGCAGGCTTACCACTTCCTTTATCAGGGGAGGGAGGGGGGAGAGGATAGAGACACACAGTGAGAGATGAAGGGCAAGAGGGAAAAACTTGAAGTGCCAGTATCAACATGTATGCTCTGAATGGGGCCAGGGAATAGATTCTTGGATTATCATAGGATATCATTCCAAAGCCATGATTTGGGTGAAATTTCTAGGAAACTGCAGAATGACGTTAGATAAATATTACACAGTCGTATGAACAACAGCACTGAGCAGCTGCGGCAAAACTGAAGGTGGAAACACATTCACAGGGGTAGTAGAAAAGTAATAACCCAAACACCAAACACAGACCCTTGTGTAGCCAGTAGAAATGTAAGGCTTAGCTTGCACTCAATAATTCAGGCTACAGAATATTTCTATTTTCTTCTCGACCAACCTCCACTCTCTCCCTCTACATCAACAATTTATTGCCTCTGTAACTGTGCAATCAGAGCAGCCCCATTCAACATAACCTTGTCCTTTCATCATAATCCTCGATGCACAAAGCAGGCAGAAACAACAAAGGAGAAGCCAACAGAGGCAAAGAGAGGAAGAGTGAGAGGAGTTGAGGGCAGACTTTATAACGAGGGAGAAGCTAGTCAGACAGCAGCACCTAGACGGTTTTAGGTGAGGGAGGAGAATTAGGTGTTGGATTATTTCAGTACGAGTTTATATGCAAGACTATTTCGGTGGGACGTATGAAGCAATGATCTGGACTGGAATACTGCAAGGTCAATGACCGAATGAAGTAGGAAGCATCACATGAATGACAGCATTCACTCGCGACATTTTGTCATGACCGTAGTCCTACACATACACCTACAGGACCAGGATAAAAATTACACAATAATGCTTTAAGCACCAGGGTAGGGAGCTCAAGTGGTCTATTTGGAGGTCAATAGAGAGACAGATATAGCCTGACACTTATTTTGCTCTTGCACAGCTTTAAATATTAACACTAAGCAAGAATGCACATCAGTTCTTTAAAAAAAAAAAAAAAAGTACTATTAAAGTTCATCTATGTTGTAGTTAAATCAAAACAAAGGACTGTAGAATTGAATGTTGAAAGTAATAACTAAATAAATTAATGTTGTTTGATGAAAATTATATTTCAGAAAAGTAGTGATTCTTAGAAACAGTTCTGCCTATCTATCAAAAGTTAGATTTGTAACGTTAAATGTTATCAAAAATGTAAGAATCTCTACGACTAAAACAGACTAGTCAAAAGTGTAATTTCATACATAGTGAGTTAAATATTTTGACTAATGTACAAGACTAAACCTCTAATCAGCTCATACATTAAAAAGAATATATTTTACTTGACTTCTTTATATTTTACCAGCTCTATTTTTCATCTCTCTTCTCTTATATTTTCACTCCAAGCCATAATTATTCAACCTTCCCTGTGTTCTTTGTTGCTTGTGTGATCATCAGAAGTGCATCCCTAATGCTTGAGCATATACGAAGAGACATATTATACTATGTCATTATGTAATTTGTACTTAATTATCATGAGACTGACTGTAATACTGTCGCTTCCGTTCTGGGGCTCTACAGCTGCAGCTGTTGAGATGGTGTTCTTTCAAAAAGAAGAAAACTAGTCAATAAAAGTACCTTTTGACTTGCACTATACTATACACTATAATATATGCTTCTGTAAAAACGTAAACAGTGATGAATTATTTTCCAGCTCTGGCATGTTATGATCTAGTCATGAGGCATGCAAACAAAAAAAACTTAACTTCCTATAAGGAAAGTAAACTATTCTATATGTCTTCAGGCATTAATGACATGGGATAGAGTGAGGACTCAGCATATTGTGTTGAGAGTAGTAGTGTTGTTTGTAGACAGAGTTAGGCAAGTCAAGAGATTTCTAATATAGACCAGTCACTGAAGCAGATCAGGGACTTCAGGGGTTCATATGGCGGCTAAGGACTACATTTTATTGGGCATGAAAAGCTCAGTGAGTGTGTGTGCCAGGTCATAAAATAAATCAATAGATTAGTGGTGAGAACAGCTTTGCTGATATGAAACTCCTGACATTATTGCAATGATTCACATGTTGTTTGTATTGTTTTGCTTGGCCTTGTGTGTATGAAGACTACAGTGTTTGTATGCTGGGCCATAATTCTCGGTATGACAAATAATTAACATATGAATAATGATAATTTTCTTCAAGCGAACTCACATAAAAATAAAAAAAAATCTCATGATGAAGAGGGTTTATCAACTTTCAGCCCAGATTGACCAATGGTACTGCACTGATGAGGCAAGGGGAGGAGTACAGGGTGATTGGCGGGCTTCTTGACCAATCTAGACATTGTACTTTCAAAAAAAGAGAGACGTCAGAGGCGATAATAAATCTCTCCGCCTCCATCTCAACGCCCGAGACTTTTCTCAACACAAAAGCAAAATGTCCGCTGGATGGTCGGAGGCAGTGCAGCTCCGGGTCTGCGGGTATTTGGAGCAAAAAATTGCCGTTTTTCGCCACCGGGAAGCCGCCCAACACTGACTACAAACCAGAAGGACAATAAAGTCTCACTGACAGAAAAATACGTTCGACTTGTCAAATGTAAAAATGGCATCAGTTGCTAATTACCTTCACTCCGTATGGTGGATCATCGAATGTAACTAGCATGTACCTGTCGCCTCTACTAGCCGGGTCTCGGGCACGCAGCTGTCAAAAAAAAAAAAGAAAACCAAAACAACATAGATTAATTTCGACCAATCTTGCCCAAGGAACCCTGAGCTCTCCAATGGTGCACACTTGCTGAAAAAAGTCGGGGTAAAATCATTCTTTACCTTCATAAAGACCTCAACCGCGCCTTTAGCAACGTCCAGATACGTCGTACCCAAATAAGTGCGCTGATTCATAGAGGCGGACGTGTCTAACAGGAAAAGTAAAATAGGCATTTTAAATGGCAAGCCGCGGTGGTATGCTTTTCTAAAATAACTGTTCTCCACATATGACCTATCGTGCGGCCAGACAGTCCCCACATGTGTGTATATATTTGTTAGAATAAGCGCCCCCTCCAGAAGAGGGCCGCTGCCTCTGCTCCCTCTCTAGCTGCCTTTCTAGAGCTCTGGTTGGGCTCGCGCTGTTCAACTTCTGCTCCTAACCGAGGGGAACGCCCCGCTCCCTCCACTGCCATCTCATTGGCTGAGCCCCGTCCCGCTGACCACGCCCTCTTAAATATATAAATATATAACGAGGTCGACATGGCTCGTATACACAGAACATCCGCTTTAGTCTTTCAGTTGTATGTATGTGTGCTAAAAGGCCGGATGTTCAAAAGTATCTCTCTGGTGTGTATGTATGTGATTCTTGCATCAAGTAGCCAATCTACCTATTTTTAAACCAGACACCTGATAATTGTGTCTATATAGATCATATTTATAGACGTGAAATTTCTTTAAAAATTTTGCCAGTTCCCTCGCGTCCTGCGACCCTAAAACACACACACACACACACACACACACACACACATACTGCCATTATCTTTGTCTCTTCTGTCACTCTCGTTGCGTTCAAAGCCCATCAAAAGATCCGTCCTTCCGCCTCTAAAACGCAACATAACAAAAACACGTGCAGTTTCATTGCCAAACCGAATCACCACAAATATTTTAATTGGGCGTTGTTTATGTTTATGAATCAGGTGTCATGCTTCCGGTATGTGCCCTTTGTGCCGCAATGACAGATTTAAGAAAATGCACATTTAGATTAGACACAAAATCAGACTAGAGATTGAACATACAGAAATATACTTGTAAAAATAGTCCAACAAAAGATAGTATTGGAAATATGAAAGTGCAAAAGGCACCCTCACCGTCAAACCATTTAAAGTACCGCCTGTTCTGCAAGTGCTTTCATAATCATAATAAATCCGACAGCACTTGAGGGCATCATCGCTGTTACATTAAAGAGTGTTTTTGACGTGTCCTTTTAACACTTAACCAAACACCTTAAAATTAAATCACACTGAGCTAACAGAGTCGTATTTGAGATACGTCACACTTTATATAAAACGAAATTATTTTTAAAAAACAACCTCATAGATTTAAAGGTCAGTGGAAAGTCATAGTAGGCAAACCCAGACACAATGCCTACCTGTGGCAAGATAAAGGCCTCATCTCTCCTCGCCAGGGTTTTTATGCTTGCACTATATGCCGTATAACCAAGCTATTTACAGTTACACTTTTTTTATTTACTGTAACTGAAAAACAGGTCTGATGGTAGATGAATATCTTTTATTTCGGATTACTAATCAGGTCAACGTCAGCTCTAAATGTATAGTTTATTTAGGCTTTTACTTTGTTTGTCTGAAAACCATGTTGTTGGTATCCTTCCGTAATCATCGTGGTGAAACACTTTAAAATCAATGCATTCAATCTATTGTTAACCATGCAGAGGAGCTATATGTGAGCACAATTTTGAGCTACTTTATATGATTATAAAGATAAATCCATTTAGTACATATAATATCTCAAAATATTCCGCTGATATAATTTAATCAGTACAACCATGTTTACACAAGAAACGTTAAGGAGTTACTATAGTCGTTACTTGGAACATCTTTACGTCCGCTATGTTGACGTCTTGCACGTACTCTCTCGCCCTCCGTCATCCCAGCATGCACCGCGAGGTCTGCAGTAGGCTGTATTATTGACAAAGAAAAAGCCGAGGTAGAAACAACAACAGGGTGGGATCAGAGGCTCAAACCCTGGCGACAGCGCTAACGTTACCCCAACCCGAGAGCTGACAGCAAGGTAAAGTATTCCTCTCGCCTTTTCTTTGAAATAAAACAGTTTTGTGTTTGATTTTCTGTAATGACACAGCGCGCAGACAGCGTTAAGTGGCTATCAGCTAACATCTGGGCTTCTCGTACTCAGCTAACGCTAGCCGACGTGAACACTCAGCGTTAGCATTACACTATAACGATATGTTATTACAGTGTCAGAGCAAGCACATGTCGGCGAACTGTAGGGTTCAGATGGGGGTTAACTAAGATAAGATAATTCTTTATTGATCCCCCATAGGGGAAATTCGGGTGTTACAGCAGCACAAGCATACAATCAGATAGAAGTATAAAGTATACAAAATAAAAAAAACTATAAGAAACTATATAAAAAGAGTACAAGTGGAACCTAATAAAAAAAAGTACAAGTGGAACATAAAGTGGCTTAGTGAAGATAAAGTGACAACATCAAATAACATCAAATAACAAAACAGCAGCAATGAGAATATGAGGTAGATAATGCAGCATAGTTATGTCAGTAAAGCAGCCAAATGTAAATATTGCAACTTGAGAAATAAGATAACGGTCTAATGAATCTAATCTAACTAACTTAAAGTACTGTAAAAAATTTTATGAATCACACTGTTGTTGGATTTAAAAACAACACATTTCCATACGACCTCACTTCTTGTGTCTGTTGACGTTGTCACCTATGATTACACTGCAGTTTTAAGGCAGCTTACATTTTAGAATTTACACAGAATGCAAATATAATGTTAGCCAGGTAGCTTGTTGGTGACACAGTCTGCCCCAATTTTTAACAGAAACACTTGTATAAAGTGTCGTTGTTGTATATATAAAAAAATAAAACTGTGATTTTTTTTTTGTACTTGGAGAACAAAAAGTGTCGCAACACCACGAGTCTGGTTCCTCGAGCTCCACCGTAACCATGTAAACACACGTGATCACGTGACCAGCCACATGGCGTTCACCTAATGCTGTTTTCCTTGTTGAGCTGCACTTGTTTAAACTTGTGAATTGAAGTGCTGTGGCCCTCCTATTGGATGGTATGTGCTTTGGCTAAATAAAGCATCCAGTTATTTAACCTAAAATCTATCAGATCCTGCATTCAAAGTTCTAATTAAAATATATATTGGCAATTAGCATGGCCCTTCTCTAACTTAGTTTTATTATGAATTAGCATGTCTAACAGTATTTTAATGTTCATGGTGTTATGGCCTCATGTCCTGTCCTGCTGAAGCTTAAACCATAGCTAGACCAATACAAATATAAGAGTTAGTATATATTGTATGCCTGCAATTAAATAACAAGAGATTGTAGTGCTGAAATGCCAAAGATGTATCTGAGTTGGTTTAGAAACAGTGTCTTATCTAGTTTATTATCATTACATAGTGTATTTTTAGATTTTTCAAAATCTCATATATTGATATTGGTCATGGCCTCAATAATGTCCTCAAGAAATGTAGTGGCATAGAAACTGAAAGTGTAAGTGATGTGTCGCTGCCAGTAAATATGCTTGAGTAAATATGCTTTATTATTCATCACCTGTGTCTCTTCACAGTGACATGTCATGGCCATGAGGCAATGAGAGCGGGAAGTGCCATTTCCGTCTGAAGGGATTTTACACAGCTTGATAGTTTGTGGAGAGAGGGGTGGGGGGCCTAGGCAGACCGTGGACGGGGAAGGGGAAGAGCTCAGCTGGAGCCAATGCAGCAGCAGCATCGACAGCCTGAGCTGGTGGAAGGAAGCCTTCCCGTGTTCGTGTTCCCCACTGAGCTTGTCTTCTACGCAGATGATCAGTCCTCTCACAAGCAGGTGCTCACCCTCTACAACCCCTATGAGTTCGCTCTCAAGTTTAAAGGTCAGTTGGCACTCTATTTGGGAATCAATGTTTGCTGCCTTATGTTTCCAGATTAATTGTATAATCTGTGTTTTGTTTTGTTTCATCAGTGCTATGCACAGCGCCAAACAAGTACACAGTGGTGGATGCCACTGGAGCTGTCAAGCCACAGTGTTGTGTTGACATGTAAGTTTCTTTGTATATTGGACTTGTGTATATTTATTTTTTTCACATAGTGTTATCGCACTAAGGAGACAAAATGTTGTATCTATGAGCTTGTTGTTCCCTGTGGATCCTCCTGTCATCAGGATTCCTATTGCTTACTTTGCTAAATATTAACTCGTAGGTTTGATGGGTGGTTTTGATTGTATGTTTTGAGCCAGATGGTTGTTTATGCAGCGGACCTTCCCATCAAATGAGGGGTCTATTTAATTTTCTATGTCCACACAGAGTAATCAGACACAGAGATGTGCGGGCCTGCCATTATGGAGTGTATGACAAGTTCCGGCTGCAGGTGTCGGAGCAGAGTCAGCGGAAAGCCCTGGGTCGTAAAGAGGTGACGGCCACACTCCGTCCCTCTGCCTCACAGGAGCCACCCAGCCCCCGGCCCCAAGATGAGGAACGCAGAATCAAAGAGCAGTTTGCAGAAAGCGAGTTTTTTGAACAGACTGCTTTTCAGACAGGTAGAGTGAAGGACTGTAGCGTGGTGTTACCACTAGATGGAGCCAAATGTTCATAAACTCAAAAATGTGAAGTTTTTACATATTGCATGACATTGTATGTTACAAAATTTGTGGCCTATGAACATACCTACCTACCTATCATATCTAGTATAAAAAACTGATTTGTGCCACAGACATAGCACGACAATAATAACATACTAATATACAGATTGTGATCATCTGCTGATTCAAATTTGATCGTGTAGCAAGATGGTTAGGTGTATGCTATGTGTCTAACCGATGGGTTGGTTTACCTGCTTCCTGTTCAAATTGTGGCATACATGATTAAATCTTTTTGTGTATAACGAAACACAATTTGTATGCAGAAGGAAAAACATGATAAATGGTAAAGTCTTCACCTTTCACTTGCATCAACACATGCAGAAATGTTTTGCTATTCTGAGTGCATAGTTACTCTTTCATCAGCTTCACAGATCCTGTCTGATCTGAGCTGCAGTACTTTTTGAGCTCTCTCTTCTTTCTGACTTAAATCCAAGCTAAATAATCAGTCTGAATTTTCTTGTTTGTTAAAGGATGTAATTCTGGTGATTTTTGGTATATCTTATATTGTCAACATATCCTGTGGAAAGAGCAAACCAACAATGAATTGGTCCTACCCACATGTATTGTCTGTGTATTCAAAGACTATATGCTGTATTATGCTTCTCTGCCTCCTCTAGTGTTTTCCAAAAACTATTAAAAGCACAGCTTTTAATAGCCTTTATTTTGTAGTCTAGTCCTCATACACAGTCCCACAGCAGTAAATACTCATAAGAAATCAAATCTGTGCTAGGAAATAGTCCCCAACAAATGCACTATTTACTCCTGTTTGGACTATGTTTGCTAAAAAACTCCCTGTGTTAGAAAATCATTTAGTTAAGATAAGATAAGATAAGATAAGATAAGCCTTTATTCGTCCCACAGTGGGGAAATTCTTAAAGTATATATTCCTGATCCATAGTTACAGATTCATGTCTTCAGTAGTAACCAATGGATTTGGGGCGAAGAGCGACAGACAGGCTTGGCAAGTTGGAAAGTATTGAAAGACAGATCAACACATTGGTTTTGGTCTTTTCATTTTATTTGTTCACATTCTTTGAGTCATTTGGTAACTATTCTGAATGACGCATCTGATGCCAGTGTATGATTCTGTGTCTGACAGAGAGCCGTCCTGTTGCCGGAGGCCCCAGTCTGCTGACGGTGCTGCTTGGGCTGGTGTGTATGGCCGCCCTGATGCTCCCGACGCTGGGGGAGCAAGATTCTACTGTGCCTGTCTACCTCCACTTAAGTGTTAATAAGAAACTTGTAGCTGCTTATGTTCTCGGTAAGTAGAAAAAGAATCACACAGACAGAATGAGGTTTGCATTAAAAATCCCTTTTAAATGTGAGCTACACTGCTATTGTATATGAAATAGCATTGTTGAACAAATATGTGCTGAAGTGTAAAATAATCTCTTGCTTTGCTTTGTTTCTTGTTATATTTTAGGTCTTCTTACAATGGTCATCCTACGCACATGAAGTGCTGTGAGCTGAGAGGAGGAGGGAAAATGATCTAAAGATGAAGAGAACATTCTCACACCGGAGGCACCGACTACGCTTCAATGAGTCCAGCTGACAGCAGGTGGACGGGGTACTTATTCAAATGACCCCTCTCTGAAAAATACATTTTAGCATACTTGTTTTCAAATCCACAAATTTGTGTTAATACATACATTGACACAATACTGAACTGATGCAAAGAGCAGAGACCTCCGGGTAGTGTGAGAGGAGCTGTCCCTGAGCAGGGCCTGTGAAGAAACATGAGGCCATTCAAAGTGTTGTCTGGCCTCCCTGTGTCTGTATTTTTATTGCCATTATGTAACAGAATATGGTTAACTTGAGTGTGAAGGACATGCAAACATGATACATGTACATAAAGCCATTAAATTTTGTTATGGTATTCACCTGTAACCATCATTATATGGATGTTTTAAAGCATTTTTAGTGTAGACTCTGAGGACTGAATGCAGTTATTCACATGCGTGGATACCTTATCTGAATGAGTTTTTAATTTTTTTCCAGCAGTAAGATACTTTTACATGTCACCAAAGGAAAGATCTTTTCAAGGTTTGTTCGCCATAATATATCAATGCTTCTTCAGACATTTAATAAAGTCTCAATACAGCTGTCTGGTATAATATTCATAGATCATATCAGGTTATATTCAACACTTTACAAGTTGGTTCAGGAGGGTGGAGAGCATATAATATGACACTAAAGCCTCTGTTAGCAGTCACCCTCAGGGCTGCATGTTAGCAGGGTTGACAACAGAAAACATGTTTTACCACTGCTTATGTACCATAAACAGTAAACAAAGTTTAGGGATGAAATGCTCCTTCTCTGGCCCTGGATGCAGTGTGCACATTTTAAGTAAGTGTGCATATGTTTTAGTGCTCCAGAAAAGAAAAATACCTCTTGAGGCTACTTAAAACAGGTACACTCACAAACTATTTAGCCCTGATGTCCACAATGATTGCAATTACAAGACTCAAGCAAGGCCTGGTGTTAGCCAGTGTACATACACATTAAAGGCTACAGAGCCATGATGGGGTTTGGACATTACACAGGTGATATAGAGCCTGGACCATGACATAGAGCAAATCTAGGTGCAAAGAAGGAAAAGAAACAGTACAGGCTTAACTTTTACATACTGTATTATCTTTTAGATGTTTTACTTCTTGCCTGTTTACACACAGGCTGAAACATTTCAGGATGGAGTGACCTGTGCAAAAAGCTCTTTTCATAAATGTAACCACACCAGAATCAGCAGTCTTTCCACTCATAATGTGACGGTGCCATTTTGTTTTCGCTGAACGTTCCAGCCGTCAGTTGATTTCACGTAAATGACAACACAAACACTTCTTTTACTGGGGATAGAAACCTATCGCCATCCGATTTTTATAATAAACATTTTTTTCCATAAATAAGAACATTTTGCCAGAAGAAAGAAAACAGAATCATTTCTATACTCTGCTTATCTACAAAAAACATCCTGACAAGAACACAGGATACAGAGGAAGCTTTAGTGTTGAAAGCCCAACAGTTATGAAAGTCGTATTTCATCCACAGTTAACTGCTGCTAGGTGCATTAATTGCTCATACTAGGCAATTAAAGGTGCAGCAAGTCATGGAGAAGGGGGCTTAAAAGCCAAACTGGAAAAAAAAAAAATCACCACAGTTCACAGCCTCTATCATAAAAATATTAACTATATCTGCTGAAAACAACTTCTCTTACAGTATAACAGTAAGGAAATCTCCATAGTTGTACCCCAGAAGTAGTTCATGTTCCTTTACAAAGAAAACTTTTGCTGTTGAAGACTTGTGCCCACATTCACCTCACAGCCAATCACAAACGACATTTGACATGGTTAATATGTACATAATTACAAACAAAGCAGGAAAACAATAAGTTAAATCTTTTCTTACAAAATCTGCAGACTGCGTACATACAAAGGCCTGTGGACAGAAGTTCTCCAGCACAAAAACAGGGAAATGTACACATCCAATAGTCTTTTTTTTGTTTGTCCAGTGCTCAGTGTCTCTCTCCAGTGAGGGGAACTGTTAGAACAGATATGAAGCATAGCCACTTAAGAACACAGTATTACTATGAAAGCCAAGCACCATCCAAGATAGTCTACTAGCAGCTGGTGCTCACAGTGTCTTCAGTCAGTCCTAGTTTAACTAGGCTTACCTCATACACACAGAAACATATCTGTGGCATCCATTCATCCTTAATTCAAACATATCTAGATCCCCTAAATGTAGCCATGAAAAGAGCCGCTCAGAAACAAACATTCCACTTAAACCAAATATCGGTGATGGCAAGGTGGAGGGTCTGAGTAGGAAACTTCTTCCCTGGAGAGAGGCTTCTTGGCACCAGTCCTTTATAGTGTCTCTTGCTCTCCTATTCTCACTTTGGGGACAAATCCTGGAGGGAAGCGAAAGGGGAGTTGCTGGAGGAGGAGGGTGACACTCCCTCCATTTTGCCTGGTGAGTCGGTGGAGGAGCCAACACTGCTGAGGCTGCCATCCAGCAAATCTGGAGAGTGACTGAAAGATAAAAAGTCAAACTCAGTAAGACTGCAGGCTGTAAATGTACATTTTTACAAACACTTGAAAATCTACCATACAACTTTTTATGAGTTAGGTTTAACATAGAAGTAGGAAAGGTGTATAATAGCACTGATAATAAAAGCTAGTCTTACCAAGGATAGTGGTTGGGCATTGAAAGTAACAATACATTGCCAAAAACATGTCATGAATGTCTATGTATGACATAGTATTGGGTGAAAAATACATAGAACACAGTAAAAAGCCTATAACATTTAAAGGGCTGTTAGTCAACCAGAAGAGGAACCTCAGTATGTAGCTGGGTGAATGGTTGTTTTTCCCACAATTTTCAGTCTCCAGTTTGAATCAATGAACTTGAGATGTAATTTTATTTTAACAGATGATACACTGCACATTGCCGTCAAAAAAAGTCAAGCCAATCTTTAAAAACATGCATGCTGTAACTCAAGTCACAGTGGGGTTGTCTGCTTAGTTGAGCAGAGACAGGCTGATTTTGACAAGTTCTCCAGACATTGTTGATTCCCAGAGTCTTACCAGGAACTGAGATCTGACAGATTGGAGACATCAGAGGACAGCATGGTGGTGGTACCCTGGAAGAGCCTCTTAGGCTGACTCTCTGTCTCCATCTCACCTGCAGAGAACATTTAACCTGACATTTAGAAATGTTTCACAGTACACAGGGTCCGTGGCTGAGCTAGAAGAGACACTGCAGTCTCTTATAGGTAAATTAAAGAATGATACTTTGACTGTGACCAAGAGAATCAAGTGAACTATAAGTAGAGTCCTTGTACCAAGAAAATCACTTAACTATACTGGAATACTGA
Source organism: Centropyge bicolor (assembly GCA_037975185.1). Taxonomy (NCBI): domain Eukaryota; kingdom Metazoa; phylum Chordata; class Actinopteri; family Pomacanthidae; genus Centropyge; species Centropyge bicolor. Next base: position 6,230,242 of record JBBMOC010000002.1, read on the forward strand.
CTGGTGAAAACCCCAATTTTATTTGCTACAGTCAATATTTCCCTGATTGAATTTAACAACCTTTAGTGTGAACAAAAAGCCTTAAATTTACAACAGCTCACTTCTTTGGTACAATTGAAACAGATATGAGAATGACTATTCTCAAAGCATTTGGGATTTGAAAGTATGTTAGGTACCTCACCTTTGCGTTTCATTGGCCCAAGTATGCTGGCTCTGATGCAGTTGATTGGGCTTTGACTCCGTCGGCTAAAGAGCACAGAAGACATGCCGTTGTCAAAAAGTATATTTTGAAATACAGCCACAGTCAGTGTCCATCAGCTACAGTTTCACAATCTGTCATCTTTAATCATACAGATAAATTGATGATCGTTTACTCAGACATATAAAAAAAGGCTATAAATAGTTGAAAAGTGCATAGAAATTGTGTTTTGTTCCTACTAAAGGAAAGAAAGGGTAGACCATTTTATGCCACTGGGGAGAAATTAGTGAAACTGGAGCCAGCTGGTGCTACTGTAGTCTCAAAGTAAACAGAGACCTTAATCAAATTGTTTATTTAGAGGAAAAGTAAAGTAACACTAGTAGACTATAAAGGTCATGAACTTTGACTTTCACCTGAAGCGTCGCGTTGGGCTGGGTATTGGGCTCGGTGTCAGGCCATTGCTACTCACAAGAATTTGTAGTGAAGGAGAAAAACACTGCTGCTTGTGAGAAAGTGAAATAGAGGACAAGACACAGATGAGAATGAAGTCATAGACACAATATCAGCATCAAGGCATCACAATGTGCAAAAATGCCTGTATAATTTGACTGGGAGCAAGTCAATATTCTGATTATTGTTTTTTTTAAGAGGTTAATCTATCTTTGTAAACTTAAGCTCAAAATGGAGTCAGATGCAGAAGTAGTATTTGAATACACAGAGACTAACAGGCTCACAATAATAAAAAGTCCAGCTGCTTCAAGCCACACCAAACTGAAAGACACATTTAACCAAAACTCTCAACACGATCAAAGTTTTCATGTTTTTCTGCTGCTAATAAATTGCTTCCTGCAGGCTGTCACAGATTTCCATTTACTAATCTGATTACAAAGTATTAGTAAAATCAGGTTACCACAAAGCATGAAAATGTTTTAACTATTGCCGTCATCTGATTGCTCACAGTATAATCAGGTTATGTGCATGTAAACATACTGAAGTCAGATGTACCTTTTTTCCTATCCCTCTGGTTGGAGATGGGGCAGGCGACACAGGCACAAAGTCAATGCGCTTCGGAGATGAAGATGCTGACTTCTCCAAATCATTGTCACTCTATGAACACAGTTACCACACGGGTGGCCATTTTAGCTTTCATCCAATCTAAACAGCGTAATGTAGTGAGGTAGTAAAACTCACAGAAATGTGTGTTGGAGTATTATACTACCATCTCAGTCTGACCTCCAGAGACTGGTGGCCCTGTTAACTCCCAAAGTGTTAATCTAGCATGTTTGTACTTGTCCTCTCTACAGAAAGTGAGAGGCCAACAACGGCCCAAGGCCAAAACATGCAGTGGGCAGGTACAACAAAGCTGACTTTCAAGGCTTCAGAGAAACAGAACATATCAACAACACAGATGTGGGTTTGACAAACTGTAATGAAGAGTCATTCTTTACCAGACTAAGGCTTTCTTCCCATGACTGGCTCATCTGCATGGCGGCTTGAACTTCACTGTGTTTACAAAATAGAAAACAAGGAATAATTTGATGCATTTATCTACAACAAAGTCATAATTGAGACCAATCTCTTCATCCACCACTGAATGAATGAATGAATGAATGAATGAATGAATGAATATATGTATGTGTGTGTGTATATATATATGTGTGTGTGTGTGTGTGTATAAACTTACCGCTCGTGAGCAGTCTCCCTGTTCATCACATCTACACCCTCTTCCTGCAAGAGCACACAAGAGGGTTAATGGTTATAAAGTCTTAGTTTAACAAGTCATCTTAGGATTTCTAAATTACAAATTCTTCAAACAGGTTTCAAATGTTTAAACTGCACATTCTGACTAATTCTGACTCAAAGGTTCAACCTCAATCTAATCTCCAAAACTGATTTACCATTTCCTCTGTTGGAGTCTGATACTACCAATTGATCAACTCTGAAAGATCGATGGTCCTGTGAACTCCAGAAAGTGTTACTCTCGCATGTTTTTTAGACACCATCGCTCCCTATGGCTTGAGAGGGAGACAGTGGTCTGACATGCTCCTTTTAAACACGCAACATTCCCAAACTTAAAATCAACCGCGCCCTTTCTTACTTGTTTTATCTGATGAAGTCTGGTGCTGGGGACGCGAATAGGTGACGAAGGGACCTGAAAAGAAGGATGTGTGTGGACAGGAGAACATTCAATACTGAATCATTCAGACACAAAATACTCAAGGAACCATTGTGTTGTCCCAAGTATTGTACCATATTGGGCCTGTTGACAACTGTGGTGCTATTTCTCCGGCTACGCAGGACCTCTCTCTGGAACACTTGGGAGTTATCACTGGAATGACAAATTCAGACCATCCATATGTCATGTGTCTTCTAACCATGAGGTAAGTCTAATGTAGTTACTTCAACGTGTGTGAAAAAGGACAAACACATTCACTGATAAATTATTGTAACTATATCATATTGTTGAACCTTAAGCCATTAATCATGGGTGCACTGTTGGATCTTCTCAAGTGTCCATCGCTCTGAACTAACGAAGATGGGATTTCCAGATCCAGCTCCATCTTTTCTTGTGGCAGGACTCCTGAATTGTTCATTTTGCTAGCTAGCGCTGCCTATCACCAATTCATGAACTTTAAATGGCGAATCAACTCGGCGTGATGTTACATGGTCGCGCTGCAAACTTTGCTAACTTCACATGTTTTTAAGACACATCATCAATCAGGCAACCGAGCTGACGTGAGACGAGCTAGCTAACGAGATGCAGTGATCCGACAGCGATCTGCAGAAGGCCCCGCCGTCTGTTTCACTCCGCTGTTGAAGCAACTTAACGCTGGCTACGAATCATAACAACATTATCTCCACAATCCTTCATATGACAACTATATGATGAGCCGGAACTGGTCTGCGCTAACGTTGCCTGAAACGTTAAGACCAGTCAACAACTTTCTTGATGGATGGTTAGCATGGCGTGGCTACATACCGCACAATGCCCGGCAACTGTTAGCTAACGACCCGTTAGTCTGCTGGTGGGCAGCCGTGTGTGACGACTGAGAAGCTGCTCAACTACCCCTGCATTTTAGCGCGGTAAACTAGCCACAGTTAGCCAAACAAAGCAGCTGCTACCTCTGACTGCAAAATGAATGTTAGCTTAAACTTTGCCGTTGGTAATGTTAATCTAACGACGCTGCTTTTAAGTGAGCCTGATAACGCGGCGCTGCTAGCTAACGTAAGCTAGTGTTGTTATACTAGCTAGCAGGTCGATTCAGTCCAGCTACCTCGCCCGATATGCTAACTAGCTAAGTTAGCATCAACGCCAGTAGCCACAATGCCATGTCCAGAGAGAGGCCGGGTCACCATTTCACTGCATGTCCCTGTCCATCAGCCTGATAGCTACCACGGTTCACACAAGCAAACTAAACCGTGTCTATTGTGGATATTATGCGCTCTACAGTTTCGTTTTTCGTGTCTGCAGGGCGCCGCCAAGAATGAAGCAGATCCCAGATGATCACACAGGAGTTAGCAGCTAGCAGCAAACTTCACGCCCCTTTCAACGTTAGCAGACCTGTCCAATCAAAGAGCTCGGTTTGCCGGCGTGCTGAGGCGGAATGTTGCGACCTGCATCCTCCAGTTCCTGGATTAGAAAACTCTCAAATTCACATAACCTGCCATATAAGTGGTAAAATATTACACTTAGGTAGAAGATTTAGCTGCATCAGAAGTGGCAGTTTTGTTCTCTACCTGGCTCGCCTGCAGGAGGCTCCAACTCCAGGATTGTTCTGGAAGATTTTCTCTCCACAGCAGGCAAACTCTCCAGTGTTCCTATTATCATACTGACTGCAATCAAGTTCATGTTAATTCTCAGCATGCGAGTTTTGGGGGTCTTCAATGTGTGTGTGTGTGCGTGTTTAAATGTATTTGGACTGTCAAACCATGTGCTTCAGCAGCCAAACACACACACACACAATAATGTAATCAGATTCAAACAAGGATTTATCAAGCTTTGACCAGTAAAAAACATAAAGATGATGTGGGAAATGATTTAACTGAAATCTGTAATAGTGGTCCCATATTCAAGTTAATTGCCTTGTAAGTCATTCAGGTTCTGTCAGTCTAAAATAATAAAAAAAAAAATATGGGGAACAATTTCAAATAAACTTACATAATAATTGGACACATTGAAAGTCCAGTGTGAGAAAAATATGCTTTGTAATCGAGATTTGTTTAAGAGGGAAAATGGCTTTCAGCATCTATTTAATTGACTTAATTGTGTAAGCTTTTCTGGACTCTGTTAATGGTGATCCAGGAGACAACATGTGCTTTCTTAGGCCATAATCACTGACCTCCTGTACAGATAAGCAGTTTGAGTTCAAGGTCAGATGACAGGTTAACATTCATGATCACATAAGACTGGTCCAGACTCAGCTTATTTAATTCCTAGAAAGCTGGGTGTTCTGTTAGCTACTAGACATGACACATGCAGGGAATGTCACTAATCTGAAACAGTGCTGCATTTTCCAGTATTTTCACTATCAACTGGTCAGAAATTAGTTCAATGTTCCAAGTATTTATGTTGTACACAAAGCTCTGTAGTAGAATCCACTAGTCACAGGAGGGGTGTGAACATTTAATGGCTGGTATTGCAAAATTCAGTTGACATTGGTTTACAGTGATGGCACCAGTGAATGGGAGCATTTTATATCATCAAAATAATTATGTCTGATTCAATGACAGGTAGATACAGATGAAGTATTGCAAACATGACTAAATAACACCTGTTTAACTAGTTAACCCAGTTAAAACATTTACACATGTGTGAACTATACATATTTCCAGCATAAAAAAAATGATGTCTTCTATGTTACACAAAGACATTTGCTGCATGGGTGCTTTGTTCCGGCAAAGAATTCATTAACACTCATAAATAAGAGGATATTTCATCTTCAGCATATCTGTGTGTTTAATTAGGGACAGCAGCCAACATTCATGTTACTTTTATACAGAATGTATCTTAAGGAAATCACACAGCAGAGTAACACAGAAATGTGTTTTGTCTCATAATATACATACAGATTTCAAGAAAATGTAATATCCTCTTTAAGAGTGCCCATAAAACAGCTATTGATAGTTGCAGCTAAAAGTAGAATTACATAAAAGCATATTTTATTAAATAGGAGGTTGTCAAATCTTATTGTAGCACAACAATTGTGATACTGTACTTCAAGTTAACAGCAATGCTCTGAATAAATTACTGTTGCTTAAAAAATTAATTAAAATCAGTGTGGTAGCATAGAAACAGTCTACTAATTTCAGGTGAAGCTGGGCTCCATGCGGTTTAACCCAAACGTGGTTCTATCTAAGGCAATCAATTTTCTGTGTGTGGTGGCGGAAACAGGCAATGCAACTGTCAGGATTATCACTACAACAGTGTATCCTCACGGACCCTGAGCAGGCAGAGTATTGCATGACACAATTATGAAGTAATAAAGTATAAAATGAATCGCAGAAGGAAAAGATAGAACCATACATTAAAAACTGTTACGAACTGCTCTTCATGCCTTGTACTTCTCCTTCCCTGTTTCACTAATGACGCAGATATGCTGAAAGAGAAAAGGATTCAATGAGTAATGCAGCACGTTATTATAGATTTACAGATTTGTTTAGAGGGCCTTTACCTGGTCAGACCTACTATTAACACACAGCACAAACTCTAATAAGCATAACTACTTTACTCATGCTGTTTCTATATCAATCTCGAATACTTACATTTAGATCTCTAAAGTACTCATTGTAGTCTAGCGCGTATCCCACCACAAATTTGTCAGGGACCTCGAATCCTACAACTGAAAGAAACAAATGAATAAATCAGTCATTTGTCTTTGTAGTGGTAAACTTACAGCATTGCAATGAAAGTTGGGAAAGCCTCATTCAAAAACACAATTATACTGTGTTACATCCAGTACGTTATGCTAACTACACGTTTAATAAATAGTCTGCTAAAAAACATTTATTGTCTTGTACTCACAGTCTGGTCTGTAGCCAACACTTCTTGGTGTTCTCTTCACCAGCAAGCTGAGAACCAAAAAAAAAAAAGAGTTAATCAATAATCATAATAATTCATAGCTCCATGAAACACTTTCAACATGAGCACATGAGATCACAAGACAGAGTTGTACAGTTGGCAGATTGTACTCGAAAGACAGTTTTGAAAGCATCAAATTACCTTGCTACTTTAACCATTTTGGGATTGTACTGTTTGAGGAGTTGCAATAGTGTCTTCATTGTCTTCCCTGTGTCGATAATATCCTTGAAACATGGGATGAGAGAGGCTCACATTAGTGATCATAGAATAGAAAGCATTCAATTTAACTATAGAAGAAAATATCAGTACATACCTCCACAATCAGGACATTCTGTGTAAAAAGAAAAGAACAATTTTTATTTTAGTGAAAAACAGCGGACTGGATACATTCATCTTAGCATGCAACTGAACTCAAAAGGAATGTTCCATGATTGTAATGCTCAACTATCCCTATCTCTGTGATCATGGCTTTTCATTACACAGATGCAAATCATTGCATTAGTGAAAATGCCTTTGCCAGAAACTGTGGGAGTCACAATAAGAGTGGTAGAGAGTTGAACATTCAACCAAAAAGCAAATACTGAGTTACTGTCAGCTTTCTAACAGATTTGAAATTCCTGGTCCTACAGTCAAACATGACCACGTCTGTTTGTAAGAATCCAGAAAATGTGCCAGAATCAATATACGAAAGCACTGACTTTGCTCTAATATAACACAATCATCATTATTAATCACCACCATAATCTTTAATAATCCTGATCAATAAATTTTATTGATCAAGATTATTTAAAATTTTCAATTATTTATGAACGGATGCTGTTCATTTCAAATGTCTGCTTATGTTGAAAATAGTAGCCACATAAGATGATATGATGGCCAACAAGAGCAGTTTCTCAAGTCAAGCTCATTTAATTTTCAGTTTTACTTATTAAATATATATATGATATATTAATATTGATCCAGTGTCAACAAGTATAACTTTAGTCATAACCAGGCAGCTTTACAGACTTCTTACCTTGCCTGTCAATGTAGACAGATCATCTCCACCAATGACTTTGATTTCACCTGTCGACTGGTCGTTCTGTGAGAACAAGAAGGATATGGACAGACTTCACATTTATATGTTGTACAGAAGTATGTCAAGTAACAAAATTGGACAGTTTAAAGAACAGCTACATTTGTTGCATAAATTATGTTCATTGCATATACATCAAAATGTACGAATCCAGTTAAAAAAAAAAATTAAAGTAAAAGTTATATTTAGTGTTGTAGTGTGTATCTCTAGGTGCCTTTCCATTTTGAATTTGTGCAGGAAAATGGGGGGGGGATAATAAATGTGATAAACTGCAATGATGCTTAAAGAATAGACCTTGACATGCATGCAGCATTTGACTTGTCTCCCAATGGTCAGGCAAACATAAAAGCCTTTTGGATAAAAGCACTATTAAAAATACAGCTACTTCACTCAACATCAAATATTCACCTTACACTAGAGGATGGACACAGGTACTGATTCACATTTTCCTTTGCAGATTGTCTGGAGATTTGGTTACAATTTGTGCTACATTTAGATGGAAACCTTGTTGCTAAAACCTAGCACATATGTTGAATAAATTTCCTTCATTATAAATGATTTACAAATTCAATTTTTGACTCTTAAATCCTGCATTGTTTACATCCGTGGTTGCCAGTTTAAAGACTTTCTCTTTCCTGCCCATGTGTCCTTGTCCTCATACACAAGATATAAAAAAGTTGGGGGAAAAAATGGGTAAAAAAATGCTCCATAGTGCTAATAGTGGTCAAAAAGTAAAACAAAACAATAGAGGAAAAACTAATAGATTACATAGTAGCTCTTGAGGCGAATGAAGTCCACTGTCATTGGGATGGAGCGGTCACTGTTCCTGTTCAGGGCCTTGATGTAGTCCAGCAGGTCTGCAAAGAACTTGTAACCCCCTTTGAGCACACAGAGGGCCACAATGTGATGGCCCCCCATTTCCTTCATGATCTCTCTGGCCAGTCTCTCTGTCCTGGGGTCACGTGGAAGGGAGGGGGAGAGAGAGGATAGTCAGCTCAGTTTTCTGCTACAGTCAGCAGTAGTTCCACATTTCCTTTCTGTGTCAGCAGGCATAGCTGTCATTTCTAAAGCCCTCCCAAATATAAGTGCCAGAGATCCAGTTAACACAAATTATGAAAATAACCCAACAACAACAAATATCTGCATTAATCATTTAACCCCAAATCTGCAAATGGAAAAAATATGATCACTTACTTAACATCAACTAATAAAATCTGGTGACAGACTGACTATTGTTAAGACCCACCAGTTACTGAGCATCTTGGAGTTCCACAGGAGACTAGCCTCACATCATTCAAACAACCCACCTATTAGTTGCTCCTGACCATACATCACTTTTTCACAATCCTAGCAAAAAATGTGGCAGCCCACCTGTCCAAGATGAGTCCATGTGGGATGTAGACCCGCTCCAGATCAGAGGCATAGTGCTTTGGTATGCAGAAAAGGTCCAGGTCATATCCCTGCTCCTCATCACTGATCTGAAATAAAACATGACACGAAGGGGTTAAAAAAATTATTTTTTACAAGATTCTCAGGAATATTACCTAACATGTGACACAGGGCATTCACAAGGCAGTACAAGGGCATTCCCCTTGTACTGTACTGGGTGAGGTCAATGGTTGTCTACTTTCACACCAATTCCGTCCATGTATTTTACTGCCTCTACAGTTGTTATGCAACAAAACACAACCTCAGAGGACAATGCCTGATTCTGTACAGTTAAGCAACAGACAGTTGTCAGTGGTGGTAAGTACTAATCTCACATTCTTGGAAAGAGGAATCTTTCCATTTTAATCATCATTGCAATGTCTGTGAATCGTTCCCTTTACCTTGACTGAAGGTCGCTTCTAAGTAAACATGTTGTCCAAATAGAAAAATATTAGCAACTGAAATGTCTTTCCAGAAATCTCACATACCTAATTCTATAAAATGCTTGGAAGTTTTTCCTATATTTTGTGAAATCAGATTTCCTTCTTTAGCTCACACTGCCACATGAACCTAGACAACATAATTGGTATCATGTGACAGCTGTGAAGCTGGCGTGGAGCTCGAGGTGCTGTGGGAAGTATGTGAGCGACCATAACCACACTCAAAGGATTTATAATAGTGCAACATTTGGATTCCCCGAAATTTAAAAAAATCTCACTGCTTTACTTACCACTGGATTACAAAATGCCCATCTTCACATCATAAATGGATGAACTTGAATAAAACATTTCCCCTTGTGCCCGCCAAAATGGAAACAACATGCCCATCTGTTTGGGTTACACCCTTTCAAATCCAGATAATAGATACTGAGCAGATGTCCTCATGGTAACATGATCCGAAGGAGAACTTTCCACTGTTACACACTGGCTAATTGCCACTTTTTAAAAGAAAGAAAGCCGCCAAGTAGAACACGAGAAAACAGATCAGTGAAGTTGTATGAGGTCAATGTTGAGGTTATCTTGAAGTTCATGCAAACAAAATCCATGTTTGGCAGCACTGCACCACGCAGCTAATTTCATTTGAAATGTGACTCAGGAGACAGGATCCTCCACTGTCTTTTAATGTTGTTTGAGCAAAATGTGCATTTAGCTTCATTACAGTGTTAGCAACTGGGTCCGCCAGGCAGCGGGCCAGACGTCCTCACAATAAAACACTGTCCTCCAAATGCTGAAAATCTACTGGAAAATAGGCTACATTGGTTTATGACTGTTGGTTTATTTACTCATTCCATTACAGAGACCTTCATATGCCAGTCAACTTATCTATAATATGCATTACAAAATGCATACAGATCCCACGTGGCAAGAGTTTGTGCTTGAACTCAAACTGAAATAACATATATGCACACAAAGAATTTTTTTTCATGGACATTTAAGTCTTTGCTGCACATTTCTGTTCCTAAAAAGCTGCTACAGTTCAGGTCGGGACAACTTTCACAGACGGTTCAGCTGGAACAAAGGATAGCAAATCTTTATCAGACAGTGAGATGTTAATCTCTCACAGCACCAAGATAACCCTCTGTGATCATTGATGACATTACTTGTTAACTTCATTAAATCTTATTGATCTACCAAAAGGAACAACTTATTTGATTTTCATTGCACAAATCAAACAAGCAAGTAAGCAACTCTTTCGCAGATGAGCACAATGATTTCACATCATTTTTGCTCCTAATGAGGCTTGAAGTAATCAAACAGTTTTTGTTTGTTTGTTTATTGTATTCCTTGTTGTGATACTACTAGCTTAGCTTTTTTTTGGTAAGACACTTACTCCTGCTGGAAATTTGCCATTGTTTGCCAAACCTTACCCACATATTCATCTTGTATTGAAAATGACTTAAACATGGGCTTTTTAAATGGATTTATAGTGAAATTTTGACATATGTCTAAAGTCAATCCATACACACATTCATCCACTGTTATTTGTACCACACACTAAAGAAGCACGCGCTCAAACACGCCCACTTGTTTGCGGCAGGTCTGATTATATTATTAGCCTATCATTATAATTGTGTATAATGGTGTGGTTGCGCCAATCAAACCTGTGACCTGCTCCCAGACACGGAAACATCGTGTTTTAGTGAGTCCGCCAGAAAACGTGTCCTGCGTCACCTACGACGAGCGTGGACAGCGTGTGTGTGTGACTGTGTGTGTGAGAGAGAGACAGGCGCAGGCCACGTTCCACGGCGCATTACTAATGTGTAATTAAAGCGTCAATTAAGGTGAGCATACGGGTCGTACAGACACATGATTTTCTACCAAACTACAGGGGATGTAGTGGTGGTGTATCACAGCAGTAGGCACCCGAAGGTGATCTACGACCACCTTACATCTCTTATTTCAATCCCGATGTTGGGGGGTGAAAACTTACCACAACACAGGAGCTGGATGTCGCCATGTCCGTCCCTGCCGTACACTTGTATGAGGTCTACGGTGGTCTTCAGACAGAGAAGACAGATTGTATTGTCAGGCTGGTTTCGCGGACTCTTCACCCTTGTGACAGCGCACACATGGATGAGGCTACTTCCGTTGTTACAACAGGCTTTAGTCTTTTTCCGGGCTGCTGCAGCGCGACGTCTTCTTCTTCGTCTTCTTTTTTAAAAATGGCGACTCGGAACCGCGTGGAGCTTTATCGCCGCCAACTGTCGCCTCACGTTGTTCTCATATTATCAATCCGAATGAAAAAAAAAATCCTCATCCCATTCTCTAATGATTATTTCCCACAATATCCAAACAATTTTCTGAATCAACTGTATCTACTCTCTCAGATTTCCTTTCCTGTTACTGGTACACTGCAGTTCTAAAGCAGAAATGTTCAGCCATGGCATTGACTGTTCATTTAATTCCTGATGTCTTGTAACATATAAAAACACTCCATGGACATGTTCATAGGATTGAAAACTTGATTTTCATCGGAGTGAGTCTTGCATCGACTGTGTTACTCCATCAACAATATCCTTTACTGGAACTCCTCTATTAGATGAGAAACAGGACACCTCACTCAGTTAAGTCCAGTGCATTCCTTCGCTGAGTCAGAGGGACACATCCAAAAATGATTCACCTGCTTCTTTAGTTTACTAGTTTGATATCACCAACGTGTGACTTCATATTTGTCGAACAGAACCCCAAATCTGCTCTTGCTCCCATTTGATTTTATTGTATTTCTCCTCCTTAGGGTTGTACCCAACCTGCTGACAGGGCTGCTACCCTGTGGTTTCAGCAATTCAAGACATGACTTGTTTAATTGCATAAAATTTGTACATTTAAAAAAAATATATGCACAAATGTATCCATACAGAATACTTCAACGTAAGAAGGAATGCTCCAGATGGCAGCATGTTGGGCCTCACTGTGGATGGACAGTGAACAGCTCCTGTAATCTTGCATAGTTGCGTAGTCTGACGTCAAGACATTGCAGCTTGTGTGACATTCCTCACTCTTCAAACCTCACCAGAAATCTTGACCTTTAACACCTTGTAACCAGTCATGAATATGCCTGTGTTTTGGGTACACCGTGGACACAATGCCAAATGAAAGACTCAATTCACTCATTAAATGTGTAAAATAAAATCTTTTCTATTTCCAATCATTCATGGATACATTTGTAGAGATACAAGTAACAGTACATCAAACAAAGTCAAGCCAACTCTTCTAAAGAGCTCTACTTTGCCCTTTAGCAGCTAAATAAAAAATGCCACCTTTAACAGTGGAAATATCGAAGTGCATGCTGGCAGAACTTGTAATCGTGACTGTTTGAAATCCAGATATTCAAAATTACTCATGATGATAATACAGTAGCAAAATATTACATATAAAGAAAGAAAGGCTAACATCAAAAGAGTATTCTTAAAACATGAATACAGAAACAAAGTAATCAAACTGCACAACTTGATAGAGAGACTAGTAACAAACAGACCCCTCTTAAAAGTGAGTCCTTTAGAAGCTAAGGAAGAGCGAGAATATATCGGTTTCAGCAAGTGTGGGTCATGTAATCTGTGGGGGACATGGGCAGTGAGCGACAGTCGAAAGATCAGTCCATCAGCTCTTATTCACGGCGATAATACATGTGTTTGAATTTGAGCCCGTAGCTGACTCTTGCGTAAGATTGGTCATAGCTTTTCACGATCCTGCAGCAGTCCAGTGCTCTGCAGAGTACCACCAGTCTGTGAAAAGCTCATCTAGCCAACTCAAAACATGGTCTCATGAAGAAGACGTCTGGGACATCGTGTCCATTTACTGGAAGAAACCGTGTGAAGGACTCGCGGGAGCTTGCCGACCACGACTTTGTGAGTAGGCTTAGATTTAGTATAAAAAATATCGCTCCCTCATCTTTGAGTTCTTCTGTTTTCACCCCACTTCAAAGCCATCGGGCCAACCTGTAAAAACAGCATCAATGAAAGGACAGGAGCATTAAAAAAAAACTCAATTTATTGCAATAACTCTGATATTACAGAAGAACACTGAAACCCCATGTTTGACATTAAATGTGTTTCTGTGAGCAACAACCATAACCACTTATAATATACCTAGTTGCCATTCACTTGCGTTGACAGTGTTCCTCCATGGTCGATTGCTGCCCTCTCTCTACTGCGATTCTCTCGCTCCTCATCTTCCTCATCCCTCTCCTCGTTGCCACTGTGGTTCTTACAGTATAGTCTAAAAAAAAACAAAAGACACACAGAAGAGGGCTTGTAAATACCCAAATACAGTAACAGCAAATTTTCATCAAACTGCAACACAAGCTAGTGATCACTTTATCTGACATGATTCAGTGGCCATTTAAAGTTTATGAGTCAAAGGTACCATACAGACTTTTTTATGTAATGTTTTTACGAGTGGGCTCCAGTTTCTTTGAATCATGCACCAGGACGCTCATGCATGCATGCGAGCATATGGGTAACTACGCAATATGCATTCCCATTGCCAGTTTAAAACTATATCAATGATCAAAAGCTGGCTGTTGTAACACACAAAGACGAAATATGGATTTTATGAGGAAAGAAATGCATCCAACACATTTGTCAGAACTAAATTCTCAATTCATTTTGTTGAGCAACACAGAGTCTAAATTGAACTTGGTTTACAAGAAAACCCTTTTAGGACACCTTAAGCTCACTCTGATGCTAAGTTGTGATTGGAAGAGAAAAGGGGTGGGTTGGGGTTCAGGATTTAGGAAAGAGACCTCACTTTCATAACTAATACATACCAGAATATGGTAGTACAAAATATAATTAATTACAAATCATTCTGACATGCATTGATTGGCTTTGAGAGCCAGCTTAGAACAATCAGGTCTATGGTTTGTGCAGCTGTGGAACTAAAACATCATCTTCACATGTATGTCACAAAGTAAAATAGTATCAGAATTGAGAAATGCATTTGTGAGCAACTTTTACAATAATAGCAAATTTCTTGATGATCACATGTCAAAGCTGACATCAAAATGCAAGTAACATTTTGAATCAATTACTATAAACAGAACGAGAAAATTTCCATGTAAAATTAATCATAATATAATAATACAGTGAAATGATGATTTCTAAATTTTCTTTGTGAAAAGAGAGCACATTATTTTTTAACTACAAATATGTTTATCTGTAGAAGTTGAGCTCACTTGTAGATGCCACGCGCCATATTTTCAATGTACTTGGCTTTGTCCTGCAGGCCGCAGTGATAGTGGTAGGTCTTCACACATGCTTTGATTTCACACCCAATGGTAGCACCCAACTGAGTGCAGAGCGTGCATTTCTGGAAAAACAACCAACAGCCAACAATTTTTTATTAAATTAAGTCAAAAATGATTAAGTAGATTTTTAACTCTTAAACAGTTTTTTAAACTTAAGTTAGGCACCATTCTTTTCCCTCTCTTGATTTCCTGGATGACTGTCTTCACGTCAAAGTTTCCAAATTCAGCCCGTGATGTAGTGGTCAGCTGCACCGTCCCCGATGAAAAAAGCTGGAAGAGATCATACTCATCTTATTCACAGAAACAAGTGGTAATACTGTAAATGCACATTTCCATCATGAATTGTTGCAGAATTGCAGACATTACACACACATGCACAGCAAACTTACCATGCACTTGTAGTGTGCAGCCACTTTTTTGGAGTTATCAGTATGAAGCATGCCCCTCGTTCCATTCTCTTCATCACCAGCATGGCAAAAGCCACAGCGCTGGCCGCCATCTCCCGGGCTGGTTCGAAGAGGTGACCTATCCCGCTAGACCACACAGAACAACACTCCAAAAATGAGAGGTCACATACAGCGAAGAGACCCTTCAAGTCAATTTTACAAATTGTATTTGTGAGCAGATGTGTTGCCTTACATGGGAGGAACTCTCCTCGTCTGCAGCCTGTGAGGAGGTGGAGCGTGAGTCTTCCGACTGGCCACGAGATCCAACCTTGGCTCTCCCCTTCTCAAACCTTCCTCTGCCCCTACTTTGTGGAGGCGATGAGTCTGAATCATTGGCCACACCTCCCTCTTCATCTGTGGTATTAGAATTTATCGTCACAACACGTTTGACAATGATACAGACAATCATCACCTTGAGATTCTCATGTATAGTATAGTAGTAGTAGTATAACACGTGTTAAAGCACACTTTACCTCGAATGCCATCCTGAGAAGCATCCCGGTGTTTGCGACAGTAAACACTATATTGGGGAGCAAAAGAAACACATTTTGATTTAATTTAACATGAATATCTTTATTTGTTGCAGTATAATGTGTAGAAGTGCCTTACAGGTAAATCCCTTGTGAGGGATTCTCTTTGATCTGGGCTTTGTCTTTCACAGCGCAATAATAGTGATACGTCCTTCGGCACGTCTTCACATCACAGCCAATAGTAGCACCCGGTCGGTGACATGAAGAACACATCTGACAGGGAAACAAACAGACCAACATCTTTCAGAAAAATAGCCAAGCACATACAGTTCCAGTTCATTCAAAGTAGCTAACAACTGGTAATGTGAATTGTCAATTAGTAATGTGAAATGTGATTTTACACTGTGGGTCTGAATAATAATTTCTCTCCAAAGATCACAGGGCCCTACAGACACAACTGTCTGAAAGGCCATATGCAAATATCATGAAACGATTCCTGTGGGTAAAATTAGATTGTTGCAGAAGAAAAACATATTCAATTCAGCAGGGAAGATGGCACACAACAAGATTATACAGAGCAAGGCAAAATATTAATATATTAAATATTTATCATGTCTTAACATAAAAAAAACACTCTTCAAAATAGATTTCAAAATTCACATTGTGCAGATTAAATTAGAAATTCTAATTGGATAAAACTGCATTTCAGTGCTAGATTCCATTGAATTTGACATACATGAAAAAAATTTTAAGTGCAGCTCAGTCTTAGAGACAGAGCTATTATTAAAAATCAGTGTTGTTATATTGTCTTGTGGAGATGCCATCTCCTTCTTCTCAATAGTCAGATTGAGGATTGAGTCACAACCTGTTTTTTCCACACAATAATATCTCATAGGAACACATCCCCAAAGCTCAACCTAGTGGCTCTGTAATACTCCCTCTACACTCCTCTGTTATTAATACTGATACTGAGAAGGAAAGTAGGTACTTACCAATTTATTTCCCCTCTTGATCTCCTTTTTCACATCCTCAATGGAAAATCCTCCAATGTTTTCACTGTCTGAGTGAGATGTGACCAGGGCAGAGGAGAAAAGCTGTATAGGGCATTTATAAAAATTATAAATTAGCTTGTGCAGTCTTTTGATACAATGATATGTACAATATCTGCATTTTCATTTTAGTGGAATTATGCTAATGCATTTTCCACACAGGGTTATATACATACATACATACATAGATTTCAAGTGTTTTACTACCATCAGAGCTGATTTCACAATAATATATACTAATCATAAAATCTTGCATTTACATTTTCATATTTTGTCACATATTATGAATGCTATGTCAGCTGGTGTAGAGCAATGTTCCCTTAACATGGAGGTCAGGATCACTCAGGAGACAAAATACAAATTGTAGTCATTCAGGATAAATGAGGGCACATAAACCACTTATTTCTAAATAAACTCATTTTTTGGCTAAACTGTTCAATATCATGCATAAGTGACAAGGGTTGCAAGTAAGCATGACTTTGTCTTGAAGTCTGATTGCGCGCTAATAGTGTTGAGAACATGCACTGATGCTCACCATGCACTTATGGTGGGCTGCCACCTTCTGGCTGTCAGACACGAGCAGCTGCCCGCACTCCTTGTCCCGGTTGGTTCTGCAGAAGGCACATTTAGGCAGCCGTGCTGCCGCTCCTTTCCTCTGTCCTGACATGATCAAAGGCTTTTTGTTTGCAGGAGTTTCTAATGAAGAAAAGAAATACAACAAAACACCACAGATACGTATTGAGAACGACAAGATAACACTGCATATGGGGTGACAGATCCTTGTAAATAGATATTATCAAAGCAGTGGAGTATTCCCCACAGACTTAGATTCAGCTCCATTGCTTCACATTGTGTCAAACAACTTATAAAATATATACTGTGCTCCTTTGTTTCACTTGTCAAATAATGGCCAGTCTTTCATCATTTTTGGCAACTCCAAGCACCAGTACTGGAACAGGGCTTTTTGAAGATAATGTCTCACCTGACCACAGTTATGCTTACTAGGCTCCTCACATGCTTACTGATAACGTATTTTAAGAGAGTGTTCTCTAAAATTGACCGCATTGTGTTAAGAACATAGATAGGCTAACTAATCAGAATGGGGGTTTTTTCCAACCTGCCTATACAATAGGGTACAAAGTCTGAGACCACGTTAAAAAATTCTAATATTTTAATGCAGACCTGGAAATGATCAGCAAGTTTGAAGATTCAGAAACACCAGTGTCATCTGAATACATGCTTTAATGGATGGAATACAACTCAAGGAAGTCTGACCATTTGTAAAAAGGAGTTAAGATGGTCAATACAACAAATTTGCTCATTTTTTTCTTCTTCATTACATGTCATGACTTCAAGGTTTTTTATATAAATGAGCATCTTATATTAACAATTCTTGAGCTTGAACAGTATAAAACAGTTTAGAACAGTTGACCATGTCCTAATCCCCCTTTTTACACACCAAAAATGGTCCTTTAAACTGTGGGAACTGTCTGTGACCTCTTGCACTCAGTGAGTCACCCAATAACAATACTTGACTGGTGATCTTTGCTGGCAGCTCAGCCCTTGAGAAGGATGGCTCTGATGAGTTCTCTGCCACAACACTCACTGCCTCTCTGGCGATTTGGTGTGCCAGCTCCAGCTCCTCCTCTGAGGTGCTGGACATACGCTGGGGCCAAGAGATTTGTGTCAGCGTCTGGAAGAAGGCCGGCTACCAGGTCTACAGCCTCACTCACTTCTCGGCAGAATATCATGAAGTGCTGTGCTTTGCTGCTCTGTAGGCCATGACAGCATAGGGGATCAGTCCCGGTGGCTGCTGTGGTCAGAATCTTTTGCAAGGTGGCACTGAACCTTTCCACTTGGCCATCGAACAGAGGTTGAAAGGGTGTGGTGCGTATTTTCTCGATACCAAGCAACATACACATTTTCTGGAACACTTCTGATGCAAAGTTGTGGCCTAGCTTAGAGCGCACAACTGGTACAGATGCCACACAAACAGGTGATGATCTCTCTCTAATCTGGTGCCAGGAGCATGGGGGTCTGCAGCCAGAGTACAGTGCACTCCACACCAAAATGTCCACCAACCTGCCCTTCATGCATTTGTTGCATCATGTTAGCCTGGAAGGCATGAGGCTGAACATTTTTTGGATACTGGGTGTTGTCCAGGCACTAGAACCACCTAACCAGTGTCTAATCTCAGGTGTAGAGCCACTGGTTGGACTGGTGCTAATATGTCTTAGTGGCTGGACTGCATGGTGAGACTGTGGTGATACCTATGGGGGGCAGTCTCCGCTGGCATTAATTCATGCCCTAATAGATGCAATGTCTGGACTTGACTGGAACGCGCTGCTGAGATATGTCAAGTTGCACCAGGCTGGTGCAGCCGAGGTCATTGGGACCAGTGCAGAACACACAGTCATAGATGCACAGCAGCTGTGCTAGCTGGAGCCCAGTGGAACTTTAGGCATAGAGTTCCTGCAGGTGCTGGGGAACAGTGGAGGAGTTGCTGACAGTCTGTTCAGGCTGTGGTCTCAGTGGAGTGCACGACTTTGGCAGACTGGAGAAACCTTGGAATGGCTCCCTTTTTGATGGTTACATCCATGTTTTCAGAATTGAAAATGAAGAGCAGCACAGATTAAAGAGACTGACCTTCCACTTTCTTGAGAAAGCCTTTTGTGAGATTCAGCATCACCTCCTTTTTAACCAGTTCTCTGAAATAGGTATTGCCTTGCACAAGATACTCCTGTCCAGTCTCCAGCACCACAGTCTGGGGCAGTCTGTGCCTTTGGTCTGCTTTGTGAGTGGACATACTGCACCTTTTCAACAGTACAATGCTGTAGTTTCAAAAATCACAGGATGCTTGTGTTTGGGTCAGAAACGACTGGCCAAGGACAGCCTCATCACCAGCTACCAGGAAATGCATGCTAACCCGGCAGCTGTTGATCTGTATAGAAATGCAACCTTAACCGAGAACAAGTACATCATCAGGACTGATATCAAAGAGAGTCATCACAATTGGTGGCTGGAGTGAAGGCCTGACATCTGGCTGAATAGTGTAGGGTAAATCAATTCCCTGCACACAGTTCTACGATGAAGTAAAGAAAATAAATAAGACCAAGTTACGCATGTATATAATATATAAAATATGAACTGAAATAGGAAATCAATATGTTGGAGCTGATATTGATATCGTAGTGGGCTGCCACAAATAAATTGTATTAAAATTAATTAATTAATTAATCAAATTAATGTATGGGAAACACTGCAGTTAAAAAGAAACATTGCTTTGTCATGTCCTGTACAATATCATTAGAATGACTTTCATACACACTGATGCATTCATCATACATCTAGCTAATATAAAAGCTCATATCTGAAGTGGTTGCCATAAGACTTTTAAATGCACACAGTATGTAGGTGATGTCCACAGTCCTTGGCAATGTCGATAAAAAATTTATGATGAAAATGATGGTCCACCATCTTGGCAATGAGGTAATATGTGTTTTGAGTTGTTCAGTTATTAATGTGGTCATAACTGGAGGTAAACATTTGTAAATCTGCTTAGTAAGGGTTGCCAGACACGCCTTCCAGATTCAGTTATTAAAGAGTAAACTATATTCTGGGAATTAGTTTTTTCACCAACTACATGTGAGTATTGTGAAATAATGAATAAAACCCTTTGGAAATTAGCCATTCGAAACTCTTCCCAGAAACTGCTGGAAACAAAACTTTGACTCAACTACTACTGCAAGCAGCTCCAGAATGGAGCAACGAACGTCACAGAAGAAGAGCACTTTGTCTTAAGAAAACCAGCCACTGATGGATCACACATCGGGCCCACACAATTTGACGTAGAACTACAGCTTGACACTTACTCAATTTTGGTGGCCTGTAGTATGGACAGTAAAGTCCACAGAATATGTGTATGCTGAGGTGAGATCCCGCTTATGTTTAAAGGGGTGATCAATGATGCCCTTTATGTTTCATCATTATACACAGCAGCAGACAACATTGAAACAACAAAGACTGGAAATTAACAACATTCGCCGGTCATCCAGATTGAGATCTGATTAAGGAAAAAGGGGAAAGGAAATCAGCAGCAGGACTCTGAACCTGGAGGATCAGGTCTGTTACAACACAGTTTACCTTACACACAGTGACTACTTTTAATCACAGACAAACCGTCCATGATTAGTTTCTGTGCAAATGATGCAACATGTTTCCCATTTTGCATACACAGTCTCCTCCAATAATCTACCACATCTCATCTGCACCAACTTGTAGCCATCCCCTATCCCTAAAAAAAATATTATTCAGTGGAAATTCACTATTTTAGACTGGATTACCTGTTGTGATAAACAGTGAAGACAAATATATTAGGACCTGGGATTACTTAATTATGAATATTGTTGTTGTCTCATTTTCAGCTGCATATGAATTCAACATTTTAGATGTAATTTTCTTAAAAATAATGCAAAATTGGATGCAAACCTATGCCTGTGATCTGAAGAGTAGAGGAGTGGATCAAACCTGCAAATGTGTGCTGTCATTTGCAGAGATAGTCTGAACATAATGCACTGGGCCACACATATATAAAATACTAGCATTTAAATGATCTATTCAATCCTTAATAGTCCACAAACGAAAGTGGGTGTTTTTTTTTAAAATCACAATAGCAGAGTGCTGCGACGCCTTGATAGAGCCATTACAGCCATGATAGCAGGGCCAGGATTTCACTGCGGCGGCTCCAGCGGCGGAGCAAACACACAATACAGCTCATGTAAATAACAGCGAACAGCCTTTATTTCAACCTCTGCTGCTCTCTCAAATACACTCACATCACAATCCTGTGCTATAAGGAGAGCTGGTGGTCGATGCGAGACCAGGGCGAGCGGAACGTAAAAAGTGCTGCAAATTCGTGAGCCAAAGTTTTGAATTAAAGGGGGTGTGTGTCTGTTTCTCCACCGAACTGCCTGAGACTGAAAACTATTTTCACTAACAGCATCTCAACGCCATGAAACCTCTCCCAAGGCCTTTTCATGAGGGAAAATAAAGGTCGACGGAGGGAAACTGTGACACTTGGACGTTGTGTGTGTGCTGGGAGGCGAATAGCTGCGAATATTTCCCTTTAAATGTGGGAAATTATCATGACAGGCGCGGGTCTTCGCAAACCGTTTCGAAGTAAAGAGCGCCATACGTGATGTATGCCCGAGAAAAGAGAGCAGCTCCGCTTGTACGACAGCCGAGCGGCCCCCGACCACAACAGGCCACAAAACAGCAGCACCGACAGCCAGCAGCGGCTTCACAGCTCACATCTTACCTGCTGATGTTGTCTTATCCCGCCCAGACGCCTCAAAAGAGGGAAAAGTGTTCTGAGTAGCGACCGTGTTTCTTTCCGTCCTTCAGAAGTGATCGTGAGCTTTTCACACTAGCATAAAGCTAGCTGCCGTGGCCGGGATAGTGCGACTTCCTGGTAGCGGGCTTTCAAAATAAAAGTCCCCCAAACGACCCGAGCTGCCGCGTTTAACGCTTGAAAAGATGCAGGAGGTCAGAGTGTGCAGGAAGCGAAAGTGCTTTACAAAAAATACCTCGTGAAAATTACTTTAATTTTGAAGTAGCAATTTCCCCCAAAAGCAGATGTTACCCAAGGCTGGGTCATGTTTCATGCAGATTTAGAAGAGTATTATGTCAGATTTTAATGAAATTGAGAGTTACTGCATCTTATTTAAATTCAAGTCTATTTGTCACTCAAACAGAAATATTAGGGGCCCTCCAGAGGCCCTGTCAGCCACAGGGTCAGTGTGTGTCGAGTAGGGTTGGGTGATATGTTTAATTTCAGATTTGTTATAAATGTTACGAACGTGTTACACATTTGCACCAGTTATGTACAATATTGGTCAATGCAGGTCCAGATTAGGGAATATTTAATCTAAAGGTCCTGTTTTGGAAGGACCCTAATCTAAAAGAGATGTAAAATTAAGCTTTCATGGATGGTCTTCTGTGATCTATATTTAACTTGTCAGGTACATGCACTATGCACAGTGGGTGTTGTGGTCAAAAGGGTCCAAACTGCCCCAAAACGAAATTTGGCTGCTGACAGGTTAAATCTGGCCATGTTAATTAACAGGGGACCTACAATTGATACTTACACCGCTATCAACAATTTTGGACTTGAGTTGAAACAACTGTTAACAACAGTTTAAACTCTACCAGAAAGACATGATTTGAATCAGCTGATAGAAGATTAATCAAAAGCAATAAAAAACAGATTATTTAGCAGTGTTATGATCAATGATACCACAGTCTTGAACAGATGTAGCAGTACAATGTTATTTTTCATTAAGAGGGTCAACAAAGACATTCAGAAATACAGCAATTCTACTGTTATCAGGTCTAAACGTTGTCTCCTCTAGGTGAATGACATTATTATACATATACAGAATGGCTCATAGTTGTGAGTTGAATGAGCAAGTCTAGGATTTTAAACTGAAAGGACAATCAGTACAGGACATCACCTTTGTGTATGGAACTGCCTAAGCTGTAGTTGCTAAACACCACACACCATCACATGTAATACAGTTTCAGTCAAACTTGTAAAATGGGTCCAAAGAAATGGATAGCATGTATTAACAAGGTTGCAATTCCTTTTGTCTGAATAACAAAACAGAGAGATGCATAATGGGATATAAACCTCCAGCTGCTTTTCATATGTTCTGTGATGTTAACATCTGGACTGATTTACTGTATGTTTGAAGAATGCTGAAGGGTGATTTCTACCCACAGTGTATGTCATAAACTATTGCTGGGAGCATGATGGTGGCTCTACAATGATATGGGCTTCATATGGGAACCATAGGAACCAAAAATGTTCGTCATGATTATACTACTTAGCATTTCATATAAGTATTGGAATAGTAATCTGGATCACAGCAGTAATTACTATTGTGGTGGATGATTTTTTTGATCAAATTGAGTTGCATTGTTGAGACAATGTAAAATGCTTTAAAAGTGGAAATTGACATAATTAGAATATTTTCAGTTTAAATCACAAGGTCCAAGTTGAGATCAAAGAAGATAAAGTGTAAAGATAAAGATAGAAGATAAAGACAATCCACTGTGTTTCCAAGTAGAATAATCTATCTATCTATCTATCTATCTATCTATCTATCTATCTATCTATCTATCTATCTATGTAAAACAAAGATAACATATAAAGGCCAATCTATGTCAATATTTATATTGTCTCCTAATTATTGTTAATAAAAATTAGAGATTAGAGCATAATATATGTAATTTTGTATAATACATTTGAAATCTGTTGGATTGACGTTGAAGACTTGAATAAGAAAATTAAGAAAATGTCTACTAATAAACCTAATATTAATAGGTGTAAGATATTCTCCTGTTCTTTACAAATTCTCATACTTTTCCACTCATATTAAAAGTTAAATTTCATATACAAATAATAAAAAGTGCTCTTTCACTTCAGCCTAAAAATTTCTAAACACAATTTCTTTTCCTTGCCTTTTCTGGAGAATTTAGATGCACTTGATTACAGTTACAGGGTAGTCCGGCAGCTGGGACTTCCCGTGTTGTCGTCAATCTGCCCACCCACACGGAATTTGCGAGCCCTGAAACATGCGCACCTACAGCAAAGAGGGCGTTCCTGCGTGCTCGCTTTGCTCAATGTGATTGGCCAAAACGAATGTCAGTCATTTCGTAGAGCAAAACATACCCGCCCAGTGTCCCCGGGATGAGGAGAGGACGGGAGTTTCAACAGAAGAGAACAGGGAAATGAAGTTGTCAGACAGGCCAGCCCAGCAACTCTCTCTGTAGAATTAGGCAGCTAGCAGGTTAGGTGACAGACGGTCACGAGTGGAGGGATTTACATGAAATATCACAGCTATGAAGGTCGTCCGCTTGAGCAACTTGTAGCTACAATTAGTCCACGGTAGTCAGCCACAGATCTCAGATAACGTTACGGACATTTCAAAGAAGCGTTACAGTGGAAAAAGACAGTGGAGACAACTTGCTAGCCTGCTAGCTAACCTTTAGCCACCGAGCCTCCTTCAGCTTCTCAACTAGAGTTCACTCGGTGAGTCTTGACAGCCTGAGCTGAATATTTCAGTCGTGTGTTGAGTGTTTTACTCGGTACTAACTGTTCACTTACTGACGCTAGTTTGCCTGATTCTCGCTAACTTCCAGCTAGGTTAACTAGGTCACAAGCTAGCTTAACTTTGAAATGAACATTGCTGTAACGTTGACATTTTATTCTCCATTATGTCCTCGTTTCGCTTTGAAAGTTAGCGTTTCATTCGGCTGGGCTAGTTTAAACTTCGAGAAAATAACAGCCCGTGGCCAACACACTGTACTTTTACTTCTAATGTACCAGCAGTATCTAAACCAGGTTAACTAATGTAACGTTAGCTGCGTTAGCTAGCTGTTCGGGCTGTTAATGGCCTTTAACTGTAACTCAATAGTCAACTTGTGAATGTCGTCGGTATAACTAACGTAGCTGTATCCTCGCTCTTTTCAGGTGAGCCTTTCAGCCATTTCCTGATGCAAAGAGGTTCAGGAAGTTGATTTGCTTTAATTGCAAATCATAGTTATTTGAAACGTTGTTTTATTTCCTCAGAGATTTGGGCTTTGATCACCAGTCGTCAGCCATGCCTTTTCCTTTTGGGAAGTCTCAGAAGAGTCCTGCCGAAATAGTGAAGAGTTTGAAGGAGAATGTGGCTTACATGGAAAAGCTGGATGCTGGAGACAGCAAAAAGTGTGAAAAGGTCAGCAATGACTGTCTCAAATTTGAAATGTGACTCTTATTCTTAACATCAATTGATAGTCTGAGTATTACTTACTATTTTTCCACAATTAAGGTTGCAGAGGAGGCATCCAAAAATCTGGCTTCACTGAAAGAGATACTTAGTGGAACAGGTGACAAGGAGCCTCAAACTGAAGCAGTCGCTCAGCTTGCACAGGAGCTGTACAACACCAACCTCCTCATTGCTCTCATTGCAAACCTGCAGAAGATTGACTTTGAGGTGAGGAAAGTGTCCTTATTTCTGCAGCTACTTTATGCGTGTAAAAAGTATTGATCAATGTAATTAGAACGTCTGTGCTCAAAGCAAAACAGTCTCTGCAAATCATCAGCACCCAGTCAGCCATTCATTTGTCTGAGTGCTTGTTTTTTAACAGGGGAAGAAGGATGTGGTTCATTTGTTCAGCAATATTGTGAGACGTCAGATTGGCACCCGTACACCCACGGTAGAATACATCTCTACACACCAACAGATCCTCTTCATGCTTCTGAAAGGGTAAGTTCATCTTTTCAAGCTACAGGAACTAAATATTTGATACATGTTTGACGTGAGTGCTTTATATGTACTGTTACATGTATTAAAGTCTGTCCTTAAATACTCTTAAACTTTAACTGAAAGATTTTCTTGCAGTTATTTTTTTTAAGTTTTTGGGTTAAATCACCTTCCCCCAACATGCCTTGTGATTGTTTTTTATATTACCCAGTATGTGTTTCAACAACTCCCCTATGAGCGAGCATGAACTTGTTGCATTCACCTGTTGCTTACACATGTAGCTGAAGAGAGCGATAGTAGAGTTGATTTTACAGCTGTAGAAAACTGAGTCATCCTGCCTCCTTGAAGAGCAACATGTCTCATGGCTGTACTGCATTGTGGTCGATAGGCTAAGTGGATCATATGCTATTTTGCCAGTTGCCCCTTCTGGAAAGGATTTCTCCTGCAATGTTTTTGAACTTTGTTGCAAAATGTCACGTCTAGAAAGAGCACCATTCAGTTTGATTGTCATAGCCGGACATCAAAGCCTGACATTTAATGCTGCGGTGTTAGATGATTCTTTTGCTAATAAATTCCCTTGCAGCTGAATGGCAAATCACATACATTTGGCCATCTGTCTTCAGGCACAGCAAAATAACTTCACTATGGAAAATAAGGCCTACAAATATGTTCATGCAGTTCATATATGTTCAACAGTACAAATACAAACTTAATGGCAGTGTATAAGGTGGATTTTCCTCAAAGTGACTCTGATTTTTGCTGTTTTTGTTTGTGTAACGTCTACAGTGTTTGTTTTATAACTGCCTATAAATGACTTGACTTGGACTCGACATGTCTTAACCTGTACAGATATGAGAGTGCAGAAGTGGCTCTGAACTGTGGAATGATGCTTAGAGAGTGCCTGCGTCATGAGCCTCTGGCACGGACGGTGCTCTTCTCTGAAGACTTCTACAGCTTCTTCCGTTATGTGGAGCTCTCAACCTTTGACATTGCCTCGGACGCTTTCGCCTCATTTAAGGTACTTATGTTCACATTTCTGTTTCGAGCACCTTCATACTAACAGTTCTTTCTTATCTAATATCTTGGTCTCTCCTGCTCCCTCTCAGGATCTCCTGACAAGACACAAGATTATGTGTGCAGATTTCTTGGAGAACAATTATGACAGGGTGAGCTTTCTCCGTGAATTTTGATGTGGAATTGAAAGAATGTTCCTGCTTTGCCTAACATACTTTTATCATGTCTATCAGGTTTTTACAGAATACGAGAAGCTCCTCCATTCTGACAACTATGTCACCAAACGGCAGTCTTTGAAGGTAAAAGCGCCACTGCTCTGTCAAGTCAAAATCAGTTAAACTTTCTTCTAAGCTACTGATTCTAGTGTAATTTACATGTTTACTTACTTCACTTGAGTGTGCATTGAATTCAAAAGAATGCATATGCTATTTTTCAGCTCCTTGGCGAACTTCTCCTGGATAGGCACAACTTTACTGTCATGACAAAATACATCAGTCGGGCAGAGAACTTGAAGTTGATGATGAACATGCTAAGAGACAACAGCCGAAACATCCAGTTTGAAGCGTTCCATGTCTTCAAGGTTTGCACATAAAACATGTATGACTGGTGCAACAATTTCCTGTTTAATAATTGTAGTTATACCGTGAAACGCAACGTCTTTTTGGAAGAAATTTGCTAAGCTATGTTGATATTAGTCAGTAAAATAGGTACTGTAGCATTGCTAAGAGAAGTGTGCCAGCTCACATAATCTCTCTGTCCTTTTTAAAAGGTATTCGTTGCAAACCCGAACAAGACTCAGCCTGTGCTGGACATACTGCTGAAGAACCAGACCAAACTCGTGGAGTTCCTGAGCCACTTCCAGACCGATAGATCAGAGGACGAGCAGTTCTGTGATGAGAAGAACTATCTGATTAAGCAGATCCGGGACCTGAAGAGGCCCACGGCACCAGAGGAAGCTTAAGGCGGCAGGGACAACTGCTCCATCAGGTGGTAGATGTATAGGTGGTGGCTGGAGCTGTGGAGGGTTAAGAGAAATTCTAAAATACATGCTTCATTAAGAGTTAATATTAACTACAGACTAGAAAAGCACTCGGAGAGCGCAGACCTCCGCCAAGCAGCATCGTTCCCCCCAGCTTATTGTGACTTACACCCAAAAATATTAGTCCTACCTTTGATTTATCTATTTCAATGGATTCCTGCACCATAAAAACATACCCTTAGCAACTGGAATCACATGGATATCATTTTTAGTTTAATAGTTATACCTGAAAATCGACATTTCCGTAATGGCGGTTTTCCAGATCACCTCCAAAATTTAATTATTTGTTCCTTGTCCCAGAAAGGACATTTCCTGAAAATTTCCTCAAAATTTGTCCTAAATTTTTTGAGTTATGTTGCAAACAAACAGACAAACAAACAAACAGACAAACCAATGCTGACAAAAACATAACCTCCTTGGCGGAGGTAAAAGTAGGAAAAATGTAAAGATTACTTCCTTCACTTTCTGTTTTTTTTAGCAGGGATGTGGAGGTGATTTCCATCCAGCAACCTGAGTGGGCCAAGAACTGTTATTTAAACCATAGTACTTCTGCTTTAGTGATAATGAACTGCATATAGTTTGTTCTTGTTATGTTGGACCTTTAAACTGTTACCCTATTACATACTTTGTTGCTGGTAGAGACCTTAAAATGACACAAACGTCACTCCATTCACAGCCAACATGAGCTCTGAGTTGTTCTTGAAAGTCTGTCTCAGAAACGTGTCTATGTTTTAGAGATTGAAAAGCTGAGGAGAAACAAATATATTATTTTTCTAATGTATCTTCATGGTAAACAGTTTAAAACATACAGTAACTCTTCTCTCTGAACATTGTTTAGTCTAACTAATTGCATAGCTTTTTGCCTTATTGTAAGCTGTTGTGTTTTACAGGGGTTAAAATGATCCTTAGAAATATGGCTTGGACAGATTGACATGGATCTAATTGGCCAGGTCAGCACATAGTCATTTTTGGTGATTCATGTGTAGTTATTAGGCCTTTGGTTGCACGTGTGGGGTTACAGAGGTCAGAAATGATCCTGCAGTGCTGTACTTGCCAATGCATTAGCTGGCCCAGGAAAATCAAAACCATAGAGGAATCAATTAATTGTGCTGTGATTTTGAGGCTGCGCTCAGCGAGGCTTACATGACTGAAATAGAAACAAGACATCAGATAATGCTGCAGGGTACCAGCCATCCATTCACCGCTAACAGGGACAGCCAGGATATGCCGATTGATCTCACTCGGAGCACTCCATTTCACCCTCACATACATGAGTACAGATAGCAATGATTCATTTAAAACAAAGATTTAGCTAACAAATAATTCATGAACTTTATGTATGCCATCTTAGGCATTTCTCCTCTACTGCATAAGCACTGCATAACATGAAAAATAATATTGCAGTTTACACAGGGGTGTTGCCCATGAGGATGCATCATAAGTATGTTACACTGTAAATCTATTTTATTCATATAGGAGCATGATGTCTTAATTCAAATTAGTCCAAATGTTGAAGAGACTTTACTAATACTAATTCTCATTCAGGATTGCTATTGCTTGAATAGTTTTCCTAATTTCGTTTCGACTTGACACACATTCACATCCACATGCTTTGGATTAGAGAATTGGACTGGAATGTTTTGCTTAAACTGACTGGATCACCTTAATCTCATGTATACAAAAACTCCCATCCATACAGTTATCTATATACCAAAGACATGAAAAGAGTGGCAAATGCTAAAACATGTAAATGCACGCAGAGGATTTTAAATGTCCTGTTTTTGTCTTAAGTTCTTTTCTGATATGGTTATAATAAGACATTTTAATATACACTGTAACATGCCTGTGATGCATCAGAAAGCACATCCTATCAGATAATAACCACATGCACTGTTAAAATAAGAATGAGTATGTTTTGGATGATGAGCACTGAATTTCTTGAATTCCTCACACGCATCACTGATCAGTTGTATTTCTTTAAAAATTCTGTTGAAAATAATTGCCTTATTTCTGCCATTGTTACTAAAATGGCATATTAGGAATTTCAAGAGTGTTGTCTGTTCGCACAGTCTTCTAGTATATACCTCATGGGATTTGAGTTTGCAAATGCTGTGTTCTCTCTTCTTTCCTTCCTAGACAAGATATTTTATTTGACAGTTTAAAGTACACAACAGTGGTTTGTATGCATACCGAAACTTGGTATATATGTTCAAACTTGAACAGGGACTGCAACCTGGTTTTCACAATGGAAAACTAGATTTTTAAACTTTCATTGGGTGGTGCCACACAAACGTTAATTCATAATGAATTGCAGTGCGGTACCTTGTAATGAACGTTGCCTTATTTAAAGACATTTAATGGATTGTAATGATAATGTAAAAATCCAGACCTCTTAATTTGTTTTAAGCCAAAGTCAATATGAAAAGGGTAAAAATGTACATTTCAAGTCCCAAATGCTTTACTAGTTAATTTCTCAGGCCTGCATCTAGTGTAGTGTTGGTTTATCACCAACTGCATTATGCTCCACTGTGATCCTGTGAGTGTAAATTTATTTTAATCGTGATCAAGAGACTACACTCATGTTAGCTTTTCAGTTGTGGTTAATTTGCTGCACTATTTGGTACTCTGCACCAGATAGTCGTCAGACCTTTATGAATCCATAGAATTTGGGAAATCTGCTGTGAATGTGGTACATTATGCATAAATAGACTGAAGTCCTGCACATAGTGCACTGTCATGTACTCAGTTTATAAGAGAAAGTTTGTCTGAAAGTGTGTTTGAGATTCTTAAAAAAAAAAACCCTGATGGTGATCAATTTTTCAACTCCTTTGTGATTATTTATTGTGAAACACAATTTTCCAAAACTCCATTAATGTATTGGATTTAACCCACATAGACAGTAGTCATTAGACGTATCTCCATGAGCACAAACAACACAGCTTTCGGACAAACTGAAGTTACATAACTGTCTGTCCTCTGTAGTAATATCCACCATTTTTGGAACTGTTGTGTAACACAATGACATCCATTTTTAAAAGAAATAATCCAACATTCTTTCAAATTTGGTGTCTAAATCTGCATTCAAACCTTCTTGAAATTTGCACTTTGAGAAGGACATGCTGTACATAGTCAGGCCATCAGAGGGAGCTGTTGGCAACGATTGGCACCTTTTATTAGTTGTCCAAACAAAGCATTTCATATTTCTATAACCCTACCTCTAACTGTGACCATATAAATCACTGGCAATATTATGTAGACATCAACACAAATTCCACAAGAATATATATTTCATGATTTAGAGTGTTCTGTTAAAACCTTTGTTGTGCTTTACTTTTTTACTCTGTTGCCTTTCTTTTTTCCCCCCTGCTGTTTCCACACTTTGGATATTTTCTTTATTTACCATGGGAGCGAATTGTATGTACATAACTTTATAAAGGATAAAAGTGTGAAAGCATTCAAAAAATAAAACTTTATTGCAATTTATTTTTTTTGTTCTTCAACTTCAACAGTTAACCGATATCTTCCTGACACTCCCATTAGTTTTGTTGCATCTGTTCGGGCAACACAACACCTTAATCATTCTAACTGGTACACATAGTTGGATGGCCTCACATAATTACCACCATGTGATGGCTATTTAGAGGATTTGCTGTTTTTCTCTGTTTTATTGCTTGTAATTTGAATATTGTTGAGCATGGAAGGTCATTTTTGACCTTTGGGAACAGTATATATAACAAAATAGCGTAAGTTTAAAGGTCCACTTGACGAATACGTTTGTGTTAGTTAGATAAAAACGATTTGAAGACATTATCCTGGGCTCTGGGAATTTCTAGTGGCCAGTGTTTCTGACATTTTATAAATTTACATGATGAATCAAATAATAGTGAAAAGATACAGTGATGATGAAAATCATTTAGTTGCTGCTCTACTTTGGTCTGTAGTTTCAAAATGTTGAGAGTTCAATAAACTGTTAAGAGAGCCCCACAATCAGTGATCCACCATATTTCTGAATATAGTCGGCTTCTTTACTATATATATAAACAACCAACCAAGACTCATGTAATTTGATCTGTGGTGTTAATGAGTGGAAGTATATTTGCTTATCTAGTATAAACTGACATGTAACTTTATCTCTAGAACATCATTCTGGACAAAGTTAGTCACTGCTTACATCCTGTCAAACTTATTTGTCCAGTGGTGCGAATGAGTATTGCTAAAAATAACCCCTCCTCCCAGTAGTAACTCTGAATGTGGAGCAGTAATGTCAGGCCAGCTCAAAACACTGGGACACATTCCATCCTACCAGGAGGTATCCAACACCAAGCCAGTTCAATAGGCCGGCAGTCTATTGTCTGTGTGGAGATCAATTATAATTCCTGCGAACTTACTTAAACATAACAAAAAATAAAATAAAAAAATCATTCTGACTGCAGCCGGTCAAGCTTTTTAAAATTAACATCTAAATTTATAATGCAAAATGATCTTCCACCCATGCACTAACCCTATATTTTTCTGCAAATGAGCTCAAAATGTTACCGACCATAATTAACCCTCTTCCTCTATCAGTGGCAGCCTTCGTGAGATCAAACATACTGTGTGAAAGAAGAACAAGTGGGAAGCTGCAATTTTCTTTCCTTTAAACTCCACCAATCACAGCCTATAGAAGCAGAGAGAGAGAAAAAAAAGCAGTATGGGAAAGTAGGTTAAAGTTCAATCAGGGAAGAAGGCAAGTAAGGCAAAGCTGCAGCCTGTTCCCACAGTGGAGGAAGTGCCACCATGCTCTGGAGAGGCTCTGTGTCTCGGTGCTGCTGGTTTGGATTTCAGTAAAAATCCATTTGTGCAAAAACAGTGTTATTGAGTGGTATTTGTGTGCACATGAGGCGGGATGGTGGAGGGACATGCTCCTGCAGACAGAGCAGAAGACTATGTGGGGGCAGGGTTTACAGGGGTTAAAGGTCACAAGCCTCCTGGGTTTCTTTGACCAGCAAAGCCCTGAACGCATGAGCCACACGGGTTAATAAAACTATGCTCAGTCCGATCTGCTACTTCTGCGGGAAAACTTTTCAGGAGATGGCTCAGCAGAAGAAAAAGTCTACATCTGATGGCAAAGGAGGAATCCCATGTTGGTGGGAGGACTTTAAGGACGACATCCGCAAAGAGTGCGTCGCCTCCTCTCCTCTCCTCCTCTCCTCTCCCCACCCCCACAAAGAGAAAAACAACAAAAAAAGATGCTCTCACAATTTCATGCACGACAGAACTTTTTGTTTGTGCAAAAGGGGGCTGCAGGAGAGGGGACAACATCTGCGGGCCAAGGTGCGGACACATATTGGACTTTTCTGCAGCCAGCTCATTCAAATGAATTAACTTCAGCACAACACACAAGGTAGGCTGTCTGCTTCTTTGTCAATCACAGGCTGACGCATGTGATCATTGTGGTGTTGGGAAATTTTTGTTTTTAAAAGTTCGTTTAATCTGCATTGTGTTTTGGTGATGTCGCCTTTTAGGAAAAACAGGGCGCATGCTCAACACGTCTCGTGCGCTAATCTTAATGCATGTGGTGCCTTTTCTTTTAGATCATTTAAACAGTCAAATTGAGTATATTTGTTACTTGATGAGTAACAAAAACCTGATTTTTCTTATCAAAGTTGATTTGACTGTCTTTCTTTGTTGCCCGTAAAGTCGCATCGGGCTCATCCAGGATCTATTTTATTAATCCGCACAGACTCACAAATTCGCCCACCCACTGTCGGCCAGCTGCTCCTGTTTGTATCGGTGATGGAATTAAAAGCGGATGTGATGATTTGAGCTCCATTATTTAATTGACCGGAGTCGAGGCTCGTCGTCACATCAGCAGACTGAGTTGGCGCCACTTTGTTAAAGCTGCACACAGACGCTCCGAGCGCCGCCGTAAACTCGCTATAACTCACTTATTCTGCTGGCTCCAGTCAGAGCGGGGAGATTATAGAGGAAACAAACTTTTCTGATGGTGTCACTTATTTGTGTTTTTGTTCGTGTTTAAGTTTGAACCCCACCTCGTGCTCGCATGAACAGAGAAACCTGCAGAGATTTCATGGTCAAACTTCAGATTTTACATTTACTCAAGTACTTTCAGGTACTTGTACTTTATACTTCTGTTTCACTACTTTTCAGAGGGAATATTGCACTTTTAACTCCACATCTATCTGAGAATAATAAATAATATAACACTGTGTAATGATGAATTCTCTCTCTTCTTTTGATATGAATAAAAATGTTTCTTTACTTTTAGGAAAGTAACCATGTGAATGCAGGAGTTTTCCATGTGATGTGTGTTTTTACATGGTAGTACTACTACTTTGACTGAAGAAAAGGAACATCTGTCCCACCACAGTCAGCTTTAAGTTGAACAAAGGTCAATATAGTTCTGCCCATACTGTCCTGTAAAAGGTCAGAAAGTTTGATCTAAAATAACTTTGAAGCGAAGTCTTTATTGGCAATGATGTACTAATGGACGAAAAATCTGCCTCAAGTCTCTGATCATTGCTTTTCAGAAGTTTTTTTTTTTTTTTAAAGGAATTTTCCAATTTTGTCTTTCTTGAAACTGTGCGAGTAGAAGTTTAGTTTGCAGCATGTGTTCATTCTCCAATAACAAGTTGCGTGGATCAATATTTCTCTTCATTTCTCACGATCATTAATTTTGTTCTGTTTCAGATGGTCCAGACTGGAGGTGTTTTGCCTGGAGGAGTTGGAAGTAAATCCGGCACATCAATCCCCTCCATCATCCCCTGTCTCTCTTATGGTCCTCCAGCTAAGGTGCATCTAGTGTAGTTAGTGAAGTAGTTCAGCATCTACTGCCCTAGTTGCTCCTTCTGGCTGGAGGGCTTGTTTTTTTCAGGGTGTGAAATATTATTCACTATATTTGCCCCCAAAACAACTTTATCTCTGTGATGAAATGCCTCATGTCTTTCCTTTTACAACACTAAGACAGTTTAGTTTTGTAAGTTAGACTTTTATATTTATTATTTGAATATGCTGTGTTACATAAACAGGAAGGTGAATAAATTGCTGTCAGTGTGTGTCACATTTATCAGCGTGTTTGTGCACAGGTCTTTCCCTCTTTAGTGATTCATGACTCTCTGATGCTCAAGCTGAACGCGTTGTCGACATTGCAGTTCCAAAGTGCTCACAGTGCAGGTAGTACACACTGATCTACTGCAGTTTGTGCACTTCAGGTACTGCTGGTCACCTTCCCTCATTCATCAGCCTGTTTGCACTCAAAGGTGGAGCTCTGGTGGGTTTACAGTGAGTTTTGTTGGTTTGCTCTCAGCTTGTGCCAGTCTCTGCTGTGCAAATCCATGCAAAGCTCTCTGTTTCTCAGACACGCGGCCAAAGGAAGCGAGATGTGTTGTCTTCTCTCATGTTCCAAGCTTTGATGAACACTCGAAACATTCAAAATAATCACAGGCACAAGAAAGCAGATGTTTGCTTCCCCGCCTTGTTGCAGCCACGTTGAGGCAAGTCAACGTTAAGTTTCTTAGATGCTGCTGATGGTCTCGCTGTTTTCAGGTGGATGACTTCACAATTTCAATACTTGACAAAATGAAGAGAAATTGCACAGTATCCATCTGCAATCCGCCAGATGTTGTGAGCAGCTCCACATTTATTACATTGCACTAATGTGTGTGAAAACAAAGTAGAGAAATATTCTGAAGATGTGCTTCTGTCAGGCTGAATGAACTTTGTTTAATCTGCAGAGACGAGGAGTTACAAATGTTGGCCTCTCTGGTGTCTGAACACTAGGTGGCGCCATTTCGACTTTATTGGCTCTTTGGAGCTGAGTGGAAATAAAACGAGTGTCCACTTAAGATGAGATGAAGAAATAATGAGTGTAAAATAAAATGCCAGTATGATATTGCATTTATGTATTTTTTAGATGAGTTGGGGCTGTTAATTTTCACTTCTGTTTGGTTTGCACTGATTTCTGAGTTGCTTTCTGTTCACTCTCTCCATGCGGTTAAAGAATAAAATCATTTTCAGATCACACCGTGTCAGCCTATGTGTCTTTTTCATTATAATATATGTGCATCTCCTGGCCACATTATGCACCTGAATAGTAATCTACACATCTACCACTGTGCCCTAATTGCATCCTCTAAGGCACAGCTTCATCCATCTAACACGACAACAACATCGTGCCCTGCATTAATCCCCTCCTTCTACCTGCTCTCCTGCAGCCACATAGAGCCACTGTATCAGCTCGCATCCCCACTGTTAAATCAGAGGGGAAGATCTCTGTGCGCGCGCTTTTTCGGGGAGAGGAGAGGTGGGAGCGCGCACGCGTATCCGGGGTTGGCTGATGTGTGCAGAGAGCTGAGAGTCATTGTGAAGTGAGGAGGGACTCAGAAGTTATCAGGAGGAGCTCGGAGGAGAGGCCGATACGAGCAGCCGAGAGAGTGGAACGGGCGAAGGATGCTGATGATCCGGGAGCTGCAGCCTCACCTCATCGGCGCCGACACGGGATCCTCCTGTAACTTGTGTTGAAGTTTGATCTGAGCTGCTCTTCTCTTGTGTCCCGGGTTGCTGTTCGCCTTGCCATGCCCGGTGCGTCAGTCCGCGGTGCGCTCCTTCTGTGCGCCCTGCTCCAGATGTTCTCCCTGCCCGGCGCGCAGGTGCCAAACTGCCAGGAGGTGCGCACAGTCTTTCACTCTCTGCATCCGGGCTCCAAATGGGTCCCCGAAAACCCAGTGTCAGGTAATCAGATTATAGTTTGTGCATATCTACTCCACTTTTTTCCCCACACACCATGTCTGGTAACATGTCTTTGGATTGTCTGTTGTCTGGAATTGATTTCTGCTGGTTCAGCCCTTAAAATTCAATCCAGCTGTTAAGTTTCAGAGGTTATTACCATCACAATGTTCTGCCCTCTTTTTAACTACCTATTTCAAGGCTGCTGAGCCAACCCACACTCTCCATCCCTCTGGCTGCACATTTTCTACACCTGCTCTGACAAATAATCAATGGGCCAAGTTAAGTATCTTGTTTTTTAAAAAAAGCTGGTTGAATTATATAAACCACCAGTTAAGTGTTAAATAACAAGCTTACAGGATCGATCCAGTATTGATCCAAACATGGTGCCAAGTAACCTTTCCCGAAACTCTTTGGTCAGTTCTGTTGGAAATTGGTAGCAGATGTGAGCATCTTTTTTTTGCAGGTGTTTGTTATGTGGGTTTGGGTTTTCTGCTTAGTTTGAGGTTTTTTTTTGTTCTATAGATGATGATGGACTGCACACAATAAAAAAAGATCAGCACTCCTCCTTTATGAGATTAATAGTCCCATTCAGGCTGGTCTCTTGGCAGCTTTTCCTCAGCCACATTGTCACAGAATATAGATTAGTAGTGTGATATGAATTGTGACCACCCTGGAAGCATATTTGCAAAAGATGCAATTATCCAAACTGGATAATTATTGTTCCCTGGAGCTCAAATGTCACTGACTCTCCTCGGATCAGGGACCATACGTGTCTTGAGAAAAGTGACTTGACTTTTGAGACATGAGGGAAAAAAAACACAGAGCTAATGGCGAAATAATTCAGGTCTCCGGCGAATAGAGGAGCAACTAGAATCCCCCCCATCCTGCAGAACGCAGCATGTTGGTGTGCTGCTGGAGCCTGTTGCATGCATTCTGATTCAGTATGTAAATGGAGATCCCTCTCATGTGGCTGAATCACAGCCAGCTGCAAATGTTAATTGGGTGTTTTAGTGTCATGTCAGCACAGGGCAAGTGCTCCAGGTTAACTGTTTTCTCTCTCCATTCTCAGCATGCAATTCTCACACACCTCACTCCCACCTGATTCAAAGATGTTTACCCAATAACACTAAATGTTCTGTGAGCATGAAAGAGTGTTACGAATCACAAAATGCTTCAAATCAAACGGCAGGAAAGATCTGCGATGCACTTTGAAGCATATTTTGTCATGCTCCCTCTACCCCGTTTTTTATTCTCCCATCTGTGGGTGCACGCAGCTACAACCGCTGAGCCCTACGTTTCCCCATGCATCCATCTTTAATCACACACCCTCCATCTAGGCCATTAAACATTTTATCTACCAGCCAAAGGGGGAATCATTATAGCAGGCCAAGAGAAATATTTAGCCTCCCCCCCAAAACTGATGCAGAGCAGCCCAGCTGTCTGTGCAGCATCGCTGAGGAATCACTCTGAGCTGGACGCCCCGCACACCAGGCAGCTCAAAACCATTACACTGGAAATCAGTTCTCCAGTCAGCCAAAGGACAATTCATACTGGCCTGTCAAGAGGTAGTCTGGTTTACACATCCCCACGATGCTCATGTCTACTCTGTTGCAGATTAATTTGCTGGTTTTCCTAAGTGAGGGTTGCAAAGTAAGCGATTAGTGATAAGGCACCAAATTCATACATGTATGGTAAATACTAATCCTCTTCAATAGCTCATAAAATACTTGGTCATTATTCTATGATCATGATATACTGTATGAGGTTCCCCTTATGTTACAAAACGATTATAAACATGATTTTGAAATGATGACATGTTAAGTCTGAAGAAGAAGAAAATGATGCATTACTTCTGTTTTGAGGCTCAGAAACTCCAGATGTAAAACCTGGTTGAATACAATGAAGTTTCATATTCACTATATCTGAGATTGGTGTAGACAGTACTTTTTGGGAGACTTAAACCTCAAAGGAAAAATGCCTCTGTCTTACAATCCCAATACGTGTTAACTGAACAACAGAACATGGATTGACATAATGCCGATACAAAACACTGCCTGATATTGTGCAGGCTTCCTAAACCCTCAGTCCTTGAGGACCCTACTTTGGAAACTGCTATCTTAAAACATGATGGGATGTGAGAGTCACATTGAATACACAGTGAGTGGGAAATGGACTAAAACAGATTTCATTGAAAATAATTCTTTTCTGAAAGTTGTAGATTTGTCAAAGAGAAACTCTTCTCTTTAGCAAATTTAACGAGGCCTGCTGTGAGGACACGACATGGCCTTGGCTCTGCCACGGGAAGTCTTTCATACAGTAAATTAGTGGTGTCTTCACATTGGCACCAACATTTTTGCAACGATGAGGTGTGAGTTCAGAGAGAAGTGAGACTGACCTTGTAAAATGTGTGATTCACTTGATGGAATATTGCAGCGGTTCCCAACCTTTTTGGCTTGCAGCTCCTTACAACAAAAAGCTGTACTTGTGGTTGCATATTTCTT
Source organism: Centropyge bicolor (assembly GCA_037975185.1). Lineage (NCBI taxonomy): Eukaryota > Metazoa > Chordata > Actinopteri > Pomacanthidae > Centropyge > Centropyge bicolor. Next base: position 6,269,322 of record JBBMOC010000002.1, read on the forward strand.
ACCAGTCCGATGATTGTTTTCCTTGTATTATATGAATGATTTTCAGGAGTAAAATTGTCCAGCAATTCACAAGGAAATAAACAATCATTAGAGGAAAGTCTTACAAATTAAACATAACTCAATGTTTGCATTGCCTGTACTGTTAATCCTCTCATCAGATTTCTCTTATGTCTGTGTGTGGGCATCCCAAATCACTGGAAAAATCTAATATGGATTCATTGTGTTTCAGTGTTTGGGCATAAATAGTTGCATTACTAAACATATCATCAACAACAATCTCATTCACTGCTTCTCACACGCAATAATATTGGATTTCTCTGTGTATATCCACATCCAAGCAGCTACTGCAAAATGTTTCTTTGTTCTCAAAATCATGTAAAGTGTCATTTTATTTGAAAGGAATATAAAAATATATTATAACTGGAAAAAGTGCTTTCTTTTAAAAATGTGACACTAAATTTCCAGGCATGTTTCCAGTTTTCTGTACTGTCCTTTATATCCACTGTCGACACTGACATGTCTATCATCACCATTCTATAGACAACATATAAGCAATACATATAACTTTCAAAATTAATATCCAGAATGAGACGGACTTATGGCCCAAGGCTTGTACTTTAGGTAGGATTTCCATAAATCCCAGCTCATCCACTTTTGTCTTAATGAGCTGACTTTTTTCTTTTTTTTTATAATTTCCAAAAGCATGAAATATGTAGTCACTTCTCATATATTTAGTACATTTTTTTGGTCATGCCTCATCCATAATACATCCTTGTCATTAATTTATACTGAATAAGTTGAAGGTTTTTCAGTCACAGTTACATCTTCTGCAATCGCTCTGAACTTTGTGCTCACTAAAATATTTTGGTGAGTAAAACAGAGGGGTTGTTGTGCAGCCTAATGTAACATGAGTCTGTCACTGAGGCGAAGAGCAAATGAAAGATTGATGAAATTAAATGTCGAGGATGGCTTGCTGTGATTTGACGGGGAAGTATCACTTTCTGTGTGTCTGTGTGTGTGTGTGGGGGGGGGGGTACGTGAAGTAGCCTGTATTGATATGGTGTAATGCGTGGGGGAGGTGGCTGATTCACAGAGATGATGTCCGCATGAGGCAGAGCTGAATTCTAATATTGCTGCATGTGGTGCCAGGGGGTGAAACACCGAAAAACAAAAGCTCAAGTTTTTCTTTCCACCAGCATGATTCAAAAGCAGCGAGTGCAGAGAAACAACATTGCAACAAAGCCGTGTTGTAGGAGTAGCACTCATGTCTTTGTTGTGGCTGATGCTGTGGGTGGTTGTAGTGTCTGAAGGTGAAATGGAGGCTGGGTGTCAGTTCACTCCATTGTGTCGTCATGTATGTGGAAGAGGAGCACGAGCCGCGTTGAGCACTTACCCCAGGACATGAGCGTGAAAGCTGCTCCATCAGTGTCAGAGACGGGTTCTGAGCGGAGGATGTGGTGGATCTTTGACAGCACAGGCTGACCTGATTCATGAGAGGAGCATCAGATTCTCACTAAATGGAAGAGCAATACTAGTTTGCTGGAGGCTGAGCTGACAGCTGCCACTTATTTCAACAGACAATGCTGCACAGTGGACCCGCGAAGGAGGAGTGTTTTTTTTGTCTACAAGCTGAAACAATTAGAGTTTCATGTTTGATATTCCTTAGCGGGTCGCCAGAAGAGTTCCAGGAGATGTGGACTTCTCATTAATTAGCTGCAGGGTCAGGTCATCCGAGCTTGTTGTTTATCATGAGAAACTCAACAACAAAGAACAAACGCTCCTGCTGTTTAAATGACACAAGAAGTGACTAATGGGTGGATCAACTTGACCTGAAGAGAGAGGTCTTTGTGTCTTATTAGCACTGACTTGTGTTCTGTTGATTCAGTTTTTCTTCCTTTTGAATAACTCTTTCATGAAGGGCACTCGTGTTTGCTGCCTCATTGTTTTGTGTACACTTTTAAAAAATACTGAAATCGGGCTCTTTCACATTCACGCTTCCAGCTTTCAAATTATTGCTTCATCAAACGACTTAAAGTAGAGCAGTGAGCCCTAAAAATACTTAAAACAATTGTAATCCCCAGTAGCTAATGATATTATTATTCCTTAGGTTGGTTGTAAATCTTTATTTCACTTATTGTCTCTACAAAGTGACACTGGCTTATTTTGCCCTGGAGAGGAAGCCAAGGAGTCCCACATGCTTTGACTCAACACTGGTACTTGATGTATAATTTATGCTCATAATGAACAGCTTTTAACATATTCTATAACTTAATACAACTTGTTTTTCCCCCATGGTCTCCATCATTAAACTTGCATAGTGATAGCTTTCTAATTGGTGCTGGGAAGCTGGTACTGTATTTGTGGCTGTCCCCATTCCCTTGGCTTGGAGTCCCCGAGCTTGTTAAAGAAGCGAGGGGAGGGACTGCTCCCGTCTCTGTGTACACAGGACTGTTTGAGCCCCCGCTGCAGTTTTCGCCCGTAGCATTTCAATATAAACTTTCTGTCATGAGAGAAGCAGCTAAGGACCGTCAGATACGGCTGTGACAAACCGAAGGGCGATCAATGTGTTTTTAAAAAGGCGTTCAAAGACCTTGACACTCATAAAAACAGCCGCTGTTCTGCATGTCCAATTGTGTGGCCCAGCATTTCAGAGTATTGATTGAAGGTGCGTAATAATTTAAAGGTGTCACCTTGGACCGAGATTGTATGTTGGGGAAATTTACATCTAAATTACTCTTAGCCCTGCACCTTGTCTTTCTTCATTTTCTTTAAGAGAATTGGCCATCAGGACACAAAAATCGACTAATTAACCAATAACAGACTGATAGAAAGGTGCTCTTGGTGCCCGATGGCTATTAAGCTCAAGGTAGGTGAAGTGAAACCAGAACAAAACTGTGAAAGGATGACAAAGAGTAAAAGAAAAAAAAAAGAGGCGGGGGAAAGAGAGTTCAGCCTAAAGCAAAGAGGAGAGGCAGGAAGCTTATTCCCAAGTGATCTGTCAGTCAGAGAGAAGGCTTTATTTAGACGGTGTGATTTTATTTTTTGTGAAACTCTACAGGGAATCATTTTCCTGCCGAATCCTTCACTTATTTCTCACCGCTGTGGAACCTCTGTAATGAAACGCATTTATCATCTGCAAAACGACAAACGTGCAGATGAAACTGTCTGTTTTGTCGGAGATAATTGCTAAATCCCCGTCTCTTTTCTGCACCGGCCGCACTCACCTCACCTGTGGTGCTATTGACAGCTTAATAATTTTACCCCTGCAGGCTGAAATTAACTTGATCTTATCTGTCAGGAGTCCTTTGCCGGTATTGATTTAAGATATTAAGCCTGTCAGTATGCATACAAAAGGTGATGTGTGACAGTTTTATTGCCTGTTTCACTCATTAGAGCCTGCACCTTAAACCCCGATGGGAGTCAGGAGGGAGTTAGCTGAAGCTGTTCTCTGTTTGACTCCTCAGTACTTATTAATTATCAAGACTGTCACTCTGTTGCATCTCCTGCTAGTTTAACTTCCCCCCATGCCCGCTGTTTTATTGTTTCACTCCCAGCTCTGCTTCTGAAGATCTATTGTTTGACAATCTCAAAGAGACAAAGCCTCAATAGAGATTATTCACTTTTTATATTAAGATAAAGCCACTGTCTTGACAAAAGCCTCTCCTCTGTCTTTTGATACGCTTGTGCTCAAGACATTTCTGATATAAATGTATATATATATTATATATTTATATACACATTCACAATCGGAGCTCTCCCTCCAAATTAATATCTCTGCTTCCGTCTCTTTATCCCCGGCACCCTGAGCAGCTGAAGCTGGCAGACTCCCCTGACATTTGTTTACCACACCATCAATCAGGCCCTTGTCACTGACGCCTCTCAGGCAGCAGATCCTACAGACAACTCCTCGACGCAGCTTGGCACGGTACGACTGAAGCTATCAGCAGCCACATGGGACACAGGGAGAGCGAGAGAGAGAGAGGGAAGCACTGAGGAGAGGGAACTCCTCTTTGTATTTAAACATCACATGGTTGTGCCCTATTTATGTCTGTGTGATGTTTTGTGTGTGCATCGTTTTAGAGCAGTGATTTGGGAATACAATCCAATTTATAGCTTATCTATAGAAAGTGCCAATTCCACTGGACCTTTCTTTTTCAATTGAGGTGTTTTGACACAGATTTGTGATAACTTTAATATGTATTTGTGTCATTCCCTCTTCATTAAAAACCAGATGACTTTGAACTATAGCTTAGCTGGAACTACACTTTTGAATGGGTTTCACACTTTTTCCGGCACTGCTGAGACACAGCAATAGCAGAGGTATGTTCACACAGTAAAACAAGGTAGAATTGCTCTTTGTCAAAGACGTCCTTCAGTGCATCATCGCAAAAAGCTGCAGTTCATTCATCATTACTATTGAAGCAGCTGAGGCACCTTGGCTATCCTTGGTCAGGCTGGATTTCAACCTCGTAGTCTTTATCTCCCCCCTCACTGGGATTTTTTCAAATGGAATTAATTTCTTCAGGACGTCTGTTCTTTGATCCGGTTGTGTTCGGCTACGTCCCCCCAATGACACACCGTTGTCACCTTAGTTTTGCTTTGGCGGAGCTTACATCTGCTCCTTTCAAAAGAGCCCTGGGAATCCAATTATTTCTCATCTGTGTAAACAACTTGTAGTGTCAGTAGCCAGGTGCAGAAATTTTGTTTCATCACCTTCAATCTTACTTGTGGCTGTTTTTTTTTTAATGTCATACACAGAGAAAGCGTGCTGAAACCTGGGTTTGTTTGTCTGCGTGCTGAACTGCTCTTGGCTCTCATCTTTGCGCCTAGAAAATATTTTTTTGATCCTCTGTGTGAAAAGCGTAGCCTGGAGTCGTGGAAAGTTTCTGTTGACCAATTTGATCTCTGAGGAAAACAACATAGCTTTGGTATATTGCATGAATGTACATCAAAATGACTCATTTTTAGCCTCAATTTATTTTTGACTTCAGCCCTGCTAAATAACGCAGCCTCTACATAATGATCATACGCTCATTAAGGCTGCAGAATCTGCTGTAGATAGTGTTTCCTATGTTTAGCATGCAGATGATGCAGCTGAATCTTTGTGTGTGTGTGTGAAGGAAGAGGCTTCTGTTCTGTGAAAATTAAACAAAAGTGCCTTTGCAGCTCCTTCCTTCTGCTCATCTAGACTTCTGTCCTGTCTCTGCTGATTCCCTGCCAGGTGCGGATCTGCAGGTTTGCCAAACCAAAGGGCCGACCTGCTGTTCCAAGAAGATGGAGGAGCGGTATCAGGTAGCCGCACGCAGCAACATGGAGTCTGGCCTGCAGGTTGTCAGTGCTCAACTCAAGCGTCTTATCATCCAGAATGCTGCCATATTCCAAGGTAAGCAGTCAGCACAGTTTGTTCAAACCTCTTTCGAACAGGCAAGATGCCTTTTGAACACGCAGAGAGAGAAAAAATCAACATCGTAAACGCAGTCTCAAACTGATAATTGACGTCCCCAAAACAAGACAGTCGGTATCCACTTACTTGGCTACACATTCCTGTTAATGTCAACAGCTCACTCCTCCAGACAGTGAGTCACATATAAATAAAGAAGAAGCATAATGCACGCAGACAGGGATGAGACGCTCAGCTGCTGCTCAGCTAAATGCTAGAATGGCAGAGACGTGTGCTTAAAGTGACTTTAGATGTAGTGTGTTTGTCGGTGCCAGACATGTTGTTCCAGAAAGTGACAGCCTCCTGAGATTTTGGCGCACTGCAGTCAGCGATGTCTGTTATTTACAGAGTGAAAAAACACCAGTCAGCTGTAGAGATGGGAGGTTCAGCTTTTTTTACTGACTCCAGTTTGTATGAGTTGCTCAATGAGGAGAGTCAGGTCTTCGAGTCACCCAGAGCTTGGTGAATCCCCCAAGTGAAGGCCCCTGTGCCATAGAGCATGGCGCCAGAGATTTCCAGTTCAACCCTTTGCTATGTTGAATGGGATAAAATAATATAATCATGTGGCTCTTGTTGAATTTCTAAATGTTTTAGAAGATGGATGAAATTCTGAGTGAAACAAGTCATTTTGTAGGGGTTTGGGATACTCAAAACAATGTAGCCACTGTTTTACAGTCACTCCTTTTCCAAAGATTGTGTGTGGGAAAAATATTTTTTGGACCTGTTAGATCGGGAAGTTGTAATTACATGGCTTGACCACCATGTCAAATTAGCTTCAAAGCCTGGCGCTGTTCCTTGTGGGTGACTGATTTACAGTCTTGCCTCATCTTTGCAGTAGCTAGTAGCACATAGGAGGGCCGAGTCAGTGTGGGAGATAATGGAGACGAGGACTTGGAGCCTATGTTCCATCCCATTCCAGTCTGAGTCTGGTTCCTGGTGCTCCAAGCTCCTGATCCATGAAAACTCAGTCAGCTAATAGGACCAATAGCTGCATGGCTAACTAAGCTAACTAGCTAACAGTAGCTAGTAGCAACAACATAGGGTATAGTGAGCAGCAGTGAGCGGTTACTCTGGTGATATACTGCCCCCTATTGGTTTGGAGGGACCTTCACCAGGTGGCCATATCTTGCACAGTGCACCTTTAAGTAGCCTTTTACTATTATCTCATAAGTACTATACAGTAAAACTTAAATTTGAAGTAATGGTTTTAAACTTTAAGAACTGGTGTTGAGTAAACTAGCAAACAACAAAGACGTGCACAACTTTCCTTTCCCAGCGCAGCCGTATCAGTAACAGCTGTTTTGAAATATCCCTTTCACATTTAATGTCGAGCTTTTGTTATCACGCTAGACAGGCTTTTTCAATCCAGCGCGGCGGCTCTGTTTACTGTCTCGGGGTTTCCACTTGAAGTGGGATGTGCAGACTCACTGGGCCAACTTTTTTTTGAGAGCGTGCACTCATTGGTTGTGAAACGCAGCACCATCCTGACACGCCAATTAAAACTTGGGGTTTAATGGGGACCGTGGGGTTTGCTTGACTTGGTTGTTACACACTAACTATGTTAGAGACTGCTGCTGTGGTTTGGCTGCACTTTCCTAGAAGGGGTTCAATACTAATTGCTTTAGCATAGGGCTCGAGAGAACTCCCCAAACAGCCCTGGACTGAAATCCTTTTAACATCCTGGTCTTATCTGTTTCCCTCAACTTCATTTTCATCCTCTCTCTTCTCCTCTTTTCTTCTCCATCTCTCCCTCTCTGACCCTGTCATCCTCTCTCTCCATCTTTGTCTCGCTCACTCGACTTGACTTTTCTTTCTCCTTCTGTCTCTCTCCCTCTCTCTGTCTCTTCCTCTCGCGCTTGTGCTACTATTGGGAATTGAGTGCATGCCTTGTTTGCAATCTTCTTTGCCGCTCTCTGTCTCTTTTCTTCAGCGCTCACTTCTGCCAGAGATCAAAGGGCTTCCCCTCTCCACTCCTCTATCTCCCATCTCTGAGCGCTCCCTCTATCCCTGCATCCCCCTCTCCTTCCAGCTCCACCTGCCCCGCTCCATTTTCCCAAGCCTCCGACTACACCAGAGGTTTTCACCCTTTTGAAGTCAACTTCTCCAAACAATAGAAAAAGTAATGGCTCTGACTCTCCTTGTCTTTTAAGCAGTAAGATGACAGGCTGCTTTAACATTAGGCTCCTTCAAGATCAATACCAGGAAATAGGTAAGGCATTAGGAATTTCTAATGATGCGTGCCTCTTGCGCAGAATGTCTCATATGCCATTTGACAATCTAATGAGCCTTAGCTGATCTCTTTATAGTATACCAGGGAAATACTATGTAATGGATAAACTGCGGCATCCACTCTGATTTGTGACAGACTCTTGGATTTCATTTTGATTCGCATTAGCGAGATCATAACACCATCTTCCCCCACATGCTCTGATTGCCTCGCACTCAATCTTGTCAATTTCGCTCAAAACAAGAATCTGTAAACCTGTGCAGGATGCCCATCTTTAAATCTAATCTTTTAAAAGGAGAGGCCAATCTTGTGCATGCTGAGAATTTAATTTAGTAACTAAATTATGGAGTCCAATATTTCTGAAGTGTGTATTAGTATGTGATGCCGCACGTCATTGAGCAGCCTGGAGATAACTTGATACATGAAATTTAATGCAGATTTTTGACTCAACGTTGAGGAGAGGGGACTGTGGTAAGGGTGGGCCAAGAGTATTTAAAGGACCATTACGCTGATCTTACACATTATCGCCAGTTTATTTGTCATAATGAGTACTCATGACTTATTACATTTTGATGAAGTAATTGCAATACTGTAATCAAAGTCATCAGCAAATAGTTACAGTACTGATTACATTACTTTACATTACTTGCTTTGCCTTTCTAACATGTGGTTAATGCTGTGAAAGGGTCACAGTTTGGTTAGGTTTAGGCACCAAGATCAGGGTCATATCCATGATGAGAGACAAAGACCACCATTTTTTCCTAACAGTGACCAGGTGCTATGAACATAGCCATCAAAAAGTTTAACAATACAATAGATGTTAGTGGGCATTGCGTTGTGGGATCAGATATTGCAGACAACTAATGAAATACATTGTCAGTGAACTTTTTGCAAACACGTTCAGTATCAACATTTGACAACTTCGCTGACACTTTCATTAAAAACATTTCCTCATTATGTCGATAAAAAATATTTATCCTTTATCCTCCATTTGTCTGTCAGCATCGGTCTAAAATTCAGAATGTATTGAATTTACAGTGAAACACAAAACTGTTATAAATTTTGAGCACTTGTGGAATTAAACCAAACGTTTTGAGTGAATTTCCACCCAGTTTTCATCTACTGCTGTACTTTGAGGCTGAAACATCTACAATGTGGCCCAGCTGACTTAAGCTCAAATTTTTTGTTTGTGATGTGATTATACTGCACATCTCATGTTCTCCCCTCTCCCTCACCCATCTCCTCTGTCTGTATCCCCTTTATAACTGCTCGACCAAGCAGAAACTCATCCAAGACCATCTTCTGGCATTTTGGGTGATTGGCAGCTCTAATTGTTGTTATTTCCCCAGCGATGTGTCCTTCAGAGAGGTACTGCTGCTGGTGCTGTGATGCTCAGCCTGAGCCTGAGCCTGCAGTTTAGAAATTAGATTATCCTCCTTTGTTAATGAGACAAGCTTTTAGTTAAGTTTTTAAAAATGATTTGTCGAGGTTATTATTGGGTGAGAGCTGAAAGCCACTGTGACTGAGTGGTAGCGCAGGAAGGATCTGGCTACTTTTTGTTGCGCAGCGCTCGTGTAAGATCACACATCATAAAATGAGCCTCTCCTGACCGCAGTTCTGGTGGAGAGAACAAGACCACACTGCTGTCTGCTCAGTTTCATCACAGCTCGATGCTCCTCTGCAGCCCGAGGAGCCGTCTTTACCCAGAGGGGAGTCACACTCAAGTCCAAAGAGCAAACCCAATTAATAAACATGAGAGGACAGGATTGGCCCGATTGCTTATAAAGTCGAATATGTGGGGAGGAAAGTTGTGCGGCGCGAGTGTGTGTGCTGATATCAGAGAGTCTGTGTGATATTTGCTGAAAAAAGTGGGACAGCCAGCCTGGTGCTCCTGAAATGACTCAATGAGTCCATAGAAGGCTGGCACAGTGGGGTGTTCGAAAACAGGTCTGACTTGGACTACTTTCAGGCAGCATGAGGGCGATCTGTATGTGGCTTCACTCGCTGCTGCGAGGCAGGGGACCTCTCTCGACTTTACTCTGAACTCACAGGGTCGACGCTCTGTAAATGTTCAGGAGTTCGGAGGGAGCTTGAAAGGATGCTCGTATCTTTTTATCAAACATAAAGACACCGGACAACCTGCGGTGTGAACTGTTCGACAAACTTCCTGGACATCTGTCGGGACGTACACACACACACCATAATTGAAAAAGTTCACTCAACAGAAGTGTGAATAAATCTTCTTTTGTGCCCTTGAGTTCCTCATACCTCATTCCTAGCGGGGCCAACAAATTAGCATCTCATTAGCAGTCTCAAAAAATTCTATCGACTTCCCCCGCTTCTTCTGGATGGGTTTTAATTACTCTAAGTGTATAAGGAATTAGAATGGCAGACCCCCTGTGGCCCCGGTGGAGGTGGTTGTTGACCTTGAGAGGAGTTTGCCCTCATTTGTCTCCGATAGTGCTGAATGGACATTTGCCGTGGCAGTAACCCAAACGAGATGTGGCAGGAGGCAGATGATGCAGAACCTGGCAGGCCCGAACTGCCTTTCCATCCAGCAGCCAATAATCAAAATCAGATCTCGCTGCTCTCTGCATCCATTCCCCGTCTCCTGCTCGTTAGCCATCCGCTCGATCCAAAGTGCTCCAAGAGTCTAGCCTGAGCAGGCCTCTCCTCTGTTCTTCCCATCATCTGCTTTCCAATAATCATCCCCTGCCTCACGCTCTCCATGGAGTCATTTTGTCTTCTGGAGAAGTTTCCCGGAGTAATGCAATAAGAGTGAGGACTGGTGGGATGTATGCCTGCTGTGAGATGTCTGAAGTTGTTTACTCGCTGCCCCAGGCTAATCTAATAACTTAATGATGGGGAGAGGCACTTTTGCTATGTCCAATGGGCTCCTTCGAGCATCGTTTACCAGACACGATGGGGTATACCAGCCATTACCACATCTTCTTCTATCAAATCGTGATTTGATTTTAACTTAATTGCTCTATTTTATCATTATGCGTCACTTCTTAGTTTGCTTATAATGAGATTTTCAGGACTTTTTGAGCACTCTGCTGGGCTGGCAAACTGATGTACGGATTGATATTTAATAAAGCAGTGTAATGTTGAGAATACGGTCTGTTTGAGTTCTGAGGTTTCTCTTGGTGCTTAGGAGCAACAAAGGGAAAGGTCTCTTGTGTCTCTTTGCAGTGAACAGTCTGAGAGAACATTTTAGTGTTTGTGAGCCTGAGGAAGAATATATAGACACATAAGCACCAAAACATCCAGGTACAGCGAATGCACCAGTGAAGCAGCCCTTCTGAATATTTCCTCTCATTATTCAGTCTGCAGTCTAATATCAAGCACTGAATCACCAGGGGCAAACACAAAATGGATGTTTGGGTGCAGCTTGCCAGTGAATTAAGTTGACGTGGTCTGCAAGTGAATCTAATGTGTGTATTTGTGTCACATTTTCCCCATGTGTGTCAAGCTGGAGCCTCCATGTAATTCCAGAGAAATGTATGAATCCTGCTGCTTCGAGTTTTTTTTTTTTAAAACATCAAACTAGAAATAGTGGAAGTGGATCACGTAAATGTGTTAAAGAAGAAATTCATTGTAAAACATATACTTACACAAAAATCTCTTTGTTTATAATAATATGTGTGTGTGAATATATATATATATATATATATATATATATATATATATATATACATATACACATATATACACACATATACATATATATACACACACACATATATATACACACACACACACATATATATATATATATATATATGTATAAATAAAGCACAAAAGCCACTGTGCTGCCGGGACATACATACAGTGTCACGGGTTTGGTTTTTGCTGGACCCAAGAGCAACACACAGGCCAGGGGGGGGACTGAGAAAAAAGGATTTATTCGAACACAAAAACCTCCAGGACTTACATGAAAAAGAGAAAAAAGCTACAAACAAAGAAATCCAGGTGACGGGCTGCTTCAGTGGCTAGAGGCTGGGTGGTGAGCACCGAGGCTGGATGGAGGAGACATGAGGGTGAAGGCCGAGCACAGGTGACGAAAGGGGACACTGGAGACACTGGAACCACAGAAAGAGAAAGCAGGACGAGAGTGAGGGGACGGTCGTTAGGAGGGAATGAGGGACAGCTGGGAGAAGGGAGAGGGGACCCAGCACCAGCAGGCCACACCTCCAGCCACTGAAGTCATGCCTGTACAAAAGACAAAACCAAAAACACTGGAGAATAACACTGAAAAATGCACTGAAAATAAAACAACAAAACACAAGAGGAGCAAACCATGACATACAGTATATCAAGCTTATAAGTTCAGTGTTACCAAGATTAATTTTATGCCAAGTTTTTTTTTAAATTCTCCTCTGAATTGAAATCTCACATGGTGGATTTGTATTGTCAAGAATGATGGTTAGTATTTTCACCAAATTTGTAGTATTTTCTAAAAGTGCTATTATTCAGATAGGATTTTCAGCCATTATCAGTCACTCTGTGCCTCTTTGTAAAAAAAAGATTTTATTGTGCAAAGCAAAGAAAAACCAGCATGGAATTCACACACCGGCTCATGAAAAGCAGTGGGGTGGGGATCATCTTTTTTGGCTGCCCTTGCCCTCGTCCTCTTCCTCTGCCACACCTAGTCTTCCTCAAGCCACTGTTTCACTCTTTTTGGACTAAATCTCGGTTTAATGTGTAAAGATGAAGGCTGTCAGGAAGGATAAAGTAGCAAACATCATGGCCACAGAGCCACTACTCACTAACTCTGTATGAATGGGTTCATTCAGTCATTTTCCCTGGACCTTGGCTCCATTCTTCAGTTTAATGGTAACTGTCAATTTAAAAAAAAGTTCAAACAAACATAATTTATACAAATTCATTTGAACACCATCCACATAGCCTCCTGTAAAATACATGAAATGACATTTTCCATTTACTTGTGATGCCTTCTTTGCCTCAATTCAGTGTTAACGTGATGCAGTAAGGCTGTAAGACAACAAACAGCTTTACCTTTATTCATGATTCTGTCTGTGGTGCTGAATCCAAAGTGTTTGCATACATTACTACTGAGATGGTTTGGTGCCATGATTATGCATTTGCTAGTTCTCTTCCCTTTGAATTCTGAAAAATGAACCCAACCATGTAGTTTAATGAAAGTGTCACAAGGCATGCAATGGGTCATAGCTGAGCTTTGTCAGGGTAGTGACTGTTGACACAAATCCTCCACCAAAGACAGAAAAATTGCAGTATTTGAGTAACTGTTATGTGATTTACATATTACCATTTTCACACTAATGGCACATCTATGCCACTTTTTTAAACATGGGTAAACCCCAACTGTCAACCTCCGGGTCTGAAAAATGAAAATGGAATATGGAAGTGCCAAAAGCTGCAGTTCCTCAAAGGGCCACTTGAGGCAGTCTCCAAAGGGAGTCCAATTGACCCCCATGTTAAAATGCCCTAGTTCACAGCAGAAGAAAACCTGTTTACAGCCTGGTACAAAGAATGGTTTTGGTTTCTTTTAGCTGATTTTCAGGGGGGATTTTTTAAAATATATATAACACACTTGTTTTAATTATTCCAAATCTAAAATTATGCATACTTAAGGGCTTGACCACTTTGATTGACAGCTGTCTGCTGGCTTTTGGCTTCAAACATGGAGCTCATTCAGTCAATGAACCTCATCTATGTTTGATGTTAAAAAAAAGGGTTAAAATTAGTGTCATCAAATTTCTACATGTCAGTCTTAGAGATCTTTGTAGATGTGTTTGAATGGGATTCCTTACTGTATGTGATCCCAACCCCAAGGTTTAGAAACTCTCTAAAATATCACAGGAGTTTGGGTGCAGAGCTATAACCCACCTGGGGAAACCAAAGTAAAAGAGGTGCAAAATAATCACTGTAGTTGTTGTTCTTGAGCCCACAGACCACTTTGAGAGGCTGTTGAAAGGACTGAACATGAAATCACCTCTTCCTGGGAATCATTTCACTTTTTCCCTACCCAAACCCAACCTTTGTTTTCAGTTTTACATTTTTTCAGTTTTCATTGTTTGGCTTTGCAAACTGTCTGTCTTATCTCGCTGGGCTTTATGTAGGCTGCCAGGCGCTCCTGCCTCCACAGGAGGCCTCAGCATCCTATCCCCAACAGGGCTGGCATCCTGTTTAAAGTGCTCCTGTTGCCTCGCATGCTTCACAGTACACCTTTTTAATTGTGCCTCCGTCTTTTGATTTGACCGCACTCAAACCCAAAAATGCGACGTCTGTCTCTCTGCTGATAATATGTCAGCCGGTCTGCACCCCATGGGGTGGATATTTGCATATGATTTCAGCTGTGGCTCTGGAAATCTTCAATAGCAGAATTATCACCCCAGAAAGAAAAGCGCCACCTCTTTCAGACTTACATTTTGGGCTGTTCATCTCTCGCATTTCGGCCATTATTCTTAAACAAAGGCTGATTTCTCCTCTGAGATTAAAAGTCGGTGAATTACAGTATGTTCATGTTCATTCTGGAAAGACCTGTGGAGAGGAGGATTATTTAGCCTTGCTTTTGAGCTTGTTAAAGATATGAAGGGGAAAAAAGATAAAATAGCAAATCACCTTGTGAAATGGTGAATGCAGTCCTTTGTTTGGTCTATCTTGTGTCCTTTCACGTTTTCTTATGAACAGCAATCTTTTAGTCAATAAAGAAAAGCTTTCATGGATTTGAATTGAAGTTTTCACTAGAGGTTGCATCTCCAAATACACTCACCCCTTCTTTTCTTTCGCTTTAAGGTAGGAATTTGTGCTTCACTCTTCCCAGACCACAGACAACACGTAGCTCTGACAGAGCTGCCTCTTTAAATGCATTTATTCTCATTCAGTCTTTACAGAAAGACCCGCGTTTTGATTCAGTCTGGTGTCACCCCAGTGGAGTGCTATCTGCAGGGAGGACACATGATTTCTGTTTCGTCCCTACAATTCCTTCGCCACCTACTCTGTCGTGTTCTGTACGCTGATGTGTCAAAAAATTGTCATGAGTGGTTTCTAGGGACGAGCTTGGCTCTTTCGTGTTTGAGCCCCATTTTAATGATGTGCCCTGTTGCATGCCTCTCGAGCTGTATTTCATCATAGAGAAAAAACAAACAGTGTGGAGTGAGGATCAAAGTGTCATTTGAAATGCTATCATCAAAAAGAGCTGAAGGGACTGACAGCTCCTCCCAGCTCCAACTGAGAGAAGGAGCCTTTGTTTCCTTCTAAGTCTGATGACTGGTGCATCAGCCAGAGAGGAGAGGAGAGGAGAGGAGGGGGGAGGAGGGGAGGATAAGAGAGGAGAGGAGAGAAGGGGAGAGGAGAGGAGAGAAGGGGAGGAAAGGAAACAGAAAGGAGAGAAAGCAAAGGAAAGGCAGCAAAGAAAGAAAAGGAAAGGAACTGAAATGATACAGGAAAGGAAAGAAGAGAAAAGGGAAAGAGTGAAACAGCATATTGACATGAACACATCTCAGACTGAGCTAATGAGCTCCTTTAAACGAATCACCCGGCATCTCCATACATCATGTGAGACTTTTTTCCACTTAATGGATGATACAAATCTGCTTTTCAGATTATGCCCACAGTTCTATTTAATCAAAGCTGTTTCTGTGAGCTAAATCAATGCAAGCCCAAGATCACATTTGAACAGCCACATCTATTAACAAGACGTGTTTGAAAAAGTACACATTTGTCTTCATATTAACCCAAATGGAGGCTATTCTTAGATGTCACTTTGTTTATCTTTATCCTCACTCCAGGGCACGCATACTCAGAATAAATCTAAAGCCTTTACAGCTGATGTGTTGTGGCTGCTAAAGTTCTCTCTCCCTTTTACTCAAAGCTATCACTCCCTCAATCTGAAGTTATTTGAGCTCAGCTCTGTGGGGGCAACCCCAGCAAGACCTGAAGGTGTTTGCTTGTCAATCTTTTTCTTTGTGCACCACGTTTGGCAGGCTGTGGCGTGGGACACCTGCTTCAGAATTAATCTTCAAGGTCTCGTTGTTTATGAAAAGCATCCTCCGCTTTGGCAAAGTGCAGTCTGCAGTCGGTTCACTCGCAGGTCTAAGTTGTTTGAACCCAATTCAGGTTGCAGTCTCATAATATCAGCACTGTTTCCCTGAATAAGAAGATTATAAGACTGTCACAGCACTGAGAAGCGACCCATTTATTTCTGCTCATCCTCTATGTTTCCATACTTCTTCCTTTACCTCGCGACCCCACCGGCTTGCCCTCTTCCTCCTACTCCAACCATGCACTTAAAGTTCAAAGAGATGCATTTTTCATTTTGGCCTATGAAATATTGAAACACTTATGCAACACATGTCCAGCCATGCAGACATAACAACCTGTCAGGGCCGGGTGGAGTGGGGCAGAGGGGCTGATCTTACATCTTTGGAATCTCATGGCTTATTTACAACAATATAAATATGTAACAACAATTAACCAAATTTAAGTTCTGAAAGAAGGTCACCATCCTCACCTGAAAAACGACCATATGATTAACTTTGAGCCCTATGCTAATTTTCAGGCCTCTGTTCGAAAATTACATACCCATAATAAAATGAGTGTATCTCTGCAACCACAAGGTGTCAAGTTTTGCACCCTGGTCTTGAGTTAGATGTCGTTTTTGTTCATGCTTAGTTTTCTGTCACGTTCCTGCCGGCCATCACTTTGTTTGTTTGTTCTCAGTTTAGATTCATGCCTGCCATAGTCTCGTTTCTGCCACAGTCCAGTTCATTTCTTGTATTTGTCTTGTTATGTTCTGTGTTTGATTTGTGTCTTAGGTTTTGCCTGTGTTTTGCCTTAGTTCTTGTCATGTCATGTCATTGTCCTGTCCTGCGTTGTCACATGTATTTAGTTCTGTCTGTTGCAGCTCTGTGTTTTGGTTTCTGTTCTGCCAGTCATATTTCTTTGTCCTGTGTCTTGTCTCTCATCCTGTCTTAATCATGTCACTTAACAGCCACACCCACCTCATCAACTCACCTGTGTTTTCCGTTGAAGTTAATCATCTATGAACACTATTTTAGTCAGTTGCTTTTTTGTTCACGTTGCCGGATTGTCACCTTTCCTCACGTCACGTTGTATGATCATGTTCACGTTCATGTCCACGTCCATGTTTTGTTCCTCGCCAAGTCTTGCAGTGAGTTTTTGTTAAGACTTAATTTTGATTTTTATTAAAGACTTTCTTTTGAATCAGCATATTGTGTGATGCGCTTGAGTCCGCACCCGCCCGTTCTGACACAAGGTCTATTTGAATAATTCTTGTGTCATAATAAAGGGAACACTTTTTAATTTTTTTTTCAGATGTGTAAATATCAGTATATATGTTACTGGGTAAGAGTAAATGAAGATGGCACACAGCACAAATGAAAAATTTCAGGTTCACCTGAAAAAAAAAGCAATTTTAGGATAATAATGCCTTTAAAATGATCCAGCTGCAGCTCTAAACCTCTATCAAATCATAGCACAATATGTGAACATTCTCTCTGCAAAGTTTGACTCTGATAAAGTGAAGCAGAACAAAACTAGAGAGGTTCTAGTGCAAACAGGTGCAGGCCAGGTCACATCTTGGCACAGCTTGTGACATTATGGTTAACCTACTGCCATGTGTCAGATTCACTGTGCTATGTGAATTTACTTATTTCCCGTTGTTCTAGGAAAAAAAGTGGCTCACAATAAAGCTTCGTACTATTCAAAACAAAGGCCCCGCTGCGCGTACTCTGCTCATGCGCATTGTGCGTAAAGCCGATAAAACTAGTATGGAGCTGTATGTGGATACGCGAGGCTGTATCTCCGTCATGGATTGGTTGATTCCAGTGATCGACCCAGAACGCAACCCGCCCATCTTGCCTTGCGCCCCGGCCAATCCCGTGCCCCCCTGTAGGTAAACAAAGCCTCCCAGAGACATCCGGGTTGTTTGCATTGTGGCTAAGGAAGTAGCGCTAACTGTTACTGGTGGGGATTTACCGATGAACAAACTATTCATGGCGAAACAGCTAAGGTAAGAGAAATTTTACGACAATAGTTTGACAAAGCGATTTCAATTTTTGCTGTTATTTGTGTTGTTTCTGGCTGTTGCTTTGGTTTTAGAGAGCTTTGATGGATATGGTTTGAATCTGTGGACTGTCTGCTTTCAGCAGTGGGTCGATCAAAGGAGGTAGATTAAAGTAGAGTCTCTTTCATTTACCGGCTCCATCATCAGCTTTACGCTTTTTTAGCAACCTCATAACGACGGCTGTAAAAGCAGTTAATTCTGCCTTGTTAGCTCGACTTTTAGCATTCAGCGAGAAGTCTGTCATTTTTTGCCACCCTGAAAGACAAACTGAGGGAAGGTGGGAGGTAAAAACAGAGGGGAAGAACTGTCACAGCTAACTCGGACCGTGTTAGTATCGATCCTCTCAGATTGAGCACCCTTTCATTTATAATTCATCTCCGTCTGATGGGCACGGATGGAGGTTGTAGAGGGTGGGGATGAGCTGTGTTTTAGTATGTTTTCCTTAGCGGTCTAAAATGTTTTCTCGTGATGGCACAGATAATAATGAGCCACAGGGGGATTGTGTGTCAGCCGTAGGGAGGGCCTCTCTGTGGCTGGACGTCCCTCGGCCGATCCCTGCTCTGTCAGGTCTGATGGGTGCTGCGGGCGGCCCTGGTGGCTTCCTCTGCGTTACAGGAGGCCGGCATGTCTGCTCCCATCTGCAGCGCCGCGGTCCACTTCAGGGAATGTCAGTTTGAACAAGGCGAGTGGAGGGGATCGCTCCCTATTAATATTTGAGGAGCTCTCGTCGCTGCAGCTGTTTACTTAACAGAACACGCTCCGGGCTCCCCTGAAGAGCGCGCCACAGAGGAGCTGACAGCACCACCCTGTCACTCACTCCTTCCGCACCCCCACCCCCCACCCCCTCCTCCTCATGGGTGCTGTACTGCTACCTGTGTTTTTTCCCCGAGCTCCATCTCCCTCCTCATCCATCACAATCCCATCGTGCAGCTTCCTAACTGTCAACCTCCGTAGTGACTGTCATTATTTTTCATTTGTGCAGTTGTGTTGTACGAGGTAAGTGCACGCTCGCTCAGTGAATGATTTCATTGTTTTGCCTTCTGCGTCTCCCTTTCAATTTGTAAACATATCTATATCTGTGATCTGCTCCGTCAAGATCTCGCCGTCGTGTCACAGCACTGCTTGCTTGTCACCTCAGAGCTGTCCAAGTGGATTAATGGCTGTTATGACAAAACTCTGTCCTCCTCCTCCGCCACTGGAAAGATGGTGACGAGCACTCACCCATGCACTCCCGTGCCACTCCCAGCCTCATTTGCCTGATGTGTATATCACTGCTCAGAAGTCAGACAGAGTTCAAGAGTTCATGCAGCTTTAATAACTGAGAGCTTTCACCCGTAATTTCTCACTGTCTTTTTTCTGCAGATGTAACACAGTTCACAATGTGTAAAGGAATAGTTCCGCATTTTGAGAAGATACCTTGATACCTCTCTCATGTCTGTACTGTAATTATGAAGCTATTGCCATAAGCTTATTATCTTAGCATAAAGACTGGAAACAGGGGAACAGCGACCTGGCTCTGTCCAGCAATAACAAAATCCCCTGCCAGCACCTCTTAATCTCACTAAAGCTTGGGACAAACCTGAAGATTAGCTGAAACCCACAAGGACTGGACAAACCACACATATAGATTGTTCCCACCAACACACACACATGTTTTAGTCTTTGGAGGTCAGGAAGGAGCATGAACCTTACAACTGAGTAAATGCACTAGACAACACTCTGAACCACTGGTCAGTGCAGAGTGGAGCTTGGGTTACAAAAACAAACATGAAGGGCATGAAGAGTTTTGCTGAGATCCTGTGTGGAGGAACTTCAGTTATATCTCTGTCAGGTGACAAACTAGTGATGTCATCAGTTGCCAATGTTGCAAATGTCAAACATGTTTAAAAATGTCTTTATGAGAACGGCTGGCAGCAGCTGGATTTGAAGACTTTATATGAAAAAATTTCGTACACTATATGATTTTATCTGCCGAGTTTCAACATCAGTTGACCCAGACTGGAAAATAACTGGTCCAACTAGGTCTGATCAGTGGTCATGTGTGTCTCCATCTTAATTACAACCTTGAATCTTGTTCATTTAATTTGTACAAAACTGTAAGTTGTAAGAACAAGACTTGGTTTCATGGTTAAGTTATGTCCTTGCAATTTCCAGGGCCAGCTGTTTCCTCATTTCCAGTCTTTGTGCTAAATGAAGGTTGAACCAGCTGCTATGTAGTTTCATGTTTAACGTACAGCTATAAGAGTGGCATCAGTCCTTTCATTTAACTCCAAAAAGCAAATAAGCATATTTTCGAAAATGCTCAGCTTTAAGCAAAGGTTTGTCACTGAGGAGATTTGAAATGGGGCCCTTTATACTTTTAGGTCAAGTGCTCTTTTTGTCTCTGTCTCTTTTTTCCTTATTCTTCAGCCATATATGCTACTATCCGGAGGCTCTCTGTTCCCCTCAGTTGAGCAGGATTTGTCACAGGTGTTAGCAGGAAGCTCTTGTTGCCATTATACTGCAGAGTTTTTTCCTGTCCTGTTTTGAACCCCGCTTCATTTCTGCTTCCTCTGTATCGAAAGCAGGTTTGATACGTGCAAATAGATTGTATAATCTTAACGGTCGAAACCATACCAGACTGAGCGGTAAAGTCTGTTTGTGTGTGTGTGTGTGTGTATGTGTGTGTATGTGAAACGCCCCGTTAATTGAAAGAACAAGAGCTGCAGTTTCCCTGAGCCGGTGCAGATTTCCTCTCATGTTGAGCTCGGTCTTCTGCAGCTTAATTTGCACACCTTACACCACGCTGGTAGCTCTTATGCTGTGTTTTTGTTTGATGCCTGGCTGTGTTCTTTCTAAGTGGGCTTATTTGTTGAGCAAAACTACGCAGTCAAATGCACCAGGGAAAGTTTAGAGGCTGGTCACGTGTCTGCCTGTGTGCAGATACTGTAGGTCGTGCACGGGTTTGTTTGGTTTTCAGATGTTTCTCCACCTTTTTTCTTCCTCTCACTCAACTATTGGCACATGCATATATGTATGCCACATTTTGGCATGTAAAGCTTTTGTTTATAATGGTGTAGGTGAAGGTTTGATGTTGGCAAATAAGAGAGACCAGAGCAAAATGGAAGCAAATGGGAAATGTTTTTTCCTAGGTAATATGGGCTGAATAATGTGGGCTTTTAAAATGTTACACATTTTCTAAAATACTTGTAAAAGTGCATTAAATTCCAATATTCAAGTGAAATGAAGGACATGGACATCGTAAGTTCTTTAAATACTAAATGAGAACATTTCATCTTTCTGATGAATAAAGTCCTTTATTCATTTCCACTGCTTATTTTCTTTTTTGTCCACTGCCTCGTGAAAGGTTTTATAACACTGACCACTCTGAACATGACAGAATATCATCTTCACAGTTTGAGCAAGATGTGCCGTTGCATCATGGATATTTCAAGAGTTAGACGCATTGTTCCTGCGGGTTAAAAGGTGGAACACGCAACCTCGCTCTGACGACAAAGCAGTGGCGCTCTTATTCATGCATTTTTCAGGAGGGCTTCGAGTCTTTTTGTGAGCAGTTAGTAAAGATGAAACACACACACACTAGGAATTGTCCGAACCCTGATAAAACCCCAGGAGAGGTGTTGGGTTTAACCACGACATTTCGGAGCAAACTGCAGACAAGGCCCAAGGGTGTGGTGGTGGCTGGATCTCCTTACAACACTCCAGTACGAGTACAGATACCCTCATGAGGTTAAGAGGGTAAAAATTAGAGTGTCTGTGCGGGCTAATGACAGACTCTGGGGAAATCGTGCCTGGTAGCAGCTGCAGAGAAGAAAGAAGCAGACTGGCGCTGAGATTGCTGGTAGGAGATAATGAACACGTTTTCTGTTTTACAGTCGAAATTCTTTAAAGCTGCTCTAATCAGTATTTTTGAGTCAATCAAATGACTACATGCAATATGAAAGGTGACATTCGAATTACCATCGAACTCTGCAGCTCATCTCAGCTTCTTTTGAGCTCATTGTTTTTGGTTTTATGCACACAAATTTCACTCATCCGCCATGTTTTCAGTCACAGTGGGTGGCTGTTTTCAGTGATAAAGTTCTGACAAACTGAGTGTGCACTATGTGCCCGTCACCAAATGGCAAAGTTAACAAGTAGCTGTTGAACGTAGTGGAGCAGGTGGCAGAAACATGACTCTTAAAAGAATGTTAATGTTGATCTGTGTCTCCTAGATGTGGAAATCTAGGCAACGTCATGCTGTAACAACTAAACAGGTTGAGTGCAAGTGAGCCCCAAGACATATATGACCATTGGAAACGACAGGTGTACCAGACGTTTGTTGTACTGGTCCATTGTGGTCATGTGGGTGATGTTGTGAAATGGTTGCGTTTTGGATACATTTAGGCACGAAGAGTACTTGGTTCTTGATTATGGTTTTGGTTAGAATAAGTATGTTTGTTACTTATGCACATGACATAAGCTGCCTAACGTAAATACAGAATAAGCTGCTTTCAAAGACGCAGTGTACAACAGTTTTTCATTTATGTTTATATTTATGTAGCTATAGTTTGCGCTGTAGCTGATGTTTGCCGCCTCAAAAATATAACTACATGTTGGGGCTATTACCACGTGGAGCTGTGATTGGTCAGCCTGGGCTGCTCTCCGGCAAGTTAGTGTTAGTGGTTGAGATTGTAGTGAAAACATCATTTAGGAGGAATAAATCTGTAATCTTTTGCTTTTCACAAACACACATCTCCACAGCAAACCTCACCGTAATCACCGCTGTCTATCACAGTGAATGAACGTAAACATGGAGTCCGCACGGCGGTGGTCTCCCATTCAGTAATGAGACGAGGCAGAAGAGAAGTCACCAGAATGTGACTCAGGCTCTGTGTGTAGCACAGTGTCGCTCCATATCACACAGTAAATGAAAAGAGTGTAAACACAGTTACTGTGGGGAGCACAATTTAAAGCGTGATTCAGATCATTTTGTAGCGGTGGAATCCACTGCTAAACTAAATCAAAACCTACACCACAGGTGTCTGTGGTGGGACTGCCATTAATGCCTTGTGTCGTCTATGAATCCAGCTTCAGACAAAAATGCAAACCCCAAAAACTCAAAACAAAATTTCTTAGGGTGTAGTATTTCTGGTCGAATAAGCAGAACACAGTGTCAGTTAAAGTAAAGGTTTTTTCGAGCTGAGTCGAAGTGAAATGTTTCCCTGGTTCTGGTCATTTATTAAGAGAAGATATTCAATAGCCTGTTTCAGTCTAGGCCTATAGTGAGATGTTGTGCATAAAAGACTACTCAGAGATGAATTAATAGGAAGAGTATTGATTTAAAAAAAATTTTTTTCAATCTAAAATCTAAGACCACAGCAATAACCAAAGGGGAACATCTGCTGGGTAATACACTTTGATTGGAGAAAACGATCAGACCCCATGTAGACTGACACATTTACAACAAAAGACTGGTCTGTCAGTGGTTATCAAGAAGTATTTCACTTTAATAACAGAGATAGTTACAACAAAATAAACTGAACAGAATAATTAAAGCGCAGAAGAGTTGAAGTTGAGGAATCTTGAGAGATGAGAGGTGTGTGTGTACATTTCTGTCACTGTTCATTTTGATCAAATGTATCGACCATAAACCGTCACTGAATTTCAACACACGAAAATGTTCATAGGCAAGAAACCTTGTGTTCTTGGCCACTGGAAAAAAGGATTTTTGTGTGACTGATTGTAGATATTGGCTGTGGTCGGCCATTCTTTGTATTTCTTTGGTTCATGCTGGCAGAAAGCTTCGCTGTTCTTTGAAAAATAATAGGCAGCCTTGGGAATGTACTAAAATGAAAGGACAAGACAAGGCATGTCAGGAAATTACTTTCTCTCTAAATTATTTTTTTACAAAGAATTCACTTCTCTGAAGCAATGCCTGCTATTGACCGCTTCCCTTTAGGCCTTTTTTTTCCCTTTGTGTCCGACATAAACTAAACTAAAAAAAACAAAAGTTGAATGAAATTTGAATGAATTGAAATTCCTTGTAAGGGAAGCACAATCAATAGCTGTTGCTGTCATTTGCGCAGCAGGAGAGACTTTGACTGTCAATGTCATTTGAAAGTCTGTGCAGTTTGAATGACAGTGGGGACGCAGCTGCTTTGAGGCTCTCAGTGAGACGCTGAAGCGAAGAACACAGAGAAATTAAATCTACGGCGCAGAGCTGCAGTCAGACTGACGACGGCTGTCACTTCACCAGCGTGACACTGAACCTGCTCTGCTGAGCCACCCACAGAAAGTTTAACTGGATAACGCACGAATGTGACAGAAATGAGTACGTTTTGATTTTCATTGTAGGTCTTATAGAGTATTATGGGAAATGAATGCTTGTTCATATGCATGTATATGTGTGTGAGGCGGCGCTGGTGGACAGCCCAGTGTGTTTCCTGCTCTTGTGGTTGTGGGTCTAATTATCAGGCCTCAGACGGAGCCAGAGGCCAACAGGTGTCTAGAAGAGGCTGCTCTGGATCAAAGCCAGTGAAAATAATTACACAACCCAACTCTCCTCTCTTTTAGATAAGACTAACTGCCTGCCGCCTCGCACTCGGACACGCTCTAACCGCAGACCACATATCCACAGCCCTTTTACTTGGAGGCAAAATAACACAATCAGTTACATTTATGCTCTGCGGTGCGAGCTCGGCGGGCAGACAGACGGACGGGCACGCTCGCGCTTTGTGTCGGTGTGTGTGTGTGCACATATGTCTGGGCACACAGAGAGCGCTGAGGGGGGAGCGCAGGCAGACAGATGCAGAGTAATGCCACTCAGTTGAATATTTTATCTGTTCATCATTAACACGCAGCCAGGAAGCCAAGAGCAAACTTTAAAGGACAGACGCGCACTCCACCAGTGCTCTGGCATTTTCATGGCCTCATTTCAAAGCACCTCTTTGAAGTCTCTTAACTAACTACATCCGAGCCACATTTATCTAAAACTACTGAACGACGATGAAACTGATCAGTTCATCAAAAAGGAGCCTGATTTGATTCGATTCAACTCAACCGGACTCGCCCCGCTGTGACGTGACTAACCTTGACTCAGTCTGATTAGATTTTGTTGTAAAAGGAGATCTACACGTTAAAAGATTTCCAACAGTGACCTGAAAATGGCATGTACAAATTTTGGAAAACACAATTAATAAAATATTAGGATATAACGTGAAGCTGAAGCTGTTGGATACTGAGTGCATCAGGAGGGTACAACTTAAAAATAAATGTCCCCACATCAGTTGTATATGAGACAATCAATTGATAAATTTGTCATTTTAATATCTGTTTATTCTAAATTAATCCACCTTTTCTGCTGCCACACATGCAAGCTGCATCAGTCTTTATGCACCAGTGTATTACTGCCATGAGAAAGACTTAACTCATGCTGACAAGAACAGGAAATGCAAAAAAAAAAAAAAAAACAGCATTCAGAAATTTAATTGTAACCTCATGTTATCAACTAGCTATTAAGCTCACATTAATTCATAGGAAAATCTAACAGGTTATCACTTCATCATGGCACAATACTGCTTGAGTGATATTTTATATGCCTGCCCTACAGTTGCACGCGGGGATACAGGGCCTCTGGCAAGATGCACGGTGGATGTGATGAATATGTAAATGAAGACATTTCTGCCTTTACATTATGAGACTGGGGCTGTGACTTTGACTGTTGTCCTTGCAGAACTGAAATCCCCTAACTGTGTCTGACTCGCGCCTCAGTTTCACGATGAATAGACATTTACTCCTGGTTCACAGAAACGAAATATAAAGAGAGTGTTTGACGCCATTAACCTGGAGAATCAAAAGGACGGTGCTGCCAGGGCACTTGGAGGGTGTCAAGAAAAGCTCAGTGTCCACACAGACTTTATACGCTTTGATCAGGGAGTCTTTGACTTGTGGAGCCAGAACACTCCTGACGTTCGTCTCATGTTCCTCCTCAAGGTAAAAAACTTCCCGGTGACAGGTCCTCCATCAGTCACAAGATGCAACCAGGGAATATCGGTCACTCCCTGGCCTAGTTGCTAATCACAAATTGATTTCTTGGTTAATATAACATGCCTGTTGATGCCGTTATCTCTCCAAACATGCAGTGACACGTGATCCGGGACAGATTATTCCATGTTGTGAGCTTTCCAAATGTCATCACTGTCATTAGCTGTGCACGTGAACCCTGAGGCTGCAATGAAAATATCCAGGAAAAGAGAGACAAAAATGAAAATGTCCTTGAACATTTAGTTAGTATCTGAAGACGATGTGGCCAGTGCAGGTGTTTGTGCTTCATTTCAATGTCATAATGAATTGAGAATAAATTTATTCAGTGCTTTTATAACAAAAAATGAATTACTATTTTGGAAATCATTTCAGATTTTGTATGTGAAATGTGCCATCGTCCTCACTGAAATGTATGTGAGAGGAATAGTTACAGCATGTGAGGCTCCTTCTCGTTTTCTCTGAGACCAAAATGGATGCCCAAGCCAAGTCTTCCTCTCCTCGGTTTGATGTTGGGGGCGTGTTGTTGGCCTGCTTGTGACACCATGTAAGGTTAATCCAACTTGGTTAGTATGGATTCATGGTTAAATCTGGAGTGCTGAGGGGTCCTGGAATGCTGTCTGTGTTTTTACTGTGACTCACAGTTCATGAACTGTGTGTTCAGACACTTAAATCCCACAAAGCCCCATAGAGGGCAAAACCAAAAATAGGACAAAAGTCAATCTTTATAACACCAGTTCTATGAGTGCAGGTGAATCCCTCTGAACTTGCTGCTGAGTCATTGACGAGGTGAATTCCTGGTTTGGGTATATGGACATTTATATGTCTTGGTACTGGGCAGGATTTATGTGTTTGTCCTGACTGGTTGAACAAGCACCTGCAGGGTTTAGGAGATAGGCCACAGATATGGCTTCTGCTCATGTAACAATATAATTCATAACCTCCTCCACATTCTGTAAAAGCTCTTTCTGTAGACACGCTGTCGTTTCCCCTCTGATGCCACGCTGTGTGTGCTGTGTGAGATTAGCATCTTAGATCTTCATGTATTTTCTATTGTTAAATAGTATATCTAAAAGTCAGCATTTGTGTATTTTGGATTAAAAACATGACTGAGGTTGTTCCTGAAGAGATTAACTTGGATTTGTGTTTATTAATAAAGCTCTTCTTTTCACATTGGAAGTGGCTTATTGACTGCACTGCTGGATGTTGTTGTTTCAGCTTCCCTGAGTTAGCACTGACCTGAGAAAGACAGATTTTACATTTTGTGCTCCACATACCTGGAACAAATTAGAGCATACGCTGAGGCCTGATGTTGTGGATGCTGTGGAACAATTCAGAAATCTGATGAAAGCCTGATTAACTCGGAACGTGAAGGTTTTAATTCATTTGTAGCGGATATTGACACGAGAATATTTTGTATGTGACTTTTTCTCTTTAGAATTTAAACTTGTAAAATAAAATCAGTGCATATTAAGTAAAAATGTGAAAGCATTTAGGTGTGTGTGTGTGTATGTGTGCCTCAAATCAGTCAGTCCTTGCTTAAACTGGTACAGTGCAGCTCTCACCTCACAGCTCTGATTTCACAGAGTGGCGGGTCCGTGTCATGGCGAGATCAGGCATCACTGGAGGCTCCCTGATCCGCCTGCGAGCCAGAATTCCTCCCTGGGGTCTGACTGCCAGGCTCAGCGCAGACTGTGTGACAGACAAACTGCCGTCTGTGGCAGCCCACAGCGGACCACACGAATAGGAAGAACAAGACCCAGTAGGAGGGAGTGTGTGTCTGTGTGTGTGCACTCTCGCATGTGTGTGTGTGTGTCTGTATGCATATAGTCCAGGCTCTGGCTGAGCTACTTAATACAGGCAGAAATGTGACGGGACCCCCCAGTGAGACCTGAACTTTCAGCCCTCTTGGCTCGAGCCCAGAGGCTGTCAGGGGCTACTCTTAAGTCTCTCTGCTGTGTGATCATATGACCACAGCTGGAAGGAGTTCTATTGCCTTCTTCTCAGGTAAAATATGCTGCTGCTTTAATGAAATTCTGCTCAAGTGGATGTAAAAATATGGGTCTGAGCTAGATTATTTTGAAATGTTTCACCCTATCAGAATAAGCAAAGTGAAGTTGTTGTTTTTTTTAACCTTGTTGTTGTTAGTATGCAGTGACAGACCAGCAGCAGGATCAGAATCATGCCACATCACATCATTTACTGTAAATGGTCCCCACATTCCACATTATGACTGCCAGTAACATTTGAACTGAATCGGATTTCAACCAGATGAGTATTTAATAAAGTAGAATAGACAAGAATATCCACTTGAGCAAAAGTAATTTTCACTTATGAATTACAAGAATAAGAAGGTGGAGCTAGTTTTAAATATGTGACCCCTCCAAAGGGTCACGGGACAAATCTAAATATCATTTCAAAATTTTTGTTTAAAAAAAAAAGAATAGTCTTAACTCATTGGGTCTTAGTTGTATTTCATAAGCCTGTCTATGTTTTATTTGTTAAAAAAAAAAAGCCTTAAAAATTAACTTGCAAAATGCTTCCCTGTCAAATGTAGTGAAGTAGGAGTTCGACATACATTGGGCAATATAGAATTTTGTAAATTTCCCCACAAACAAAGGTTTACCTTATCTTGTTAAAATAAGAGCAAGAAACAGATTTGATGCTGTGCTGGAAGTTGGACACAGGTTCAGAAAGACTCTCTAGTTGAGGTAGGTTATATCAGAAATAGTAAAGCACCTGTAGTCGTCAGTCTAGACTTCCAGCCTGCAGGTTTCACACTGTGATCTGACTCATAGAGGATTAAAGACTCTGTGATCTAGTACAGCCGTGAGCCGGGTCCGGCTTTATCTTCAAATATGCTTTTAGAATACAACTGCTTCTTAAAATAGAATAATTAAAAATGAAAGACTTTAAAACATTAATAAACCTTTAAATTATAACATTAGATATAATAGACCTGGGCTTATGTGTAATACAACATGTCATATACATAATAAGAATACCAGGTGTGACTTTATGAAGGACAACAAAGGAAAAATTCACAAGACACAATGATGTGATGGTCACAGCTCAGCACTATGCAAACATATTTTGCATACAGATGTTAAGTCATGCTTTACGATTATATTTTAATTAGACAAAAGCACAAGGGTTTTCGTGAAACCACATGATAATTTGATTGCAAAATTACTTCTTTTTATGGATGTCTGGATTGTTTTGTTGCTCTAAATTTTCACAGCTGATGGCAGCAACCAGAAAAGCACAACAAGAATCCGTCCTGGCTGTGTGTGTTTGCATGTCGTTCTTCAGCTGATCTGTTTACTTCATGCCTTCTTTAGTGTGTCTGCTCAAAGCGAATGCCAACACAGAGCAGGTGAGAGACTGTGATGCAGACATTTTGAAAAGATCATTTTTGAATTTTAGAGAGCAGTATACATTTTTTTTAGATGTCTTCCTTCATTTTTGGCCTTCTGTAATTATTAACTTCCAGAACAAACATAATGTGATACTTTTGTTTTGTAGATACAATGACAAAGTACATTTAGGACACGAGCTGCTTCCAAATGGATGATCATAAATAACAAGATCATCCCATTGTTAACAACAGAAACTATCACACAACATCAGACAGCGCAAGACGTAGATGATAACTCTCATACTCATCTCGTCGTTAAGTCGGTGTGAACGAGTGAAGGAGCTCAACCAGCCTGCCCATGTGTAAATGATGGATGTACTGAGTGTGTGTTAAGCTCAGCACATTTCTTGGCTCTCTCTGTGCGCCCTGGTGGTGCCATTTCCTTTGATGATTCCCTCCAAAGTCAATCGACTGGTGTGTGAGGCGAAGCTGCGTATCAGAGTGAGGAGCAGTAAAAGTGCACACAGAGCTTTCCACTGTACGTTTAGTGGACTGAATCTGCTGTAGCTGTTTCTTTAATGCATTGTTAATGTTAATGATTATCGCCTATTTGTTGCTTTAGCTCTTTCACGCTCTGATGATACTGATATTGGCTTGGACGCAAAACTTTGTGTAAGGTCATCCAGTTGCTAAAAATCGAAGTGCAAAGTTAACATTTCTTTCGACTGTCGTTCAACAATTAAAATCCACCGTGTTGTGGCTGGAGTTTATTAGTGACCAGATTTCTTGTTTGACATGAAGGAACAGATGGGAGTGCTCATAATGACCAGGTGGACAAACACTGATTTACATATTCATCACCTGAAGTACAGATCCCTCCGGCTCTGTTACTGTGAGGGAAGTTTTCCTCCAAAGCCTTATCTTATTTAGCTACTAAAAATTAACTGCTAGTGATCCTTTTTAACTTCAACCTCAACTTTCCCTTTGTTGTCCCTGAAGAGAAATATGTCTTGTAGCCAATGACAAACAATCTGTGGTGGTTTAGCTTTTCTTAAACTGGACCCAGGGGTGAGACATAGACAACGGGAAAGGGTAAAAGGAATTTAATAACAAAAACTCCAGGATTCACAAGAAAACAAACAGGTGACTGGGTGGGTGGTGCTGAGGCTTAATGGTTGGAGGCATACAGGTGGAGCAGGTTGATCCTGAGGGACAGAACACACAAAGCACAAGAAAGCAGATAATGACCATAACGTGAAAAAGAGGGATATATAGAGAGAGGTAGTGTGGACAATCTGGCAGCTTGCAGGTGAATCAGCAGGGTTTTTAAGCTGCCCACTGATGAGGTGAAAATGAGAGACAGGTGTGACAGGAAAGAGCCCTGCCACCTGAAGCAAAGCCTGAACAATAAGTGCCACACAGAAAAAACACAAAACACTAACACTACAGGAAACACCCTGAACCAAAACTGCTGGAGTATAAACAAAAAATGAAGCAAGACAGAAATATTAAAAAACATGAATTGAATT
This sequence comes from Centropyge bicolor, assembly GCA_037975185.1. Lineage (NCBI taxonomy): Eukaryota > Metazoa > Chordata > Actinopteri > Pomacanthidae > Centropyge > Centropyge bicolor. Next base: position 6,299,973 of record JBBMOC010000002.1, read on the forward strand.
GAATTGAATTTGTTGCTATCCAGTGAAAAAAAAACACGTCTTTCCAAATTTGATGGGTTTTGAACTATTGAAATGGATTGTGCACAGTTTTCACAGGACAGCAACGTGAAGTCAAAATCTACCACCTACATCCTCATCAGTAAAACATCATCACCATCACCGTGCTGTGACTGTTGTTAACCCACCAAACTTTTATTAGAAAGTCTCACAGTTTGAGTTTAACTAGCTCAAATAACCTCAAGCTTTATAGCATAAACACTGGAAACAAGGGGAATCAAATAGTCTGTCCAAAGGTAACACCTACCTACATGTTGAAAACTCACTAACCTTAAATCTTGTTTGTTTAATCCGTACAAAAATGAAAGTGTAAAAATGACAAGCTCCCCCCTCCCCTTTATGCAAGTGGCTGCATGAAGCATGCGCGACATACATGTAATATAAAAATGGTTTGGTAAGCCACCACACATTTTGTAGCTCGCAGCCTTCAGCCTGCCAATCACAACTGCTGACACAAAGTACAATACCTGTCAGCAGTGACACATTGATGCCGGTCGTTTTCAGTCTGCACCTGTACATTTACTCCTTTAGTGTTGAATAGCATGTGCACTGTAGAAGTGATATATTTGCAGTTTTACATAGTTTGTAGTCTGCAGAGGTGGAACAAATTGACAAAAAGCATCCATAACCTAAATTCATCATGATGGGATTTAGAAAGCATGCTCTTGTACTTATTTCATTTTATGTAAGTGGCACTGTTTGTACTCACAGTTAGCACAGCATTAGTTGATCATGTATCCTTTCTTCCCTGGTGTTGTGAGAATTGTTTATGTGGAACATCTTAATGATCAGTGTTACATCAGTAAACGTACAATGTGTCTTTCAATCATGAAGCCAGAGACAAATCTCAGCTGACTAATTCCGGTTTGGCTGTTTATGTTCAGCTTGTTCATCTATTTGTTTGGATGATTGAATACAGCCATGATGTTTCTTTTGCGCCGTCACATTTCATTTTCATTAATTCCTCCATCTGTGTCTTGCGTCTTTGTCTGCCTCACTTTCATTTTTTCCAATTCATTTTGTTTCTGTCTCGGTCTGTCACTCGCTATCTTCTCTCCTCACATCACTTCAGACACATTTTTCAGAGAAAGCACTAAAACAGAATGCACAAATATTTCCCTCATAATCTCAGACTCTTACAATTGCTCCTTGTGAACTAGAACAGCTCATTTTCAGAACTCTGGAGCAGAGAAACAGAGACCTAATGCTGCTCATTTTGTAGATACAAAAACACACCAAAAACTGCTCTATTACTTATCAGTCTCTCAAAATGAAAGCAGGCTAATAAGGGTAGAATTTCAAATTCAATAGTTCCACGTCAGTACTTGTGTCCCTTTGAAGAGCATTGAAGAACAATTATATAATTCCATTTAATACAATGTGTTAATTCTCACTGTAGATTCTGTATCAGGGCTTTCACTTCATTTCTAGCAAACAAGTCAGCATTTTGACCAAACAATGTGTTCATCTTGACGAAGCAAAATTCTCAGTTTTATGTTTCTATTCTCAGCTCAGATTTCACATAGCACTCCTTATGTCAACTGAAATTGAACAACTATTTGTTTTTTTTCTTACAAGATTTGTAAAAATGTCTCAATAGACATATAACTGTACAATGTATCCCACTGTATGAGGCAGTACAAGGTAATCCAAACACACTACAGGTGTTGTTGTTGAAATTAATATTAAATTAAGCTAAATTAAAATTGGAGGCACATTCTGAGGTACTTGTGATTTTGTTGCATGTGTCAAGTCAAGTATGAGTTTATTTAAAGTGCTTTATTACACTAACTTACTTTCCAATAAAAAAAGCGTTGTGTCAGACATATCAGTAGACTGTATAATAAAGCAGTATATAATGAATCAATATAAGAGAACTGTGTGGCCACCCTGTGTTTCATCGGTTGAATGCTTTTAATGTGAGGCAGCAGCAGTTAATGTTTCATTCACATTACAGCTCTGGCACCCTGTGAGGAGAGTAAACAGTAAACAGTGAGGCTCACATCAGCGATGATGAAATTGAACTGGGATCCATACCGCTGTGACAATTGTGCAAGCAGGTTAACAAGGAATAGGACCCACATGCAGACGCCAGAGGCAGAGCTAGTTCAGCTCAGTGATTTATTTCACACAGAAAGGTAGAAAGGTTTACAGAGTGGTGAGACAGACAAGGGTCAAAACGAGACAATGCAGAACAAAAACGGGAAGGAAATACAACTGGGAGCAGGCAAGAATCCAAAAAGAAGTCCAAAAACAGGCGAGGTCCAGGGAGACTCAGAAAATTCAACGACACAAGGAGAACATAAGAACTAAATACTAGGACATGGTACAAACTCAGACAGAGTGAAAGGAACATACACACGACACACAGAAGAGAGGGGGCAATAATGAGGAACAGCTGAAACCAATCAGGGTGGGGCAGATAATCAAAGAGGGTAGGAAGTAAAGTAAACTAACACACCTGAGGAGTGGTGGACTCCTCCATGATCAACTTTGTGTTAACACTGGTGCTGAAACATTTCAAACACAGCCCTATTCTCGAGTGTTTTTTTTTTTTTCAGAAGTCAGCGGCATGGATTTGATTATTTTCACAAATTAAGCCTTTACTATCCCAGATCCTACAAACTGAATGACACATAAATCATGCTTTAGGCTAGATTCAATTCTCTCTGACCATCTTTTTCCCTCTAATCAATTCTTTGTCAGAGCTGCTTCTCATCGTCAGCCTCTGTGTAATTCACCTCTTTTAACTCCTGCACTCACCTCTCGCTTACTTCCTTTCACGCCTTTGCCTCTGATTTCTTGTCCTCTGCCTCCTCGAGCCCTGCCTCTCCTCCACCTTTCACCACCGTCATCCACTCCAAGACATACGTACATCCTCTTCTCTCTCTCTCTCTCTTTCTCTCTCCCTCTCTCTCTTCTCATCTCTCCCTCCCTCCTTTCAGCCTTTTAATGTCAAAGACATTAAAGAGCTTTCCTGGAATGATAAATGTTTTATTAGGCCTCACTCTCTCTTTTTTTGAAGGGTAAATACAAAGAGGAAGTGAGGGAAAAGTTCGTATCTCTGTCTCCCTCTTGACTTCATTTCCATATCTGTCAGTCTGCTCTCCCCTCCGCTGTGACCTCTCATCTCCACTCATCCCTCCTCCCCTCTCCTCTTTCATCCACTCTCTCCATTTCACTTCCTCATCTCGCCGTACTGGAAACCAGCAGCTACGCACTTGCTTCATGAAAGTCTGGTAATATCCAGTCAAGAAAAAAAAAAGAGTCCCATGATGCAGAAAGCTGTGAAGAAAACCCCATTTCTGTCTTTTCACACTTATTGTGCTGTTCAGTGCCTCAACAAATGTCCTCAGTAGGTGGACAAGTATCTTTGATCAAATCTTCAAGCATCTCAAACACATTTATGAGCCAGTGGGGGTTGCTGGTTGGACTTAAAAGGACCCAACTCCTCTTCTGCACTGTTGCTGAATCTTACATTTAGCCTCCGGGCTCGTAGATGATTGTATTTCCTGTGCTGTAATAGCTGTCTGTCCTCTGGGACTGCGCGTGTGCTCCCTGTCTCCCAAGCCCCTCGGCTGTGCCGCTGATTGCTCCTCCTTTCTGAAAAAAATGGGTCACATTATGTGGGCTGTAGCACGACACCTAATTCTACCTGTATTCAGGACGGCGACTCGTGCTGCTCGATGGAATCGGTCGCTGACTAAGAGGAGGAGGATGCTCAATGAAAACAAGGAGAGGGTTTTTAGCCATGCGAGCTGCGTGGCTCTGGGGGTGGCACAGTCGGCCTGTTGATGGGCCTGCAGCTTCAGGCCAACAAAACAACTGTGAGATGGATTGCCATGAAATTTACAACACATATTCATGTTCTGCTCAGCAGGAATTGTAATAACTTTGTTGATCCTCATCAGTACCATCATCAGGTGAGAATTCCAGCACTAACCCCAATTAACCCAAACTTTGGTCTATAAATAAATACCCATTAGCCTCCGCTGTACTTACTGCTAATAAGTAAAAACACAAAACTGAGTTGTCGAACACAGTGTTTGACAGTCATTGTCATTGTGAGCACGTTAGCATTTAGCTCAAAGCACAACTGTCAAAGTACAGCCTGGCAGAGCCTCGGTAGACTCTTGGTCTTTCATTTACTCAGCTCTAAATAAAATGGTTGCACCTTTCATGCACTGATCTGCTGGCTCTTGTGTACCAGGAGCAGATGAAAGCTCAACACGAAGAATCCAAGCACTATTTCCTCGGCGCTGCCAGTGCCCCTCCACCTCTATGTTCACTCACACATCCTCCACGTGTATTTCTTGTTTGCTGCAAAATCCAATATTTCGCTGCTATTTTCCATTCAACCCGTGAGGTTGGCACATTTCCTTTGCAGCTTCATTTGTGCCATAATTGCTCCAACCTTGTCCATTAATACACGCACACAAAAACCCGGGAGACCACACACTCTGAGCAGCTCTACAGCATTGAAGCCATTTCCTCCCTTTCCCCTCAGTTATCCTATTAGGCTAAAGGGACATGTGATTGGTATGCTGGCTAGGCCAGGACTAATGATGCATGGAGTTGTAGCCTCTGGTTAGACGTCACGGACCAGAGGAAACCAGCCAGGCGCTTGTGTACGGCGCTCCACGCTGCACTAATCGGTCATCCCCCGAAACATTAAGCCCGTCAAAGTGGGTAATGGATTGGCCCAATTAACATAGTGCTTTGATGGAGAACACACCTGTTTATACATCCAACTCCTACACATCTTTCATTTACCTCGTACTTGTCTGGAAGACTCTCTTATCAAGGTGAATGCAATTTAATTTGGAAGCTGAGTCCTCCCTGCTGACAATTAGGGTTTACTGATTATTCTGAGTAACGGTACTGACAGTGGATTTACTCAAACAAAGGAGCTGAAATAATGGCTCACAATTTTAAAAAGCCTCATTCTCCATCCTCACTGATGTTGGAATTCTTTGTGTATATGGTGTGTGTGTGTGTGTGTGTGTGTGTGTGTGTGTGTGTGTGTGTGTGTGTGTGTGTGTGTGTGTGTGAATTAGTCTGTTTGACCCCGGAGTTCAAGGACAGTCTTGTATGTGCTGCCTCTGGCTGCTCCTGTCTGTACCCAAGTGGTGTTTATTTAAGGAGCTCATCTACCCACTCACACACACGCGCGCACACGCACACTCGCACACACTCAGGTGCACACACACTAGCCTAACCTTGTGCTCCGAAACACAGCACCCCCAGTTCTACGCAGATAAAAAAAAAAAAACTCTGTCTGGTCTTTCTATCCTCTGTTTCCAATAATGCACTCCAGCACACACACAAACACACACACACACACACAGTGTCCTGAAGCTCACAGTATGTCCTGCAAACCTGCCTCCCATCCTACTGGATTAATTACTCTCCTCCCTGCCTGTGATCCCCGAGAGCGTCTGAGCCGCGTTAGCCGGCCTCTGCCTCTCGCTGGTGGGCACGGAGATGGCAGCGCTCACCCATTCATCACCGTGACTTTGGGAAGGGAGACACGAGGGATGGGGTGCGTGGGCGAGTTAGAGTACGAGAGAGGGAGAGGGAGAGGGGAGAAGTGAAGGTGAGAGAAAGGTGGCGGGAGAAGGGGAGCGGAAAAAGCCAGGTCCCCTCTGACCAAGGCCCTGATTAAAAATTAAAAGTGTTGCCGTTTCGCCGGTTTCAGAGGTCCAGATCGTAATGTATGGATTTCTGAGGCGATTCTCCGGGGGAGGAGGAGGAGGAGGAGGAGGAGGAGGTGAGGTGGCTGAAGAGGAGCACCGGGGCTGTGGGAGCGTAGGATTAGAAAGGGGGGCGGAAAGGTAGGGAATGAGACACATCTTTACCTGGAGATAAATAACCTAACGTAGCGCAGCGCTGGGACTCTCCCCATTGTTTCCCACCAAAAAAAAAACATTGTCACATCCATTTTTTATTCTGCTGCAGATGTCTTTTTCACAGTAGATGGATGAAGGCCGGGATGGGAGGGACGAGAGGGGGAGGGAGGGGGGAGGGCAGCACCGAAGGTTAGAGCAGCTCTAATTAATGGAGACAAAAAGGAAACTAAAGACAGATAGAGGAGAGAGACAAAATGTGGAGTGTGTCTGTGAGTTTTTGTGAGCCCTATTTGTGCCTCTGTGTGTCTCGTTTGTGTTGTGGTGACTGAGGCGTACTGCGTGCAAAACTGGCATCAACCTTAACAAGTGTGTGTGTGTGTGTGTGTGTGTGTGTGTGTGTGTGTGTGTGTGTGTGAGGGAGGGTAAACAAGGGAGTCCTGTTCAGCTCGTGGGATGAGAGAGATGCGAGAAAGGAGGCAGTGAAGAGAGAAGAAGAAGAGAGAGAGAGGATGGGGGAGAGGAGGAGGAGGTGAGGAGAGAGGGTGAGGTGTGTCTCAGCCATTCAGGCAGCGTAGGCGTTTGTCTTTCATCTCCTCACTCACACAAACAACAAAGAAGCTCTGAGAGGGTTTTTTTCCCCCTCCATCATGTACAATACCCTTTCTTAACTCTCGCCTATTTATAGCGGTGCTGGTTGAGAAGTGCCGTGCACTTTGCAGCGTTGTTTAATTAGGCGCTTGTTTACCAATAAATTCAGCGGAGTAAACGCGGCTCAGAAACTCATCTGTATGAGCAAACAAGAGACTCAACTGTATTGTAGTGATCTGACAGGAGGAGAAGGAGAAGAGGAAGAAGAAGAAGAAGCGGCGTAGTCGCAGGCCAGGAAGTTTGTTTTTCCAGCTGTGGAAAAGGAGAAGATCATCACTGCAGTTTCCAGGATTCCTGCAAGTCCCATTTTACAAAGGAGAAAAAAAAAACAAAGGCAGATAAACAAGGAGAAATCAAGTGCTGCTCGGTCACACGGCTGCAGAAGGAAGTGACGGATGTTTATTTACATAATGCTTCCTAACAATCATGTCAACATTGCGCACAGCAGCGGAGCGGCGGTGATGATGTAACCCACGATCAAGACTCCTTCACACTCCTGAAGGCAAAAGGTTCTGATGAGGCAAAAAGATGTGTTGTTATTGTACCTAAAATAACAGCTCCACAGTCATTTTCCTGACTTGTAATAAGGCCAAATGTTCCTCTTTTATTCCTGTCACTGGGGTTGAATTGGTACGATCTCCCATGAGAAGGGCATGACTCTGTCAGTCGGCACCAGAGCCAGGCGAGTGGGCAACAGACCTGGGCTCATCAACCTCTACAGACATCATGTTAGCAAAGTTGTCATCCGGGTAGTTTTATGTAATCATACAAATACACATGTACAACTGTCAATATTCATGAAAGTGGTCTGTAAATGAATTGCCATAAGAAACTGTAGCAAATCACAAAACATACAAATTCTTGCACATTTCATTTTAATTGAATTAATTATTTGGGACTGAAATGATTGAAATCACAATATCTATTTATATTTCACTAATGTGTTACTCCACTGGTCCTGCTGTTTTACCCACTTGCTTTTATATGCTTTATTTTAATGTTGTGTGAACTCACTTTGTTAAACTTTTGTGAGCTTTGACACGTAAATTCCAACACCAAGCCATGGACACATTTCATTTGAATGACTGGAGAAAACAAAACGGAGGAAGCTATTGTGGTTTATACTGTATGTTGCATCAATCACCTTTGACCCACCCCCCCGGACTGTGAGCCTCTCCACAAAAGAGACATGTTTTGCAGACAGTCGTGAGACAGTTGATGGCACGGTTTAATATTTTATTGTCCCATTAACAACCAAACAAACAAGCGTGTTAACTGAGCCAGTTGGCAAGCAAAAAAGCTCTGAGAGCTCTGAGAGCTTTTTTCCCTCTTCAATAGCCCAACTCTTGAACCAGTGTACAATCCAAACAAAATACCATGGGAGAGTAAATGGAAAATACAAAGAAGCAACAATTAAGTTCCTGGATTGCAAGTAAATTAGCTATAAACTCACCAGTACAATAAATAACTGTATTCCCCAAAATGTCTAATTTTTAAAGAGTTATGAAACGTATTCTTTATGTATTAGTTGCAATAATACATTATATTTAAATATTTTTAATGTATGTTCCTGTGAGCTTGATGATATAAATGCAACATCATGTTTCAGACTTCAGTCCAGGTTTATGTCTCACTGTTGCTGCTGTTGTTGTGTGTTTACTTTTGTTTTCTAATCCGTACCCTTTCTACTGCCCATAGTCGTACAATGCAGTTTTTTCCCCCTGATGTCTTTCCAAATGAATTCCTTCATCACCTTGTTGAATTTAAAAGGGAGATTATGCCACGCACTGTAATGACAATTTTCAGGGGATGCAATGTTGCGGTAAATTACAGCAGTGAAACACATTTTAATGTCCTGTAAAAAGGCTTTAACCAGATTTTGATGTGTATTGCTCGAAAGGATGTTTGTGCACAGCGGCACTAAGCCAAATGCATTTTTCAGATGTCAAAATACAGCACGGGGATCTCTGCTCTGTTGTTTTGCTGATTGAATTTGGTGCCAATCATGCTTGTGTGTTTTTTTAAAAAAAAATGCAGAGATGCTTGTACTTCCTTCATCAAAGTAAATTTGCTGGTTCATTATAATTTGCCAACCACTGTGCCATCGTGCTTAAGATAATATTTGCTTTCCAGATTAAAGGGGCTTATGGGCAGGAAGTGATTTCTTTCTAAACAGTCTTTCTTTTTGGGATCAGAATTCATCCTCCTCTTCTTTGGTGGAGAGATTAATTGTTTCTCTCTTTTGTTTCCTAAACTGACATAATCCCAAAATCTCAGGACATCTGCTGTGCTTGTAGGAGGAGACTCCAGTGGGTGTTGATTAACTCGTTTAGTAGGGATGGTGCCATATCAATATTTTATTGTGGTGTAGTGAAACAGTCATGGAAAATAAATACTGTGTTGCATCGTGTCCAACAGCATGCCATGAGCCACTGAGGCCACTTTTTGTGGTGATAACAGCAAAGAGTGTTGATTTTAGCTTCAGATGCCTCCCATCAATTAATCCCACTGGTCACAGTTTGATCACAGGCTTGTTAAGCTCAAGAGTATATTTAAAACACTATTAAATGTAGTTGAATTAAATGCAAACTTGATTTAAATGATGAAAAAAAAATCAAATTTCAGATCCAACATATAAACTCATTTGTTGTAATGAAGTTGTAAGTACCATATGTGCATATATGTGCTATCTTCTTTATTGATCCTTCACCTGCTTCCCACCCCACTGATAGCTGTGTTGCAGGTTATTCAAAGATGTACATCTGCTGGGAACTGAAGTGGAAATTAAACCATGGGTCCTTGTGGTGACATGCCCTTGCGTGAAGTACTTTTTGACCTCTGTGGAACAGAAAGTGAAGGACTCTGGGAAAAAATATCAGAAACAAGCAGACAGTTACCTACTTACCAATGCAGCACACATAGATCTGTATGTGCCTCCTGTAGGAGTGTTCTGTCTGGCCACCTACATTTCTGCATTTTAAATGAACTAGTTTTACAGTGTCACAATGTCATTTCATTGTCTGTAGAGTGTTTTGGCTTAAACTTTGTCTGAAATCAGTTAAAGCAGAAAGATACACAATAAACACAACATGAGAGGCTGCGTAGGGTCAAGCACAAATCACATCACATAAAAAAAGGTCAAAGTCAGGATTATGATATGAGAGAAAGTTATGGCACTTATAACAAATCTGTTGGCAGGTTGTTTTCGTCTCTCCACCTCTTCTTCTGAGTTGTCAACACCCCATCATTTTGTGTCTGAATTAAAGTTTTCTCCAGAGGCTTGTCCCCCCCCTATGGATGGATACATTATCACTTCAGAACTTTACTTAAACCTGATCTTCATCTATGGGAGTGCTGGTGGCCTCCACTGATGCTGTGAGTACAGCAATATCCCTGTTTAACACATTCACTTTTTGGATTTCTATCATTGTTTAGAACAGTTTGCCACAGCAGCTTCTTTTGTATTTCTACATTTCACACTAAGTTTAATTGTTTCATCATCATGTCTAACAGACGAGGAAGTCCTGATACAAACATTTTAAAGATACAAGATACAGCAGGTAAGAGGAGAAAATACAAAGACTAAAAGACTGTATGATCATGAAAGTAGTCAGTAGCAGGCTGATGGGTGTCAGCTACAGCAGCAGAGGTTTACATGTGCAGGTACATTGCCTAAGCATGTGTTGCAAAGAGGATGAACATTGTTATCTCTATCTAAATTGTATGTTCACTTAACACGTCTCATGAAGAGGAGGACGTGCCGAACGACTTTATAAATTTTAAATGAGCCGTGCAAAATGCTGTCTTGGCTCATTCTTTGTTTCTTCCTGGCATCCTTTGTGGTTGTCAGCGCGATCAGGGACTCTTCCAGTTTACACTTAAAACAGCAGTACACTGATTCATTCTCTGTCATCTTCTGAAGTCGGGTTTTTGCGAGCTGTCTTCGGCTTCGCACTCGCTATTCAACTTGTTGCCATTTCTCAACGTTTCTTTTGTTTCTCAGACAGCTGCCTCCGTTGCCTTCGCCGACTCCAAGGCTCTCTGCTCCGTATCTTTACTCTGATAACTTTCCCAGTTTAACTGAGTGTTTCTCAGTCGATCTGTCAAATGCTGTTGTTAAATCACCATAAATCAATTCCTGCTCCCTCCTTTTAGCAGCCTCTGGCTATTTCATTTATTTCCCGCTGATCTGTTTCCTCCTCCGCTGCCTGGCCCGTCTGCCCCCCTGACCATGCATTTCAGTCCTGATACCTCCCTCCTCAGTGACAGCTACGATAACCTGTGAGCTGCAGTTTGGAGCCTGTTGCTGAACGACAGGGCCTATTTTTATTATTTTAAAGCCTGGTAAGGTTGCTTTCTGTCAGCCCCGAAAAAACTCAGCTTGAGCTTTCTCTTTCTCCACTACTTCGTTTTAACTGCTGCTGGCAAAAAGCTGCACATTTTCACGTTTCACATCAAAGTGTGTTGGCATGTTATTTCTCCCCGAGGCCATCCTTCCTCTCACAAACTTAAGACGAACACTGAAATGTACCTGCTGAAAAAGGTTTATTAATTTGGAGGCCTTTATTTCAAAGTTACAACGCTCTGGTCCGTCCGACACACAACACACACTGACTCAGTGTTTGGAGTCACATTGAGCCCACATTGTCATGAGAGGGGGACACAGTAAACACTGTAGCCCTTACACTGCACTCTGCAGCCCTGTAATGAAACTGTCACTGATGTCCTTCAACCCTCATGGGTTCAGGCAGTCAATTACAAACACAATCACACACTCACGGTCCATTTGATCTCATGACAAGAATGAGTTATCTTCAAGTAATCTTGTAATACATGTCGGATATCACGGTACATCTCAAATACTGTGTATCATTATGAAAGAAAAGAGCTAATATAACTTACAATTAATTATTAAAACAGCAAGGCACTGGCCTTTCTAATCTTTTATTAAATTCAGCATGTATTAATTAAGAAGGAAGGTAGGATTTGTTCTCATCTCAACCATACACACTCCCAAACATCAAGGGGCTAGAGTGTAACTCAGTGAGTGTAATTTAACTTAAGTTTTATTAACCTCTAATATTCTGAGGTCGCACCGACTAAAGCAGCATCATGAAGCGCCGGAGCCTCTTGCTGCAGGTCCAACACGGGGGACCGAAATCTGTCATGATAGTTTTTAACATCATTTTTCACTCCACGGAAAGTTCTTTGTCTTGTAACGACTCTGCAGCTCCACATTCACAATTAAGGCGGCAGTCATCCCTCCTGCACCCTCACTGTTTCACTCCATCTCTTCTCTCTCCATCTCTCACACTCCTTGTTTCTCTCTCTATCTCACACTGTGCACCCATCTGTTTCAAGAACTTCAAAAACACTCTCTATCCCCTCGCTGCTTTTCTTTATAAGTTCACTTCAGTTCAGTCCAATGCTCTTTTATGTCTTAAAAGCCCCACTTCAAAAAGAAAAGAATCTCATCTTTCGTTAGTATTTAAGCACTTTATGAAATGGCAATGCAAATATTCCTTCTATAACATTTGTTTCTGTCTGAAAGCGAGCTGTGCTGAATTAAGCCCAGTGCATGGGCGTGATGCGTTGCGAGCATGAAAGATAGACTGAGGGTGAATGAGTGGGAGTGTATTCATCTTAAACCACAGGATCTACTGAGAGATGCATATTGGATTAATAGAGCTTGGAGGCCTGATTTAGAGTGGAGTACTCAAGCTGTGTTTGTCGTGACCTCTCTCATCTCTGTTCAACCTGTCTCCACTCTGGATGGGCTGCAGGCTTTTTATCCACATCCTCAAACCACAACCCTGGAGAGCAACAAGAGCTGTGGGTGTGTTTGTGTGTGTGAGTGTGTATGTGTGTGTGTGTGTGTGTGTGTGTGTGTGTGTGTGTGTGTGTGTGTGTGTGGCAGTCTGCCTTTTGCGTGTCCTGTCTCTCTGGCTCGGCCTGTGTGCTGGGAATGAATCCATTATTGGAATAGCCTTTCACTTCTGAGTAGTAGGATTCCTCTGAGTCCAGAGATGTATCTACTGTATGTGTATTTTGTCTGCGAGGCAAACATTTGATCGGGGTGTCAGGTCTCTCTCACCCGTGGCTGAGTTTTGGCGAGAGGTGTGCGATGTGTCTCGCAGCTCTGGCACTGCTTGACTCCGGCTGCCTTTGAATGTAGCTTCAAAGCCTGCGTCACTGAATGTTTCTCTCCACACGTTCTGGCACTGTTCACTAACCCCCTCCTCTTCCTCCTCCTCCTCCCCTCCAGCTCTCTGCTGTGTTTTTCCAGTTCACTTTTGCCCCTGCGTCCTTCCCACTTCACTGTGTCCTCTGTTCTGCTGTACACCGTGTCCTCTGACAGCGCCTGTTTGCCGGCCTGAGATAGAGCACGACTCAACTTTGACCTCGGCAAGGACCGCAGCGCCAGAGATCAATGGAGTCAATGGTGAAAGACAGAAATATGGAGGCAGAGGAAGCAGTCTGGCATATTCTGTATCAGGACACACCAGCAGTATTGGTCTGTGTGCATGCCCAGTGCTTCCTGTCTTATATTAAGATATAAGAGCTCCCATCTTTGCGTTTTGGATGTGGCTTATTGTTTCTGGGATTATTTTTCAATCACTCAAAATGAGGTGATGTATTTTACTATATATGGATATTAATATAATTATTTAGTTTATAAGGATTCTTCTCTAAACCCTCCTGATTCCAGCTCATGGCATTAATAATGAAAGTGACTTCAAAATTCACTAAATGAATTTCAACTAAAATGAATTTCACTCAGCCCTACTCTTTTAATATTTTTATTATTAACTTCTACATTTACAAGAGGTTAAATGTGAAAACTGTCACAGTTCAGTCAAAGACACTTCAGTAAAGGAACTGACCATTTAAAGTAAGATGTTATAGAGCTCTGCTCTTTGAGGGAGCTTTCACAGAATCAGATCAGCAACGAGGATTCTGCTGGGAGAACAAATTACAAAACAAGACACATACATGAACATTAGACTGTCTTTAATTTAGCAACACCATAAACATATTATAGAAGCAGGAGTTATGGGATGGTGGAAGGAGCTGCAGCATTAAATGTAAGCATGACTTTAGCACTCTATATGAACTAATGCTATGTTCCATTCAGTAACACCAAAAGTTAGTTGATGTTTTTGGCTTTTATTGTTCATAGGAATATGAAGATGATTTTTGGTGTCAAACCTGATGTATGTTGTTGTAGTTTGTTTTGGGAATTTTGGAAATAATGCTAAAAAAGAGGGCAAAAAATGTAATGTGGAAGGGTAAACTTTGACCTGTTGTCATTATCATAGTTGTGTGAAGACAGTTGTCCTCTGCCATGAAACATCACCAGTAACATTGTTAGTGCACTCACTTTTGTTTTACCTCCAAATAAGGTCATCTAGATAATGTGGCTAAACTTGTTTAACTTCTGCAGTCTGGCCACTACACTGCTGTCATGTACGCAGGTCTAATCAATAACATCATTACAATATGAAGAAAATATAAATAATGGCCAAAACTATGAGTTATGACATAAACTTGATCTTTATTGACCTTTGTACATTATTTTCAATTTAAAAAATCACCAACTCAAAATGAACAAAAGTGTGACGTTTTCATAATGTGTGTGAGTAATTGACACATTGCCTCTTCCGTTTGTTTATGGGGAGCTCACTGCAAATAGTAAGACCAGAGAATGAATGCCCATTGTTTCTTATTTTGTGGAGCTGTGGGGAAACATTGTCCAGAAGCTCATGGGGAGGCAGACAAATGAATGAAAAGGAAAATCTGCGAGAGAGAGAGAGAGAGAGAGAGAGAGAGAGAGAGTGTGTGGCTCTAGCCCTTACACCTGACTCACACCTTGCCATCTCACTACGGTTTGCCAAATGTTCGCCCACACTGTCACCACCTGGCCACTGCTGTGCGCTGTGTGATTGCATTGTGTATGTCTGTGTGCATGTGTGTGTTTGTGTGTGAGACGCGGTGCTCTCTAACAGATGGAGTAACCTAATACATGTCTCATTTCTGCCCCGCTGTCCATTGGCCCTCATGGTCGGCTGCTGATGCTATCTGGGCCTTACCAGCATCCTGTCTGCTTTGTTCCTGGAATCAGCCCACCCCCGCCCTGCCCTGCCTCACCGCCGCCATCCCGTAAGCCCAGGGCACCGGGACTCAGACACACACTGGTCCTGCAAGAGCAGCCCGTCAGGTGGAGCTGCTCTCGGGTTACCTGGGGCAGGTCGCGCTCTGTGGGAGTGAAATGTGTCTGGAAAAACAACATATTGTTTACAGTCAACGAACAGATGCTGCTTTTGTTGTACACAGACTCATAAAATCATAACTGAATGCAAAGCCCACCTGTCAGCCTGTGCACTTGTCTTCATGCTCAATACACTTGTGTGAAACTTTATAACTCCAATTCTGGTGATTTGCAGGTTTTTACTGCAGACACATTATAAGACTTTTTGACCACCGTTGCCTTTTCCCTTTGTTACATTAAAATTGACACTTTGAAGATACAAGGCTTCCACCTGACGCGCAGTGTGCTGGCATGTGTCTTTATGAATGGCTCTCCAGCCCTCCTGCCAGTTCTCTCTCTGCGTCCCGGACAGGTACTGTTTTGTCACCGGGACCAGGTGGCAGCGGCTTCTCCATTCGTCTCCGTGGCGGCTAGAGGTGACACTCCATCAGCCAAATGGATTAGTCTCATTGGTTGGGTAATTTATTGATGTTTTCCTCCCTGGGGTATAATAGGTGTATGGGCCGCTGATTGATGAGGCCGCACGGCGCATGTCTGCCTTCGCAGCGTGTCAGCCACAGTCAGCGGTCAGTCAGTCAGTCAGTCTGCCGCCGTATAAGCTGCAGAGTTGACTTATGTAACACCCAGACTGATGGCCTCGCGAACATCAAATATTTTCGTTTGACAGGTCATTCATAGATTATGTGAAAAGCCTGTTTCATGTCAGAGCTGGAGTCACTTAGAGCTTTAAGGTGTCAGAAATAAGTGACCCCCCCGTGACACAGATTTATTAGATTTCCTTTAAACTTTAGACTGAAATCTGCAGCACTTGATCACTCGTTAATTAGGGTTTTGATTAATGGCATGATATGGCGAGAAAGTGGAAATTACAATAACACATTCACAATGTAACAAAGCAGATATATGGTTTCCTCAGTGACAGTGTGACGGAGTAGGTGTTGAATACTAGACATGATTTAGTGGATATCCATAATTTAATGTCCATGGAAGGTGAGAGGACTAAAATCCTCGGAGTAAATATTATCTGGCTGGTGAAATAGGTGGACAGAGGTAAAAAAAAAAAAAAAAGAGAGAGAGAGAGACATTTCCCTCGGCCTTGTCCTGCTGATCTATCAGTAAAAAGCTTTCGTACTCAGAGGGGAAACAGTTTTCCAGCAGCCAGCCTTCTGCCTCCATCTGTGACACTGACAAAATATACACTACTGCTAATTTTAAGCGTGACCCAATATGTTTGTGAGGGCTCCTGCTCTGGTAATGTGTGCTCTTGACCTCCTACAGTTGTATCCAGAATGTCACAGGTCCCTGACATACAGCTCCTCTCTCCTCCATTAGAGGATACCTGATCCTGCACAGGCTTTCACTGATGAAAGAGAGCGAGCAGCATTCGTAGGAAATGGGCTCGCAGCGGTTCTTACCATGATCCCAGCTACTTAGAGCCATTGAATTGCATTTATGAAGAGCCCTCTACTCTTTCTCTTACCATTACAAAGTGGCTCTCCTCTTTGTGGTGTAAGAGATACTACAGGTAGCAGCTAAATTACAGGGTTTGATTAAAGAGGCTTTCATAGAAACCAGGAAGAGGAGAAGCAAATAGCTTTGAGGTGGATGTGCATTTTCTCACTGCCTTCAATTTACAATCAACCAAAATATAATAGGTTCCAGCTTTTGAATTACCAGGAAAAGGAGACTTTGTATTTCTATGTACATCTGCATGTGTTTTTCTTTGTGTGTGTGTGTGGATGTGTCTTCCCTCCTCCCAGTCTGTCTCCTTGTCATGGCTGGCAATCTGCACATCTGTCTGCTCATTGATCACAGAGGGAAGTGCTCCGCATACGCAGCAGGACAGCCGTAGCCTGAAAATCTAAACAGATGTGCGCTGCTCCTGAGCATCCTCTCGCTCTCACCCAAATATCCTTAAATGTTTATTGTAACCCTTATTCACCCAGAAACTGTATTGCTAAGCACGCATGCTGTTTTCCACCCTGTTTCATATTCACACACATTCAAATTTACCACCACAGCCTGCTTCTCTTTACCACAGAGGCTGTTTGGGGATAAATGGCTTGCTTAAAGCGAGACTATGTAATTTCTGCTGAACAGCGGCCACAGTGGTCACATGGGGCAATTACAGGATAATGGTGTATTGAATTGCACTCAGTTTCCTTAGATTCTCTTGAGCCCGTTGATTTAAAGACAATAGCAACTTATGTCTTTAGTTTGAAAGTGCATTCAAACTCAAATACACATTTGTGTGTACATGACATTTCCTTTTATTTTGGAGATATAGAGTGTAAGACCACATCACAGAGTATTCCCAGATGTTTTTATCTACAGTGCAAATAACTACCTGTGCAGTGCAATGAGCTCTATACACTGGGACCAGATTCAGGTGATACTATAATGAATTGATATTAGTAACTCTTGAGAATGCTTTTGTTTGGCAGCGAGGTCTTTGACTGATTTCAACGATTTAAAAGAAAATCTAGTTCTTCTTCTTTTCCTCTCCTTTTCTAACAATGTCTGTGAATTGGGTCATAAAGCCTCACAATAAGTGCAATCTTTGCTCAAGTTGAAACATCTTTAACTCATATGGATGTGTCTTCACCTGACACCACTCAGAATTCATTTACATTCTACACATGCACTTGCATCCGACTTTATTGTGATGCATTTGACATTTGCTGTGTGTTGAATCTGAGTACAGCTTTGGAAACGTACTGAGAGCGGGACCACAAGCAGGAAACACGTCTCCTGGTGTTTGCTACTTGTTGGTAGTTTTTTCTGTTGGGCTTTTTTGCTTTATTATGATAGTGACAGCTGGAGAGAATATTTGGGACTTGATACATGGTGCATGCTCTACTAGGTGAGTTACTGTGCCCCCCCCCCCCCTTATTTCTGTGCTAAAACAAATCAAATAATAAAACAGAGGAGGACAAGCAGAATGGTATCCTAAAGTAATGTCAGTTACACAGCCAAATATATCTAAAGTTAGCCACCATAAGCTATTCGCTGCACCCGAGCAAGTGAGGATGTAGCAGAAAATTGTACTGAATTGACCAAAGTTTTGTTTCTTATGACTTCAACTTTTAAACTGAGCAATAAACAGAATATAGTAATAATTCTTCTTTCAAACATTACAGAGTTTGTACATCAGCAGCAGTTAGAGAGAGAGACTGATGCTCATTTTCTTCACTTGGATATTTTCATATTCTTGTATGGACCTCCTTATGCGCCCGAAATTGCACACAGAAAAACACATTATGTGTTCAGCACGGAAAGAGACAGAGCTGTCACATCTTTTCTCAGTTCCGTCCAAGGACCCGGAGCTCTGCATCGCCTGACGAGCATCATTTGACCTCAGAGAGGCATGAAGAGAAAGAAATTAAACTATCCAAGCAAGGAAAATCAAATAACAAAGATGAAATGGCGAGCTTTTGTGGCACAAAAACCTATGACTTCCTCTAATGTCCCCTAAACCAGTGCTTCCCCAACTGCACCCCCGCCCTCACAAAGCAGTTGTGGCTATCATTCTCAACAAAGTGATGTAGTGGACTAGCTGCGGTATAAATGGGATTTTGGCATCCCTAGCTATTCTCCTGTCCAAAGCTTCATTTCACTGACTCTCAGCTCCCCTGCTAAGTTCAGTAATGGAGCTTTAAATCCCCTCTGTTGTTGGGTCCTCACTCATTTTGCTACCGGGTCGATGATAGAGCTCTCGCTTCTTGTGCCACCTTGTTGATAAGACTTCACTTTGTGCCTTGAAACGCTGCTGATTATTTTCCCTCCTCGCATCAGCCACGCACCCCTCCCTCCTGCACGCTCTGTATGCTTCTCTCCCTGCAGACATCCTCATGGTCATGCCTCTCTCGGTTGACTAATATATTGAGATTAATACTCTCTTTTAAAGGTTTTTTTTTTTAAAGATTCTCTGAGCTCTTATCTAGTCCATTCTTTAGTTGTTTTGAAAGGTCAAATCTTACTTTTTATCTGTTACAGATGTTTTGCTCTCTGTATTTCAAGTCATCGTCTGGTATTGCAGTACTGTGTGTATATGTGTGTGTGTGTTTGCTCTGTGTGTGTGTGAGCAGTCCCATTAGAGAAAACAACACGCTGAGACAAACTGGGAAAAGTGAAAGAGAGGATGTGTGTGGGAAGTTTTCTCAGACTGTGATCGTTAAGGATGGGATGGATGTTTGTGGGGAATTGCATCTATTTGACTATTTCATGTTTCTGAGCTAAATTGCCGCCTCTTTTTGACAGCTAGACGTAGTTGTTGTGATTATTGAGGCATATCATCTCCTGCTGAATGCAACAGCTTTGAAAAAGGTGGCCTTAGTTTCACCTCCTCTGACTCTGTCTCCTGTTCTTCTCTTGCTTTCTTGCAGAGGCCTTTGACCTAGTGCTCCGTCATGGCCGTAACTCCACCCTGGCCATGCTGAAGTCAGAGTTTCCAGGTCTTGGAGGTGGAGCCCAGAGCTCTGTTGGTCAGCTCTTCCTCGACATGTCGCTCTACATCCTGGGCTCGGACTCCACAGTGGACCACATGGTGGCGGTGCTCTATGGTCGACTCTTTCCGTTGACATACCGCCGCCTGCTAGGGGGCAGCGTATCCTCTGCGTCGGAGGAGTGTGTAAGAGGAGCCTGGAAGGACTCAGGTGCATTTGGCCCTTATCCTAAACTGATGATGACCCGTCTGTCTCGCTCCCTCCTGGCCACGCGAGTTTTCCTGCAGGCGCTGAACCTGGGCATCGAGGTAGTGAACACCACCGACCACCTGCGGCCCGGCCGGGACTGTAGCCGGGCCCTGCTCAGGCTGTGGTACTGCCCGCACTGCCAGGGCATGCTGGGGCCGCCAGCTTGCCGAGGCTTCTGTCAGGCGGTGATGCAGGGCTGCCTGGGGGGAGCGGCCGAGGTGCAGCCTCACTGGAGGAGCTACGTCGACGGACTGGGGAAGCTGGCTGGTGCCATGAGGGGAGAGCAGGACATGGAGGCTGTTGTCCTGAGACTGCCTTCAATGATCAAACTGGCTATCAAGCACGCTGTGAACGCCCGTACCCGCCTGAGTGCCCTGGTGAGTCCAGTACACAAACACACCTACTCGCCTAGTAAGTGGAACAAAAAATAGAATTGTCTGCATTGGGGTGGGTGTGCTCTTATTCTTTGACAGTTGTAAATAGTAGAACTAAGGTCACACGAGCACCAATCACTGTGAATATTTGCTCTGTGTCTCTTTCACTTCAATTGATGCCGTGCAACTGATGATGGTGCCTTTCCTGTTTTAGGGCAAACTCATTTATGTGTGAAGATAACTAGATTCTGTGTTTCAAGATGGTGTCTCATTCATTTCAATGGGAGTTGTTTATCTAGTGCAGACGCTGAAAAGGCTCTTCAGGCTTATATATTTTTGGCCTCCAGACCATGAGCATTACAGTCCCTCTCCGGCTCAGCTGACTGACTTCCTGCTGACATCCAGCACACATGAATGGCATGAAAATAATTAACTGATATCACTGTTTGGCTTTTTAATTTTAATAGACCTAACAGCTTTGAATGCAAGTAGAATGACAATGGTTGAGTTGCATTAAATTGAACTGCGATGCTTGCAAAGGGGTCAGTTTGCATCATGTGAGGTGCAGTTCTTATGTCAATAAACAGCTCAGCACTGTTCCTGGGAGTGTGGGCAAGCTCCAAGTTCCTCTTTGACCTGCAAATTTTCACTGTATAAAATGTAAATGAACAGAATGTGATAATTTGCAAATAAATCTTTATTGACGTATAATCAAATGAAAGGACAAAGACAATATGATGACAATGTTTGACCTCATCAGCTTCATTGATTCTTGTAAATATTTGCTTATTCTGAATTTGACGGCAGCAAGATGTTTCAAATTGATCATTCCACAGGTAAACAGGTTCATTGGTAACAGGTGACAGAGTCGTGATTGGGCATGAAAGGTTCATCCTGGAAAGACTCACAAGCAATGATGAAGAGAGGTTCAACACTTTGTCAAACACATGACTGTAAAAAGGATATTAATACATGGGCTCAGGAACACTTTGTAAAACTGCTGTCTTTAAACAGTTTGTTTGCAAATGACTGCATTCTGTTGTTATGTTATGTTTTAAGCACAGTTCCAACTTTTTTGGAATTGTTGTTGTTATACACTACTAAACTTTAAACTGCAGCATCACACTGCCAGACTATTTAGAGCTAGTTTTTGTGCTGCTTAACATTTATTTTTAATCCACATCACATCCTTTTTTCAGAGCTCGATGCCAGACTTGTTGGACATAGAGCTAATACGACCTCACACTCGTGCTGCTCATGTTACAAAGTAAACTGCCAGGAATGTGTGTCTGTATGTATATAATTGACCAAAGTACTCTATTGCTTAACGATTGCAATAAAGTTGAACCAGCACCGCTGCTGTTCCAAAACAGTGGTCTCATTGGAATGAATGGGGAAGCTGGATTTTATGATGCACAGGAGCTGAGCTCACATCATGGCCAAGCCCTGTCCCTCAGAAAAACACAAAGGACATGAAGAAGTGAAAGAAATATCATATTCTTCAAAGTGAATTCCAGATTGGAAGGCTTTTACTGAGTGATGGAGGATAAACGATCCAGGCTACAGACGACATCACCTTGTAACGAGAAATCAGAAACATACCACAAGACACAGCTACGACTGACCTGCAACATATTCTTTCACTCAGGGCTAGAATACACCTCAGAGTGAACTGAATCAAGAGGGAGAAATAACAGCAAAGAAGCGGAGGGAGGGAGAACAAGCATGTATTTTTCCAGGCAGCCAGACAGAGTCTCCCAGCACGTCTCGCAGAAACTCGTCTCTCGGTCCTCAGCAGCGGTGACCCGTTATGTGCGGTTTCAACTGCAATAAAACAGTCAAGTTTGTTCACAGCCCACATGTGAAGTGAGGGTGAAGTGCTCATGAAATATGAAGACCTTTTTCTGCCGGAGTCACGGAGCTGGATGTGCTTTTTCTCTTGTATATCTGCTGAACTTTTCACTCTCACACCCCGAATCCCTGTGGTGACCAGGTTTCCACTCAGAACCCATCATTTATTAACACACAGGTTGACCTCACTTACTCTACAGCGCGAGGGCGTGGCTGCATCCATGAATCGCTGACTTAGGGGAAATCGCTCTGTGTGTGTGTGTCTGTGTGTGATAGAGAGGGAGAGAGATCCTTATCCAAAATTAAATAAGGCCTGTGTGGGTTTATTTAAGACTGCAGTTCCAGTCACTGCAGATGACTTTACACTGTGTTTATGGCTCCGACTCTGGTTCCAGTATATGGGATTAGAGCTGCTGTGGTAGTGTATTGTTCAGCACTGTGACAAGGTCGTGTGTGTGTCTGTGAGTGTTTGAATGTAATCTTGCAGAGACACTCCTTGCTCTGTGGTGTCATTGAAGGGACAGAGGCATCATTTCCCTAAAGGCTAATTTTGTCTCACTGAGGAGTCATGGGAGATCAACCAAAATTAGACAACACCTCCAATCACCTCAAATAGTCATTTGTGTGAATGAACTTAGGGATTAAAAGAACATTGAATTGCTTTTTCATGTTTTAGCCAATTAACAGTTTATTGTTTATAGACTATATCAAAAGCAACTTACATTTCATTTAATGTATTTTTTGTCATTTACATCAGTGTTACATGGTAATGCAGTATTAAGCAGGAACAATGTGAAATATGATAATACGAAGAGCAGATAGTTGTAAAGTGATTTGCTTGTATTTTACACATGAATTGTTGAGTGGGTGTGTGCAAGGACACTAATTCTACGCCGCAGGAAAAAAATATGACATCTTCTTACAGTGAACTCATCTGAATATGCGTCATGTACTGTAGCAGAAAGTTGCTCACAGTGCAGTGAGGAATTTTCCTGTGCAAACTACAAACTGTTTCAACAGGAGTTTTGAATTATTTTTTGGCATTTTGATTCTTCATCTGCAGAGGATAAAAAAACAAATCAGAGCCAATATGAAGTGTAGTGTTTCCACGTGATTATAGAAGCTCTTAAATTATTCAGACCAAATAAGGATCTGTTTTCAGAAAAAGGAGACAGTCCTTTGCTTACAGCCTATTCATCTTATACCCCATTAAGACAGACAGTGACATAGGTTATCGGTGGTCTTTCTGAATGGATCAATGTGCATCAGCCCTTCATGACCCTCCTCCTGACAAGGGTTGAACATCAATGCAAGACTTTGGTGACCAAGCATCTGCAGTAGGTATAGACATATTTGATTATATTGACAGATAAGCACTATATAATCGAATCCTCAACAAGAAAGAGATGAAGACAGAGTGAGAGAGAGATTGAAGAGGAAATGCAAAAGCATGGGCCTGTGGATGAGTGGGAGAAAGCAGATGTGTACAACCCTGATTCCAAAAAAGTTGGGGCGCTGTGTGAAACATAAATAAAAACAGAATTCAGTCATTTGAAAACAAACTGTGTTTACTGACAATAGTTTTATGAAATGCTCATGTATTAATCTCCTTTATACAATCATGTGTTTGACAAAGTGTTGAAACTCTCTCCATCCTTGCTTGTGAACGACTGAGTCTTTCCAGGATGAACCTTTCAGACCCAATCATGATACTATCACCTGTTACCAATGAACCAGTTTACCTGTGGACTGCTCCAGACAGGTGATCTGTGATTCTGTTTAATTCTACTTTTTAGCTTGTGAATTGTATCTAACTCCACTTGGGATGGTGACAACCAGATATTAAGATGTGAGAGAAGTCTCACATGAGAGAATCCAGAGAAGGTTGTCATCCACAAGTCTCCAGTGTGAAACAGGAATCAGTATCCATGGGTGAGATCTATGGTGTGGGTGGGTTGGTGGGGCGCACTGCTGTCACAGTGTCTCATTTCATGCCACCACTCAGGGGGCCCAAAGAGATTTTCCAAACATGTGCAAAGAGACTTTAAATATATATTTTTTCTTTTTAATTAGACTAACTTATTAATAAATTAAAACCTAATGTAATTTAACTTCGGTGAGAAATTGGATTTTGGAGCATCCCTGGAGGCTTTAACAACAATTTTAAAAACAGTCCCTGCCCACTTTTTTTACTGCCACACACTGAAGAAACCTGACAGCAATGTTAAGTGACCAAATTGTCTGCAGTATCTAGATTGAAGGCCCTGCTGATTGTCTATACTATAATTAATTTAAACTATGGTCTAAAAAAGATATTTTCAGGCCAGTCCTTAGCAGTAATGCGAAGTATTTGATTTGCAGGTAAAAATGCCATTTGGTTCTGTAAGTCCTTGAAACGTGTGCATGCGGCTGTTAAATCAAAGTAAGTTAAGTAATCTCTCGGTGATACTTGTTTGTGTTTTGTACATCAACACAATGGATCCGTGGTCTTGTTTTGTGGTTTCACCTGATTGTGGGAGCCGCAGCTGTGGTCTCTCACTTCACCCCCCCTCCAGTGAGAGGGCAGAGTTACCGAGGGTGACAAACGGATCAAGTCTATCTGAGAAAAAGAGTCCTCGAGGTGTGAGAGAGACGTCTCCTCTCTTCACTGTGGACTTGAAACATGTTCCTCTGCTGGGGAGATGACCACTCATCGTCCGCCAGCCCGCTCCCCGGCATGTTAACATTCATTTCCTCCATCCGGTGCAATTCTGGCGTGAATCAACCCATGTTCAGAGAGACGAAGAGGGCAGCCAAGAGCCCTGCAGCTCCAATCTATTCCCCTGTCAACTTCCCACCTCTCTCCTGGAGTTTGATGTCATCCACCTCCGTCTCTACATCTCATCCTCAACATCCTTCTCTCTCTTTCATCCCCCCCCCCCCATTTATTTCTTTTCCTCTCGTTCGCTGCTGTGAGAGAAGATGCATGATTTATGAAGCTCTATTTTTACCAGTTACTGAGGAGAAAGAGAGGAGAGAAGCAGCGACAAAGAGAGGGAGAGAAAAAGAAGGAGAAGAATGGAGAGGGAGAGTGTGAAGAGCGAGCCCAAGGGGAAGGAGGACAGGAGAGTGTGAAGGAGACATCCATCACCCTGCGACCCCTCGGCTTAAAATGAAGATGGGAAGTAGGTTGAGACAGAAATATGATGGATCTGACCAAGATTAGAGGAGATATACAACAGAGGACATGAGTTGTGTATTGTTACACGCTCAATACTGTTTGGTGATTAATTCTAAGTGTAATATCTCATATCTCTTTGTGTGCCTCAAACATTTCTTTGACAATAATAAAAACACACACTCTTCATCAGCTTTCTTTTTTGTTGTTTTCGGCTTTGTGCAAAAATAGCTCAAGCAAATCAAATCACATCTGAAGTGTTGCTTGACTGAGGAAACAAGAGCACTAATTAAATCTCTTCTGCATTTTTATCACTTATTAATCCATTCAAACATGCAGGCTACCGTAGACACAGCAATCACACTCCGTTAAAGCCATCTGAGCTTTTCAAACATGCAATAAATCACATTTATAAATGATGTAATAAATCATTCAAATCAAAGTTCTTACAAAGTTATTAGCATATTATTATCCTATGTTTAATTTGAGTTACAGAAGATAAACAGCGGTGTTTAAAGGCCTAATCTGCAATTTGTTTGACCATATAATTACAGATACACTATTTGCATGCATAATTGAAACATCAAACTTAACAATGAAAAATGAGGGTCATGTTTGTTTAGCTGATCGTAATTGAAGTTACAGGCAATTTTGCCACTGTTTAAATTAAGCTTTAAAGGCATAAGAACGTTATTTCACTTCATTTTTGCTCTTTTCTTGACAATTATGTCTATTAAAAGAAAAAGTTTAATTTCTGTGGCCTGAATTTTGAATTTTCATGTATATTTATCAGTGGCTTTTTGAAAGATATAAACTTCCAGTCCAGACTAAAAATACACAGACTGAAATGTTTTAAAAATACTGAAAATGAACTTCACTAGCGTGCTTCTCAAAATATACTGTAAAATATGACATCACTGCGCACTGTATTCTCAACCATATCCAGTTTGTTTCCAGCTTGTCAGTTGTTATACCTCTTATAAAGACTGAAAACAGGGGGAAACAGCAAGCTGGATCTGTCCAAACCACGTCCACCTACAGGCACCTCTTAAGCTCACTAATTTACATGTTCTCTCTGGGATGTTTAATCCATACAAGAGCAGAGGTGTAGAAATGACAATTTTCCATTTTATAGGGGATTATGTGTCAGACTATTTCTTGGCCAGCTAAACTGCTGCTGGCTCTAACTTCATATTTACCATCCAAATGTGAGAGTGTTATCAATCTTCTCATCTAACTTTAGAACAGAGGGTGAATAAGCATATTTGTTAACATATTTGTATGCTTGATAATTTGGTTACAAATCTCAATTACAAATATTTGCATAACATCCTTTGAACTAAAGAGCTATTTATCAAATCGTCGACAGACAATTTGCTCCTCGCTGCACTTTCTTAGGAAATCTGTCACATTCTTTAGATCTCTTTTCCATCGTACATCGAAGAAAACATCATGTACGTACTTTAGACTAGCACATCTGACTCTTTCATCTGCATCAGTGTCTGTAAAATCTGAAAGTTTTAATAGCTTTTCGCAGTGTAGAAGGCTTCAGAAATCGCAGAAATCTGAGTGAGAAGTGTGAAATACATTTTTCTTACAAATGTCTCTTTGACCTTGATGCACAAACCGCTAATGACTTGTTTTAAATCAGATACTAATCTGCACAGCTTAATCATCTATTTTAGTGAGACCTACTTGCTTTAATATTGACAATTATATGTTTTGCCATGTAGGACAACTTTTGTAATCCAACCTCGTGCTAAAAATAAATTATAATTTTTTTTTTAATATCAGAGGATTTGTTGATCTCATTAATGTGAAGCTGAGATTCCTGAACCAGTGGATTTACTAAATAGGCGCGCTGAGCTGATTAGTGAGATTTAAAGATTAGACTGCTATAATGTGAATTACCTGTAACTCTGTGTGAGTACATATTTTCACAAACTGGCTTTCATCACTGTACTTCAATGCTTCATATCCACAGTATTTGGATCATTTCAAGACAAGGGTAACCTGTTTAATGCCTATGTAGCATATAGATGAAATAGGATGATAATTTTATAAGAAATGTGCAGCTAAGGGGTGATACATATTTTTTACTTCTGGTGTTACTATGATGCTCTGCTATATGCGTTTTCACTATAAAGCAGCAGTAGCACCAAAACTAATGGATAAACAATTGAAATCAGTTGGTTTAAAGTAATGGATAAACAATTAAAATGAATAAGGTTATTCCAACTGGTAATTAAACAAATGAAAACTCGACCTAACCGACATAAACATTGCCAATCAGTCACAAGAATTTACACAATTATGGTGTTTTATGACATTCACTTTAAAATCACATGAACAGATGTCTATTAATTATGAGTTACTTGTGTCTATTAAGGGTTACTGAACGTCAGAAAAGACAGGTTGGAAATAACTGCTTCAGCTTAGTGAAAACAAAACAATTGACACCACATCAAGCTATTGTCGCGCCATATTCCACATTTCCAACCCAGACAGAGCAGGATCCATCTGAAGACCTTGATAGCTGTCTGGTATTACTTTACTTTTGTCACATAGTGAGACATTTTCACTTCACTGGGAGAATTTGAAAGGGCTTCGGCTAAAATAGGATGTCTGTAATGTATGCATTTCACCAGCAGTCAGTTCCTCGGCTGGTGACAACAATGCGGGGAAGAGGAGGAGGAGGAGGAGGAAGGCTGAGTGCTGACTCAGTCTCTGCCCTGAGCCTGGACTCCCCTGGGACACAAACATTACTCACCAAATATTCTCCAATATGTTGTTACAGCTGTGCGTGGCACTCTGCCACCTTTACAGCACTGATAGTATCATCTTTTCTCCTGAAACTGTTTGTTTATTAATAACTCCCCTTGATCAAGATTAATGCATAAGCCTGATTCTACATTAGAGTGTCTGAATCCACATGCACTGCCATTGATTTGTTTGGAGTTTACCTTTACACCATGTTTGCACAAGCACATCACCACATGGAACCTGAGATGCAGGTGAGCGAGCGCACGGACATGTGGACTGTGAGGTCTACGTGTGTCCCTGTGTGTGTGTATGTGTGTGTTGTATTACTGGCCGTCAGCACCTCTCTCTCTCAGTGAGGCTGGCTGCTCAGTGCAGATAAAAGTGTGCAGATATTTCCCAGCTCTCACGCTGAGGCAGGCTTTATCTGCAGACTCTCCTGTTGGTTGTGTTAGTCCAGCCCTGGGTGATATTAATACCCCACTAATGAGCCCCTTCCTTGAAGGATCCGGAAACAATCGGTGGGTTGGGGCGAGGCGGCGGAGGGGCCTACTCGCTGAATCAGTCTTTCCCTTGTGCCACAACTCCCCTACGGCTTCCCGGGAACGCACAAACAAAAAGAGGAACGCAGCTCCAATCACATTAATCATGGCCTGTGGGAGCACCGACACTCGCTCCAGGCGCGGGAGAACGAGAGAATTACACGAGAGGAAGATGTGGAGGGAGAGAATGAGGTGGCAGAGACAATGGGCTGAAGTGCGTGTGTGTGTGTGTGTGTGTGTGTATGTGTGTGATTTTCCCCAAGTACACGGTAGGGGAGTATTAGTGGAGATGGCTAGTCAGGGTATTAGTGAATGCCTGGTGCAGGAGAACTCAACCATCTGTGACTATCAGGATCGTGTGTATGTGTGTGTGTAGTGTGTGTGTTGTGTGGATGACTGTGTCTGGGCTTTGGCCATCACCGTATCCTTGGATGACAAGGCTGTATTGATTAACCCTGATGATTCTGTCTTACATCTGATCAGCATTTCTGTGTGTCAGCATGCGTGCAATAAACAAGTGTGTGTCTGTGTGTGTTTATATAATGTGTGTATATTATGTAGGAGTGCATGTTTATCATGTTAATGGGCTTAGTTGCTTTGTGTTCGAATGAGTAATTGCATAAAATGATTCATTTTTGTTTATGCTGTTGAATCTGTGTGCGTGTGTTTGCGTGTGTGTGTGTGTGTGTGTGTGTGTGTGTGTGTGTGTGTGTGTGTGTGTGTATGTGGCCTTGGTTGCCACCAGATAAAGATGTCCAGTGCTTCTCTATCTGGTCACATCAGTATTCAGCAGCAGTGGTGCCAGCCTATTCACTTAAAGCGGAGCTGGGCACAATTAGCTGTTAACATTACATGGCAGAATTAAGCCAGTATTCCCGGGGGAAATTAAACCACCGGCAAATCATTAAACCACAAGCTAAACATTAACATCCATTTGCATTTTTATTGCACCTGAAAAGAATGTGCCAGGTCCATTATCTCTGAGAGACAGTGAGGGACTTCTTATTTATTATTGTTATGTTGTCCCGCGTGGAAACACAATGGCATTTATATGGTGGAAAGAAGAAGCAAACGAGAGGCCTTATTTTCACGCTCGCGTTTTTTGGTGTGTTATGATTACAAATTCGAACAAGGCGGAAGCGACTGGCAGAGGATACAATGACTTGTTTGTTATGCAAATCCCCCTGCTTTCATCCCTCCCAAAAATAAACAAACCCAAACAGATGACAATTTGCGGAGGGGCTCAGCTGAGTAAGGCCGGCAGTTTGGCTGTTGACAGGTTCTTACTGTCTGCAGTGCCATTGCTATTAAGAGTTTGAATAAACAGGCTTACGGCCAGGAACTGGGAGCAATGAAACATAAGTGGGGTGAAGAGGTTTGCGGAGCTGAATTCACTCACTCAACCCCGGTATCTCATTTTCTCCTCTCTCCTCCTCAGGTGAGCGGGATGTGTGGAAGCTCTCCTCCACGTGCCGCTCGCTCAGTCGGATCCTCTCCTCCCCACCCCCCTGCTGCCTCTGCTGCCCGCAACGCACAGCCCTCACCCGCCGACTCTGATGAGACTTTGGCCGGCCTCCGCAGGTGAGGAAATCAGGAGCTGTAATCCAGACTGAGACCCTGCCAGCTGATGAAGCAACACTCCCTCTCTTTCTCCAGACCGCTACAGGGGCAATATATGTCTGACAGACAAATATTGTCCCTGACACTGTGGACAGGTTTCCTCCTGTTTCCTTGTGACACTCAGTCTTTTCTCAACTCAAGTGTTTTTAACACCCCTGATGCAATAACAGGCTTAAATGAACAGTGTAATAATGCCCAGCGGGGCTGCTGGCCTCGGCAGCACAATGGCCAGATTAATGTCAATTAGGAATAGAGACACTGCTTATTCTTGCCTCTTTTACTCTCTCTTTCTCCAGGGGGACCTCATCGACCTGCTTTCACTGTTATCAAGCTGAACTCCCTGTCTTATTCTATCTCTGCCTCTTCTTCTTTGTCTCTCTTTCTTTCTCTGACTTTATGGCAGTTTGTATTTCTCCTCTTCTCCCTGCTGATGTATGAGTCATATTCAGATTAACTGAAGTTTTATTCTTTGCCTATGTTGAACATGGCCTTTATTTGCCCCCTTCAGGGAGTTCATATCCAACCTGAGGGGCTTCAGCTCCTTCTACAGTGGTCTTGGGGAGGCGCTGTGCAGTCGTGAGCCTGCTCCAGCCAACCACTCCCTCTGCTGGAATGGGCAGGAGATGACAGACAGGTAAGTCAGTGTCTCATTTGCCTCTAATAGGAGGGTTTAAAACACACTACCAACAATATATGCACTTGCAGAAGCACAATCCACACTCTAGCACACCCTGCAGCCTGCAAGATGGCCCTGCTCAGGTTTATTGGTTTTCTAAATGATCAGTTATACAAATAGTCTGCTCTGATTCTTGAAATCCCAGTACTCCAGCAGCACATCTAGGAGAGTGTAGGTGAGTTGAAGGGTAAGTTTACCCAGAGCTGATGAGCTTCACACAAGGGCCCCCCTCCTCTCCCACTGAGTGTGAGTGTAAATCTTGACTTTGGCTCTATGGGATGTTATTAATGTCAGGCGTGCTGTCACCTTCTTCTCGCTTAGTTAATTGCTGTTTCGATCGTTCTCTCCTCCTTCATCCAACATCTCCTGTGCACCCTGCAGAACCTCATTTGGTTTTCGCCATATTTCACTTCACCCCTGTCCGGTGGCTCCACACATCATAACTTCTTCCTCTCCACCTGCCCCGTCAGCCGGCCCCAATTTCAATTTGGCTTAGATAGTTATAGATATCATTCCTTTTTTTTTGCGTCTCTGCTTTGTAAATTATGTGTAGAATTTAATCAATGCACAGGCACACATTTCAGACGAGAAGCGCTGCAGGTTAATGTTTTACCCCTTGTTCCAGAGGAGGGCTGAGAATAAATTCTGAGCTTTCTCCAACTGCTGAAAGAGAGTCTGTCACGGTGACAGAAAAGACCTTCAATCTGAGGAGGAGACATCAGGTTGGCATGGGGGCAAAGCTGTCCTGAGGGCATGATTACAAGCTGGACCAAACAGCGCGATAGGAAGGTACAGGGAGGCAGGAAAGGAGACGAAATGATGGAGAGATTGCAATGTCTCGCGGCAAGCAATTCTCTGTGTCATCTGCGAGGGCATATGCCTGCAAATTCACTCCGGGTACATTTTCACTCTGAGATTTGTTCTGGATCATCTTCCATTATCCTTCCAGATAGGGACCTTCTCCAGAGCCAAATGTGGCATTCATTCTCATATTGTCTCATGCAGATAAATTTAGATTGGGTGTGCTGCTGGTGGTGGTGGGGGGGAGTAAGCGCTGGAGGGGTCGGGTACTGAATGTCTCCGATACTTGAGGAGTGTTCTTTGGAGCTAAATGTGGAGCTTTTTACCAGACGTGTTTACCATCCCAACCTGGAGCCAAGATCAGAGGAGCAACACTTTTCACCACATCAAAGAGCATTACACTGATAACTGTGATAACAGATTTGACGCTTTGTCGACTCAAAACATTAAATTTCCTTTACTCTTTTGGATCTAATGACAGTGTAAACTCATGCACGTGTGATAAGTGATAAAAGATAAGATGCTGTGTCA
Organism: Centropyge bicolor; assembly: GCA_037975185.1. NCBI lineage: Eukaryota > Metazoa > Chordata > Actinopteri > Pomacanthidae > Centropyge > Centropyge bicolor. The sequence continues at coordinate 6,331,802 of JBBMOC010000002.1, forward strand.
ACTGTGAACATTTAATTAGGGGAGTGTATGAAAATTAATAGGGGTGAGAGGAAGTCAGGAAAGTGGGGGGGTATTGTTATTTTCATTTGGCTGAAGGCATTGTAGTCTCACATTTCTCTTGTTTGTTGTAAATTGATATTTTATTTCAGCCTTCTTTTGCAAAATGGTTAATAGTAATAGAACACATTACAACAAAAAGACAACTTTCACTTGAAATATGGTTCATAAAGGTGCATGTTGCAACATGTTGTATTAGGGTTTTATTAATGTGCTTTTTTCAGGACAACGTACATTGATCAACATCAAACCAAAAGGCCCATTTTCAACTAGCCAGATGATAAATTAGCCATTAAATCATAAACACTTACGTAGATGAGAGAAATAGAGTCATGTTGAAGATAGCAGCTCTGTAAGGCTGCACAGATTTGCCTTGAGCTAAATGCTAACATCAGCATGCTAACATGTGCGGGATAACAATGCACGCTGATGTAAAGCAGGTGTAACGTTTACCAAGTCAACTATCATAGTTTTTCTTGTTAGAATTCTAATGTTTGTTATGCACTTCACACAATGTGCAGCTGAGGCTGATGGGAAGGTCATTATTTTTGCAGGTATTTGTTTAAAAACCAAAGTATTAGACTAATTATGATTTTGATCTGATGGTGTTGGAGGAAAACCTAAGGGATCGCCAAAGAATTTATAATTTAGCCTGAGGGTAACAGGAATGTCTTCAGTGAATTTTATGGCGATTCATCCAATACTTGTTGAGACACTTCACTAAAAATCACCAATGTCACTGTGAGCCTCATGGTGCTGCGAGAGGACACAAGAGGAAAAGTCAGGTGATCACTAAAGTCAGTAGAATACATCATCTTCACAGCAGTCCATCCTATTGTTGCTGAGATAGTTCCAGCAGGACAAAAGTGGCAGACAGACAGACTGACATTGGCACCCCTCCAGCCACACTACTAGCATGGCTGGATAGTTGTTTTTTTATCAGTCAAGATGAGAATAGCCCTGGAAATGGCTTTGCTTTGTTAATCCAGTGAAACATGAGGTGTGCCCCCCTCACCACCCTAATAATTTCCATACACTCCCTTACAGCTCTTTTTGTGATATCATCTAAATTTGATTCTGTTTTCGCTCAACATGACATTCAGCCAGAAGAAGTATGATGTATTAACAGTAACAACCACACTGTTTACACACCATGGGACTGGAGGTGTGATCAGGTGGTGTGAAAAGCGTCAGACTCCATTACGCATTCCCTTCGACACCAGGACTCCCGCGTCTCCTCTCCTTTTGTTGCTTATTCTGATGTGAGAGGCATCTCATTCAGACTGGACCTAACAGCATAGTAATTGGTGTTAGATTAGATTAGGTTATCACTGGAGCTAACAGATCTGATCAGCTCTGCCAGCAGCAAACAATAACACAGGAATGATCAGATAACAAACTGAGAGCTTACAGCCGAGACCATCGGCGGTGAAAAACAGTTTAAGGGTGAAACAAGCTAAATTATGTCTCGGTGAAATTATCAGACTGGCATCTATCATGTGAAACACAAACCTGCCTCGGCTCCTTATCCTCACTCAAAATCTCCCTCCCCTAATCCTCCTTCCTCGACCCATATTTCCTCTTTTCCTCTCTTTAATGGATCACACATCTCTCTCCATTATTAATGTGATAATTAGCAGTGGAGAGAGGGTGAGATCATGCCTAATATGAAGAATAAATAACTGGGGAAATGTAATTTGAGTTTAATGAAAAGTCTGACTTCAGGGAGAGCGGAAGACTGATGAATGGAGATGGCAGGTGAAAGGTGTGTGTGTGTGTGTGTGTGTGTGTGTGTGTGTGTGTGTGTGTCACAGGGATGAGAACAAAGTATGACCTCATAATTTGCACACACACACACACACACACACACACACACACACATACAATGTCACTCACACACATATATTTTTTCAAGGCTCTTTTCCCTCTTTCTAACCTTTTGTCTGAAAATAATTTTTCCCCACTTCGACCCATTTGCCCTTCATCTTTCCAACATTTACAGCAATATAGCAGATGACATTTACGCTGAGATATGACCTCTCACCCCCCCCCCACCGCTCATATCACTGTGATGCCTGGGGAAGATAAGTTGTCAATCCTGTGTTGTAGTTCATCTAAACACGCTTGTCTCATGTGTGCAGGAGTGGTCGGTCTCCTCCTCAGAGCTGAGACGGTGTGGTGGGAAGGGGTTAATTCCTGGCACTGCCAAGAGCAAAGAAACACCTGCAGGAAAGTTTGAGACTCACCAGCTCCTCCTCTTGATAACATAGACAGGTGTCAACAGAGCCATGTTTCCTCAGTTACACAGAGAGACATGTCAGCACCTGCCTGTAGGCTGGTTGGGCCTAAATATACCCTCACAGCTAAAGCAGGTCAAAAGTACATCTCCACTAATGTCCTCTCATTAACACCACGTATGATTAAAAGCCACTAATTGGCCAGTTTAATATGCATGAAATGAATGATCAGTCGGACTTTGTGTAATGGCTAAACTCTTTTGAGGATGTTTTTACCTCATGGTGTCTACGAGTTCAATTTTATGAATAAATCCTCAGTCATGTGCTGATAAAGGCTAGTGCTGAAACATTTGGAACATAAAAAGACTCTTTCTAAATGTATACGGTCTCCGCAGCTTTTATTAAAAGCATAAAAATATCTTGAAACATTATAAATGCTATTCCCTGTTTAACTATATAGACGTAATGTCTTCAGTGAGGGAAAAGTCAGTCCTTTGGTTAGGATCGAGTTACAAATGGACTTTCCAGCTCTGCAGATTGGCCCCTAAACTAAAAACCAGCAGAGCTGTCATTCATCTTATCAACACTAGATGGGGATAAACACCTTGCGTGGATTGATGGAGCAGTAGTCAGTTCATTATGTCTTCCACTCATGAGGCTTACATTGAGGTTTCTAAACTCGGTGAAGCTCTCGAAACAGTCATAAAGATAAGAGTCAATTTTTTTCTTCCTGTCCTGTCAGGTTTCCTGGACCAGGCCTGAAGCGATCGCACCCTGGAGCCGAGTCCCGAAGCAACAAGCCCCCCGAGCCAATCATCAGCCAGATCATAGACAAACTCAAGCACATCAACCAGGTGAGCTGTGTGTGCGTGCTGGGTTTTTGTGTGTGCACGTACCACTTCTTATTTTGTACCTGTGAGTTCTCTTGCTCTTTACAGTAAGGTTAAACACTTCAAATAAGCTGTTTTTCTGTGCGCACAAGCTGCCCTCTCCTCTGTGGAGGTGTAATGGTTTACCTCACCATTAGTTCTGCCAGTTGGTTCACAATTGGACATTGATTTCCATGCTGCTGCAGGTCTCACTCTGCAGCCCCTGTGGGGGTCAGCACAGGACGAGTGGAGATGTGAAAAGAAGAGACTTTGTGCTGTAACACGCCTTTCTCTCCCACATTTGAGAGACACTCCATTGACCATTTGTGTTCAAGGTGATGTCGAAGCCTCACTCTTAAAACACAATAAAACAGGAAACTTCAGAATGATCGTTTTATTTTGTGTCTCATCTGCGTTGAAAAAAAGGAGGGAAAAAAACTCTTGTTAGACACAAATCCAACAATGTGGCGAGGACGAGGACACAACTTTTTCAGAATTTCTGTGGGCGATGGGGGTTGTTGTGACGGACAGGAATTATGTCCTCCGTCCACAGCTGTCCTCAAGGCCGAAGCCCCCTTTTTCACTGTTGCCGTCGCCATGGAAACCACCTTTAGGAGTGGGTCGGGTGTGTGCAGAGATGCCTCCATGCGAGGCTCAAAGTCAGCCTCTGTAGGTAGATGTATCAGCCCACAGATCTGTCTGTATTTCCCGGTTCCTGGTGGTTGCACTTGTAGCTGTCAACACGTCGGATTGCCGCTGACCACCTACCACCACCACCACCCCGCCCCCCACGCACACACCATTTTCCATCTGAAAACTGTGTTTGCGTGTGTGCGTTTTTGTCTGCATGTGTGTGTTTGAGCCTCTGAGTGCTACAGGCCTGTCACAGTGGATTACAATCCCTCTCTCCTGTTTAAACAACCTGGGAGATCCAAGGAGCAACTGTGGACCGTCCTCCGCTCCCCCTCTGACAACCAGAGACCCTCAAGATAAATACAGAAGGTTGTGGTTGGAGACGCTGTAATTTTCTCAATTACTTTTGTTGTATTAGCTCATTCACGCTTTGTGCTAGGTGTTTCCTTATCCCCCACCCTTTCCAAAATTACCACCTGGTTCATAGATCTGACTCTAAATGTTTTATGCAGGTCTGAAGTCTAATTCCAGTTTATAAAAATGTGGGTCTTATTTTAATAGTTTTGGCCATGTTTTCTAATCGTTATGAAAACATTGCATTCCCTAAGTAACTCAGATCAGGGAACACAGCAACACTGCTAAAATAAAGCCGAGGGCGAGAAACACAAGTGGTCCGATGATCAGACGGATTCTAAACAATAAAGTGTTATGACAGAATCGGCAAAACACGTTATTTGATGGTAAAACTTTGGTATGTATGTTAGTTTGAGTAGACATTTTACTGCTTACATTTGTTTTCTCTCCCATGTCAATTCGGCTAATCTGGAAGTTTGCTTGAAATCTCTATGATTGTTGGACTGTTTCTTGTCCCTTCTGACTTCTTTTTAGAAACTTTGCAACATGTTGTAATAAACTGGAATCTTCCCTTAATTTAAATACACAGGACATGTACACTCACACACGCTAATGTAATAAGCCTTTCAAAACTTCCTGCTCTGACAGGGACAAACATTTGTACCCATATGATCACAAGCAGAGCTGCTGCAGTGCAGACTGTTTACCATGGGGATCAGGTTTCTGACTTTTGATGAGATTTTGCAAGATGAAGATGGTGAAATGAAATGACTGAGCTCATTGTGTTACATATATTCAGACAATCCCTCAGACACATGGACACAGTCAAGCTCTCGCTTCCTCTGTTTGTGTGTGAGATCAAATGCTCCCAGTCATCTAATACTCATTTCTCATTAGCTCCCATGCTATACCGATGACATGGTAAACATATATGAAGACATTTATGAGGTTTTGATTCTGTGTACATATACATTACGTCTAAAATTTATGCAGATTGACTATTCGCATGGGAGCTTTTAATCCCATATCTGATGACCATACAACAGAGTCAAGCACATTTCTGCTTGAGCTCCAACTTCCCTTTAGATCTCAACATCAATGGGCTGGATTAACATCTGACAAAAGACTGACTGCGCTTGATTGCATATTTCATGTGCAGTAAAACTGTTTATGACTCGTAGCCATTTGTGCAGAAATCAGATTACACAAATATTTTTGCTACAAATCATCATCAGACTGGGGTGCACAAAATAGCAGGAACGCCTTACAATATGATGCAATATAATACAATAGTCCTGCAATATTAACTTCCTTTGTGAAGTTTACAATATCAAAGTTTAGCTGTGCCTGAGAGGACTCACTCAACTTTATGTTAACTTTCAATTTATGGTGTTTATCTATCAATTTTCAAATATAGGCCTATTGTAAGTCCTTTCTGTTGTTTAGTCTAACCATTTGTATATTCATTTTTGAAATTTGCAGACATGTTTGAAACAAATGTCTCGTTGACTGCTTAAGTAAGAACAAGACTGAGAGTCTACAGCCACACCAGCAGCTGAAGCATCAGACTACACTTATGATTTGAGCTAAATGTTAATGTCAGCGTACTATTATGTTCACAATGACATGATTAACATGCTCATGTTTAGAATTTTTAATGTTTGCCATGTTCACCATCTTAGTGTATCATGTTAACTTGCTGACATGTGTTGACTAGCACTAATTATTATTATTATTATTATTATTATTATTATTATTATTATTATTATTATTATTATTATTAATATATGCATTTATATTTCACTAATAAAACAAAAACATCAACCTCATGGGGGGGGCTAGAGGAGAAGTCAGAGGATAACCAAATCTAGAAGGAGTCATCATCTGGGGACCATAAATGACACCAGATTTCATGGCAATCCATCCAATAGTAGGCGCTAGTTGGTGCTAGATGAAATGTCAGGGGATCAAAAAAGTTATTAGGACAAATCACCTGGAATCTTGAATTCTAAATTTGTGTCATTCAATCTAGTTAATGTTTAGATATTTCACTCAATCTATGAAAGTTTTGACCTGCTGGAACCATGACCTCTGACCATGACACCCTCTGTGCCTCATTTCATGACAACACTTGTGTGGTGGACCAAGCGACTGACACTGCCATACATATCTGCCAATAGAGTCGACTGATGTAATACAAAACTTAACTTGCTTTATTATCCTCCTAAATGTTTATTGACTATACACAGTATTTCATGGTCCTAGCCGCTCTGAGCCGGCATGTTGTAAACAACCTCTGAAGGCACTGGAGAAAGTGATGTTGCTTAGTTAAAAGCAGTTTTACAAGGTCTCCGCCTCCTCGCCAGTTGAAAGACCACCAGCTCTGGATGTTGCGAGTCTAAAAGCAAATGGACTAATTAACCATCTGATATGAGAGAGCAGGCCACAACTCACAGATAATTACTTTCATCTGCCCTGTTTATATGTGGAGTGTATGAGCACAGGCCAACAATGAGATAGTATGTGTAATGTTCCTGGAAGTCGACCAGTCGAGTGCCATGCTGATTAAAAACTGCAGTATTTCAGTCTCGTGATGGCGTCTGAGTATTCGAGCATTGTGTACAGTATGTTCAGAGCTGCAGGCTGAAGAATGTGAACGTTATTGTCCTTTATATGCATCCAGCCCCACATTCAGGACACGGGTCACTTGCACACGGGTCTTTACAAGTCCTCCGAGGCTCTTTTATCCTGCACACGTTTTCCATTTGAATGAACATTATTCTCCTTTTGGCTCAAACAGTGAACATAATCAATGGTTCTTCCAGCTTGTACTGACCCACTTTCTAACCACGAATCAGTCCCAGCCCACAGTATGTAAGACTATGTCATAAAATATAGGGGCTACTCTCTCCAACAGTAAGGGGAACATGGGACCCCTCCAAAGAATCCACTTCCTTCCAACTTTAATCCCCCTGATGTTTCGTTCCTCCACTCCTAAGTGCTCCGTGACGATGGCCCTGTGAAATGCAACTATGCAGCGGAAATGTGTCATTTCTCACGTTGTCAGTGTTGATCAGAGTATCAGCAGATACAGGGACAGTCTGGCAGGGAGAACCTTGCCTTTGTGCCTCTGTGAGGCTAAACTAAACACCAGAAGAAGAAGGAGAAAAAAAATTTCGAAGCCGGTCGCCTCAGCTTATAAAACAACGTTTTCTCACGCCTAAAGCAGCTGATGTCATGACTGAGCTGTAGCCAAGTTTAAAGTGAACTGTGCACTATAAATGGATGAAGAAAAATGGCTTTCTCCTTCGGTTATTGCTTCTCGACTCGGAATCTTTAAACAGTGCGGGACTGCGAGGAGCCGTGGACATTTTTGTGCATGCTTACACTGTGTAACAAATTCCTGTGTGAGGTCCTGCCGGTAATGCTGTGCCCTGTATATGCAGTGTGTGAAAGCTGATAAAGACAAGCTTCGGCTGTGACACAGAGCTGATGATATTATGTGGTGCCTGTCCAACAAGTCCCGCTGTTTTCTTAATAAAAGAAATTTGCGACTGTGACACTGCATTAATACTTTCATTGTGTAAAAACTTGACAAGCGAGTTCCCATGTGGAGCGACATATCTGGAGTCAGCACTCTTAAATTAGAACATATTATTTCAGTGATGTGTTCTTGTTCTGAGGAGATGAGTTTGTTTTTCAGAACATCTGTTTAACTTCCCAGAGTATCGGGTTTCTCCTCTGAACAACTAATCTCACAGGAGATGGTTGAGCTAGTGGCAAAATAGAGCAATTATGTGATTGGTCTTTGATTACAGAGCGTTTCCCACTCATTTGTCAGATGAGTTTGCCATTTTGAGGGTCAGGCCTCTTGGGATTATTCTGACAGCCTCTTCTTGGCTATCTGACACTCTTTGGAGGAGATACTTTTGAATACCACAGATATGAAAGACATCTTTGTTGAAGATTTTTATGAATCCCTTGCGGCGAAACACAATTATTTCATCATATGCTGTTGAAATTGCTCAGTCATTTCAAGAATAATAAACATCTTCATATTGCGTGCTGAAGCTTTTATTTTTTAGCACCTTCCTCAAATGTTTCAGCTTTCGCTTCCATCATTTTCTATCTCTCCCTCTTCGTTGCCTTTCTTTCCATCTCTCCAGCTGTGCTGAGTTGTGTGTGACAGACTCCAGCTCTGTCGCCCCTTCCCTCCACCAGCCCCCCCCCTCTACTAAACCCCTAGATCCCCCTCCTCTCCTCCCAGCTTCCCAGTCTAATTGAAGCCAGAACCTGGGAAAATCCTGCAGGTAGGACAGGAATCCAGGGTGGAAAATAAACCAGATCCCGAGCGCCACAAATTCCATCACGCAGTCTCACTTCCTTCGAGCCACCAGAGCCTGGGCAGCGTGTGCTCGACACCTCGTGCAGACTCGTACAGAATACGCTCTTTAATATATAACTCACTCACACACTTAAGCTCGGACAGGTTTTACTGTGCATACTTGCAGCAGTTAATCATGCACACACATAGCACACACATAGTTAGGAATATAACTTCAGCAGATACACTTCCAGCTCATATACAGCGATGGCATGTAAGCATACAAGTGGCAATAAAATAAAGCAACTCTTCAAATGCTCTTCAAAAGTATCAATAAATACAGAGCATATTGTATTATATTTACGGTAGAGCTAAAATGGAAGCTGCTTCAATGACAAGGCCAGCATGCGGTGGCCTTTTCCTACAGGGTGTGCTTACAATCAGACTAATAGACACCATGGGTGTCAGACTAGGCCTGCTGTTTTGTAAACTTACACTTGCTAACCTGGCCATTATGCTCGCTGCAGTCAAAGAGGCTGACTTCTGTTTGATGTTATTTACTGAGGGTTTTTGAAGCGTTATTTAATATACCCCCTCAGGGCCTTTGTCCTCTCGCCTCTCTCCTAGTTTTTATGTGTGTGAAGTACGACTGCTCTGGAAGCGGAGGAGGAAGGAGGGCCGTTATGCCGCCATGTTTGTGAACGGGGATAAGCCATGAGGGTTCTTTAAATGAAGTGTGACACCTGGTGTAAACCTCTGAGGAGCTGCAGGGCATTTGTGGAGGCAGAGGCAGTATCCCTGTTATGGCATCACACACACATGCTATCCTTTCACTTACCGGAGACTTCTGACTTCATGGTAAGTTTAAGATTTAAGGAATTATGGTTCCTTAACTTAAGGAATCCAACTATCACTGCCACCCCCCCAACCTTCACACACCCCTCTCCCACCCTGGCTTTCTCCCCTGCTGGCTGGGAGGTCAGACAGAGCATGTGAGGGCCCTTTTCCTCCCAATTAGTCTGCCTGCTAATGAGGCCCAACCATCCCTTCTCCCACTGCCACCCATTCCTCCTTACCTCCATACCTCCACCTCTCCCTCCCTGTCCCCTCCTTGTCTGCCTCACCCCCCCACCATCAGCCCTGAGGCCCGAGCCAGGGTCGCCTCTCTCTACCCACTCCACCCCTTTGCTCCCACACCACTACCACCCCACTGGGTGTAATTATCACGCAGCCGGCTTATAAAAACCCTGCTGCACAAGCCAGGCAGTCGGCTTGGCAACCAGGAACCACAGCACACACACACACACGCACACACACGCTGTTTTACCTGTGAGTGTGTGTGCGCTGTGGGCTTTTCATGTTCTCAATCTAATATTCCTTTGAGCTGTCAGGGAGCAGAGACATGAACAGCTGAGTCTTCCTGCTGCAGTCTCTGATGTGATCCACACATCCTGGTCTTGTTGTCACTGGGCACAGTCACGTGTTGCTGTGTAACAGGATCCCCCCCTCAAAGAGGTCAGGGGTCACACTTCCTGTTTCCTGTCTCTGCTAGGTCATCAGAGGGTCTCCCTGTGAGAGACCTCCTCTGTTCCTCCCTTTGGCTTTTGTTTGGGGCAGCGGTGCTCTGGGGGGCACAGCGGAGTTGAGGCTCCTCTCTGGACCTGTCAAAGTGTTAGTGCTCCCTGTCTTTATCATTCCCTCTCCTGCCTCCACACCTTTTCATCTGGCTGGAAAGCCATACCATGTCAGTATGAGGTAACTCTTGTTCTATGTCTCTCTTTTTCTTCTACGTCTCCCTCTTTACCCCCACTTTACTATTTTCCAGCACTGTCACAAGTCATCCTTTCCGGCAGCAGAGCAGCTGGTTGGAGCTTGTGCAAGCACAGACCGCTCCGCTCTCTGTTATACCCAACTGAGTGTCCACCAGCTCCTGCTAGGTGCGATCATGGGACATGCAGTGACGGTCTGCTGATGTCAAAAAGAAGAGTTTCGTAGCAACACATGACTCTGGGAACCACAGCGATAACGTGTAAAGCAGACAAACAGCAGACAAAAAGAGATTGTCTGAGGGGCGTAATCTGATTTAACAACCAGTGCCCTGTACAGGAATGAGACTTTTAAACTATTAAACCCCATGCAGACAATCAGCCATATTCACAGACATAAGTCAAGACTTTCATTTGGTTAGCCTCAAAAACGATTGAAAATTGTTGTCATACCAGATATATTTAATACTGGGGGAGCTTAACACAATGGTTTATTCTTCCAGAAGATGAACTGGAAACAATTTATTTAATCTGCTATCTAAAATGTATATAGTGAGTTCTTGGTAGCTTTCAAAGTTTATCCACCAGAGGAACAAAGTCCCTGCCAACATAGTCTAAACATTCATTCAGGTTTCAGTCCAATCTGGAGAAATCTGGAAATAGCCTTATGGGCTTAGTCAGAAAGGTGGAGTGGACACACGCCCAGTTTAACACAGGACTGGAGAGCTCCTCTTTTTCCTCTCTATGTTCTGTTCCAACTGGAATTAACATCAGGAAATTAATCTTGTCTGCATTAACTGTCTGAGGCTGGGCTCCCGTTGCGTGACATATTCGACCGCGGACAGAGAGGGGGAAAGGAAAAAAACAGAGAGAAGAACGAGAGAGCATAGGTCCCCCTCCTCTTTGCATTTCAGATTCAATAAAAGTTGAGTAATGAGTCGCGGAGAGAGGGTGGGACTGCGGGGCAGGCCGCGTCGTCCGAAACGTCGCTCTGCCTGTCAGCGTGCTGAGGAGCTTTCCATGACTCACTCTGTGGAAAGTGCCTCCTGTCATTCCTCTGCCTGCCTGCCTGCCTGTCTTTCTCCCATGGTGTCCCTCATTCATTCCCACTCTCCTGCTTTTCTCCCGGCTCTCTCCTCCAAATAGCATGTCTGCAAATTTGATACAAGCGCGGCAGCTCAGTGTACATGAGGGGATTAGGTGTAAGGAAAGTCCATTTCCTTCATTTATCATGAAAAATAGTCTGTGCTGAAAAGTCATGTGTTTGATTCGTCTAACACAGTGACCCGGGCATCAGCTCCTACACTGATTTAAAAATATACAATCTGCTGTACAGTATGTTTTTGGTTTTACAGGAGCTCTGAGATAAATAGAGGACTATTAGAGCCACAGTGTAGAATGCAGCAGTTTATTATTTTTAGACTAGAGCTCTGAATGCCTGAAGTATGCCTGTTAAGCGATAATATAAAAGCTGACTGATTACTTCTCTCACTTAAGAGCCAGTCTCTTTGGCACTATGCAATGAAAGCATAACTTCAGCTTATTACAATGTGGGCCTTATTTTCTTAGTTTTGACCACATTGCCTGCTGGGGACAATAAGATTGTATTGACCAAGTAAATCACTGAGACTTGGGAATGGCAATTGTGCTAAAATGAAATCTAACAGGGTAAAGAAACATAATTAGACAGGTTGTAAACAAAACCCCTGGTTAGCCATATTTATCTGAATGTGGAAAAAATGGCAAATAGTAAAGTTGTTCCCTATCAAACTGACTTAATGGTGAAATTTGACCTGCTGCACTTGCTGGAGTTGTACTTCTGTGCAATAAGGGATTATTGCTATAATTATTCAGGTTTGCTTTTAGTTTTACTTCCAAATAAAGTGGTTTAGATCATTTGGTTAAACTGTTGGTTTTAATACAACATATCTGACTGGCTAAACACTTGTTTCTTGCCCTACCTTGTTGTAGCAGTATTAGTCTGTTTTTCATAACTCAGCAATTGGCAAAATTGAATACGAGATTGATGAGAGCTGTGAGAGTGAACCAAAACTGTGAAGTTGAGACACATAAAACCAAAACTAAGAGACTAAAAAGCTCTGTAGACCCGACAGGAAATGCAGAGTTGCAATAATTTTCTGTGGGTTTGTCACTAAAGATGAAGCATTTCACATTACACATGATCATCTGAGCAGTGAATACAAAGGTATTGATTAAAGCAGCTTTAAGGCAGCATACTGTACGAGCAATAACCCCCAAAATCAGGTCAGCAGTTTTCACCACTATGTCATACTAAAAACAGCACGTGTTGACTGTGTGCATTTTAAGCCTTCAACTCAGAGCAATTATGGAAACCATCAACATGAGACGGTGAAACCATGGCTTTTGTAGCGAGTGTATGGTAAGCAGTCCTCTGTTTGGGAACCGGAGCCTTAAATTCTGTAGATTAGATTTGTAGACAAGATGTGTTGAGGCATTGATAGAAACATTCAGGGCAGCAGATTCCGTCTGGGCCGAGTCATGAGCAGCATGTCCAGACAAGTCCTGTGCGTGTAGAGGAGGACATAACACAGGGCCTGATCCCAATCACACACACTGACAAGAAGCCCCTTTTTCTTATGCACTTTCTGTCTTCATTACTCATCCTCTCCCTGCTTCACTCCCAACATCACTCATTCACTTCAACAGTCATACTGAGATATTTGTTTTCTTAGTTTAAGGTTTTGTCCCATATTTCTGTGATTTATAGTCGAATGTGAGCCAGGATCTTACTGTCAGCTCATGAAAAGGACCACAGCTGATGATCAGTGAGCGCAGGTTGATTTCTATTAGTGCAGGTCACTCAGTGGCTGAGCTCTGGGGCTCAGCTGCAGCTGTCGTGTCGAACAGTGACCCTGTGTGGAGTTCATGTCATGTGTGGGAGGCAGTGACAGACTTGTGGTTTCTGTGTCTCTGTCTGGGCTGGACTGCATTGAGCAATCGGCCACATGTTTGGGCTTTGTGTGCAGCCTTTGAGCCGGTGTTTCCTTGGTGTGACTTGTGCTTTTGTGTTGAGGGGAGGTGAACCCTGTGGACTGCGGGATGCCTTTCCCTGATTACATGTTGTGTGGGTCCAGCTGTCTGTCCAAGCCGGCTCCCGATGCAGCTCTCGAGACACAAACGAGAGAGAGAGAAAGGAAGAGTGAGAGCGCCAGATTTCCTCTCTTAATGGAAACATACTGAGCATTTCTCCAAAAAAATGTCTCTTTTATTTGTTTCCTCCCTGCTTCCTTTTGCCTTTGGGTTTTTTTTTTAATTGCAGAAGATTCCAGCCCAGAGCGACTTGAGGTTTCTCCCTCTTGTGGTAAATCTGGAGGCTCTTACCGGATCACGCTGTGGCTCAGCCATGCCAAAAGCACAGCGTCACTTTCGACACAAACATACATCCCACCCCTCCCCGCCACCGCAGCCGTGGCAGAGGCAGTCAGCCAGTGGGCAGAAGCCGCAGCTCCCTGCCACGGAGGTACTGCCCTGCCACCCCCCTGTGAAGAAGGGCAAGGCTCGCTGCTATGGCTCATTTAGGCCACTGCTATGATTATGCAGCCAATTTCTTTTTATAATTCCCCAAACCCCTTTTTTCATCTGCTGTTCATCTGTTGCTATTTATAGCTTGTATGTTCTCGATCCTGCTTCCTTTACACGTGCGTTTGAAACTCAGTTTTAATCCAAAAATGCCAAACTCCCAGATGCTGTTGTGTTTTTAGAAATGTTAGCAGCTTGTTCACCACATTTTGCTTCAGATGGAGCAGTTGTCACATGGTTTGCCATGAAATTTCATTTATGGTTCCGAGAGAATAAATCCAAATTACTTCCAGTGTCACTGTGAGGCTGACACTTATGGTTTGGAGTGAAACACCTCACTAAATCTTGGATGGATCTCCCTGACATGTGGTACAGACGTTCATATTCAAAATATTCCAAGATCTTTGATAATGACCAAATATCTGAAAAACCGACAACGCTCCCATCAGCCTCAGTTGCAGTCTGTATTTAGAGCTCATCAGCAAATGTTGGCATGTTAACACCCCAGCTGAACATTGTGAACACCTGCAACACATCAGCATGTTCTTCGTCTTCATTCTGACATTAGCATTAGTGCTGCTGTGCCAAATTGAGCCTCACAGAGCAGCTAGCCTGTCTGCAGACTCTTATAGCCTTGTTTCCTCCACCATCAATATACAGTAAATCAGGGGGCAGCATGTCTGTGTATGTGTTGAGAGTGTATGCTGGCAGGTGGTAAGTCACACAGACTGAGCTCTAAACAGGGGCACGACAGTTGCTGTCAATGTTTTTCCCCTCGCTCCTCATACCTTTTATTAGGTTTTGTTCTAAAATACCCTGAACCACATCTTTCTCTCTCTGCTTTACAAGCGTTTGTTTGCCTTTTAATTGGTTTGTGAGGCGCCCCTCCCCTCCTAAAGTCCAACTGAGTTGCCAGGATACAGACCATGAGAAGGAATTTCAGGACCTCAGTAAATCTAGGAAGGACTTCTGCAAATGCGAGCAAACACAATTCTGTCTTAAACAAAACAGTTGAGTACATTAAACGCTCGTTCATCACGTGGAGAGTTTGTTTCTGGGACATGTTTTAATGCTGCACCTGAGGGCTCTGCTCTGTCAACAGGTGGCGCTTTGCTGGATGGCCTCAAACAGAAGTTAAAACATTCCTAGGGATCAGCCATCCTGTCTGTGACTTACTGTTTGTCCATCCGTCGGTCCGAGTGACCAGGCTTTCAGAAATGTTGTGGTCATCCTGCGTGCATGGCCGCAATGTTTGGAAATGAATGGAGGTTTGTTAGGGAGCCGTGCTGGGAACAAGGTGATGTGTGTTCCCTTTCTAAACTTCAGAGTTTATGTCACTTGTAAAACCCAGATTGACTGGTTTGTATATGCAGGCGAAGGGAACAGGGTTGTTTATCTTCTGACTGACGTAATTCTGTGATTAGCTCTGGGTTTTTATACCTCCGCTCTCTGTCTCCGCACACACACAAACACACAGTCTGATCCCAGGCAGACATCGCAGCTGACCTGAGACAAAGCCCATATGAACTCAATTTTCTCCCACAGACAGCCAAAACAACCAAAAACAACAACAAAAAAATGCATGCTGACGTATGCAGATAGGAAGGAAATAAATAAAAAACAAAGTAGGAGGCAGAGCGGCGAGATGAAAGGAGGCTTGGAGGGCAGGCGCCTGGAATTTAGCACATCTGTTACCTTGGCAGGGCTCTCAATCATGTGTGATGTTGTGGAGGCTGAGAGATGGTCAGAGAGCGTCCGTGTAGGTTGTCTCCAAGCTCGCTCACATGTTTTTCACCCGTGGATACAAGGCTGGAGAGGTTATTTTTATTTCTGCCTCGCTCTAAAGCCACACAGCAAAAACACAGTGTGAAAGTTGTCTTTTGGGTTGACATTTTCCTCTCACTTTTAGAAGCTGAATGTGTAAAGCTTTGGCCACCTTTTTACACTTGGTCAGGAGGAATTCGGAGATTTCTTTTTTTAATGAAACTGCTTTACAGCTCTTGGACATTTCTTTATTATTTATGAGTTGATTAGTTTACCACAGTTCTCAATAAACACTTCTGGTATGTGTTGCACAACACATTATGAGCTTCTGTAAATCACTTGGGAAAGTATCTGAGTTGAACAACAACTGTTTTTACAGCCTTGAGGCCAAACTGGATTAAGATTCTGTTGCAAATAATATCATATTTCTGTTTTAAAAAATCACTACTTCTGCTTGTTTTAGAGCTTGTGTTGCATGTTGTTTTCCTTTCTTCATATTATTATCTGTTTTTTAGCATTGTTTTATCTGTTGTCTTATTATGTTGTAATCTTGGCGAGGTCTCCCATGCAAAAGAGGTTTCCAACCTGAAACAGGGCTTGACTGGTTCTAAAAAATAAAAAATAAAGTCTGAATATTAAAAAAAATCATATCAATTTTTCATTTCATCCAAGTTTCTCATTTTAGATCTTGAGGCCTTGACGTCCTCTAGGACAGTATGTTATGTCCTGTTATTTTATCCCTGTTGCCCTGAGACAACCACTCAAGACAATGATGTTTGCCAGTAACAACACAATCACACCAGTCTGCTTGCCCCACTGTTTCTTTTTCTACCAGTAAATTGCATGGAGCGGCAGCCACAACCCTTTGAATGAATCACGTTTGGACAAAAATAACAAAATTGGCAGAGATAGCAAAACTGTTTTCCTGCCTGGTGATTATAGTTAGAGTTTGGTAAATACCAGTGCTTTTAGATCTCACCGAGTTTTTGTCTGGAATTCCCCTCATACTGTTATAATCATACAGTAGGCACTCAGATCAAGAGACACCCCTTATTTATATTCACAGCTTTGTTAAACCATTAATGCACAGGCACATTCCGGCCACAGAGTGATTCATGTTTCATGATTACCTTTTACCTCCTCCTGTTTGTCCCACAGTTGCTGCGACTGGTGACTGTATCTGAGAAGCGCTGGAGAGCCAGGTCGCGCGGAGGTGGAGTGGACGGGCGGAGCGACGAGGGAGAAGAGGGATTTGAGAGCGGTGACTGTGATGATGAAGATGAGTGTGCCGAAGTGTCAGGGCTGGGGCCGCCACCGAGACGCAAACGGTTACGCATCTTTGCAGGTCAGACACATACAAAAAGGATTGCTAAATTAACTTTAACTGCGACGTGTGTGGTTTCAAATGAGCTGCTGTATCCACATTGATAACTTCAAATGACCTTAAATTGCATTTACGAGGCAGGCTGTGTAAAAATGTTGGGTACAAGCTATTAAGTTGTTTACGTTTAAGCCTGCTAACCGAATCGGAGCTACTTCCTTTAAAAGTGGTGGGTGCATGAATAGGTTTGGCTTCTTCTGCAGTGAGTCAGAGAGATCGCAGTCCAAACACAGGCGCTGGGCACAGCAGAGAGGTGTTTACATGACTACTGTACATGTTGACACCACTGTGACACTATGCAGCAGGAGACGCGAGACTTCCTCAGGTAGCCGCCTCACCTCGACCTCTCGACCTCCTCACCGTCAATCCCTTGGAAACGTCAGACGTGCTCGCTGAAAGCTAAACAAAGAACAAATGAAGCTACAAACTGTTGGAAGAAAAGAAACCAAACAGAAAAAGAGGGAGAAAACAGCCAGGGAGCAGAAACAAGGGGGTTCGATACATGGACACAAAGCCAACGCAGCTGAGCAAACACGGCAGTGGGAGTAGTCCTCCTGTCGGGGATGTTGTGGCAGAGATTTGGGTTCGCCGGGCAGGGAGCGAGAGCAGGAACCCGGGGTTAACACAGGAATCCTGCAGGGCCATCACTTCCAGCAGGCTGGGCCGTGAGAGTCTGATGCCCTCTCTCTCCTATTAGGCTGACTGTACAGTTCTGCTTCGATACACTGAGTCATTATAGTGTCTCCTCGGGCTCACCAGTTGACACAGCGGGAAATTAAAGTGCCCTTTATAGTCTGACCCCCATCTCGGTCTTAATATGCCCTTCATTTCCCCTTATCTGTCCTGTGAATTAGCAGATTAAATGTGCATTTAGTGTGTGTGCTCCTCATGAGTGTGTGTGACTGAGCCTGCAGGCCCATATAGGCCTGTTTACGCCTGTTTGTACAGAGTTAGCAATGTTTGCAGACCTTGGAGAGACCCTTCTCATTGGCAGATACACAGATAGCCGCTGATAGCCTGTGATGACCCAGCAAAATGCTGACCTAGCACGGCCACTCAGCCCATATTGGTCAAACAGGGGACTGGGGTTCAGAGGTCAACCTGCAGAGCATGAGGCCTAATGGCCTGCCTGTCTGTGCTGTGCTGCTCTGAGATGGACGTGGAGGATCTGGTTTCACAAAGCCCACAGCGCAGCCACGGTGTAGCACACACACATACACACGAGAGCCAGGGAAAGGTGACAGAAGCCACAACAACAAGGTGCGGACAGGACAGACGCAGGGCCGAGACCCCCCGCAGCTCAGCTGTCAGCCTGCTGACCACACGGAGGATGTTCCCAAGCGTGCTTAATGATTGATCTGTCCTTGCTCATTCTCTGCACAGATTCCATAACCTTCTGATCACTAATGCTGCTCACCCACAACACACACAAACACACACTCGTCCCCTCCCGACCGGTCAAACTCCACGTCGCACATTCCCCAGAGCATTCCAGGCCAGGGGAGCTATTCCAGGACAGGGACACCCCCCGACACCAACTCCACCCCTCCAAAGCCAGACGAACAACCAGGCACTAGACTGGTAACAGCTCACACACCAGACAGCTCACTCACTGACCTCTCTGCTGATGTGTCAGTTAATGCCACTATTTTCCAGGAAAAATAGTCAGAAGAGGATAAATGGGATCTTTTTTAAATGAATAGCTTTAATTTCAAAATTATTTGAGACTGCAACTGTTACATTTTAGTGGTGAGAGGTCTGCAGTATTCTGGTGTTTGGCTTGAACCAATTTGTCTTGCAGAACACCAGCATGCCAGCTATAATCAGTTACAACTTCACACATGTGATGGGGCAGAAACATTACATGGTGAGATAGTGATGATGGTCAGATGATTCGATTATTTGTCTTTAACCACATATGTATTTTTACCACGTGCACATTTTTTAAAGGAAGCCTATATAACTTTTTCTGAACAATTATTAGATCACGTTATTTGGTAAAATGTTGGATGACGATAACATCAGTTAACTGACTCAGCAATGTTATTTACATAGCAATATTTACCTAAAGTTGGCAAACATTAGTTAACATTAGCCACCAAAAGCTAGTGGTAGCAGCAAAACCTATAAGTGTACTGAGTTGAACAAAGGTTTGTTTTATGCTGCAATGACTAAGAAGAATGACTAAGAATTTGTGACATTCCTTCTTCCAAAAGTCACAGTCTCACTTGTATTTATTTAACCTTTGCCTCTGGAAGTGCTGCAGCACACGTTTTCAGAATGAAGGTCTTTATTACACTATCAAAACTATAGATTATATAGTTACATATTATGCAGTCAGAAAATACCTGTTGCTTTCAGTCGGAAGATCATAAGCATGAAAAATAATTATTTTCTATAATTATGTATAATCCCAAAATGTGTATGTGAGAACACTTAGAGTAATGTGTGTGTTTGTCTGTGTAGTTAGTTAGTGTAATCTGTGATACCGTATGACCGTCTTTTGCTCATGATGAGGGCTCACCTGTGTTTCCATGCTTTCATGCACACCTGGTCTCTGACTGTATGGCCTCTGTGGGAAACAATGAACCTGCCACCATCTCCATAAAATCTGCTCAAAGCCTCTCTTCATTCGCTCAACCTCACTTCATTTTTTTCTCCCGCTGTCACTTCAAATGTGTACAGCAATGTTTCCAGGCTGCAGCTTCACAAAAGGACCAACAAATATGGAGTAAGTTACTGTATAAAGTCCTATAACAAGGCCAAACTTGCCAGTGTGGTTAATCATTTGTTTCAGCTCCTGAAGTTTTGTTAAATAAGTGGCAACACAGTGATAAATATAGCCAATCATTCTCACAAGCCTTGAGCTAATGTTGCTTGACTCAAGTTAGTTCTTGAAACAAAAATCATTCACACTGACAAAATGTGGAAATAATCCACAGAAATGCCTCTTTTTATTACAGGAGTTGACCACTCAATTCCAGCCCACTTATAAAGATGTCTATTTAAGAGTCTAAAGCTAACTGCTAGACTAAATAACTTGTTAAAATGGGGTTTTGATGCAGTTTGGAAACATTCAGTAGTGTGAAAGCCAACAGTTGGTGGGCTCAGCCACGGCCCAGCAGCCCAGAGCTCTGCCTTGTGTGTTTTCTTGCTGAGCTGGACGGGCCTTCGCTGTGTGCTGTACCTCGCCATGCTCAGCAGGAGCGCCGTGAATAGGCCTCTTGTTAAGTTCCTGCGCTCAGACATTCGGTCACTGTGAGCACCGCGAAGCAAAGCTGCTCTTTTGGAAGCTCTTGAGCATTTTATCAGCGGCAGCGGTTAGCAAAATACAAAGTGGAAATATTCCTGTAATGTGAAACATGCGGCTTACGATGAGAGGCCGGGGCTGGGCTCACCTTTCAGGTCTGCTACAAATTTTGTGGCTGGAACAAAGGAGCGAGTAAAAGAAAGGAGAAGGCGATGAAAGAATGCAGGGAAAGAACAGAAAGAGACAAAAACACCTTTGATAACTCTAAAGGTTGATACACTGGGAAACCTAAACATTCTTTACTCCGTATGTGGGGCGAATTGACAGCCGTGCGTGCTGCCAATACAAGAACCTGGTATGTTAATTAACTGCAGCTGCGACCTCTGACCCTCAGCACCTGATAGGTGAGTCACACGGCGCCGGTCATCCACAGCAGTGTTTGCCACATGTCTTCATCAAAAAAGCCATAAGCTAGACACTGTTGACATTAGCTCTGGCAGCTCTGGGTGCATCCACCCTGTACACTGTTTCCTCCTCCTTTAAGCTCCATATACTTTCATAAAGCTGATTTTCTAAGCTGCTGCTCTCATGAATGTGCTTCCTGTTAAGAATCATCCACATGTGGTTGCCAGGTAGAGGGCCCGCCGCGTACCACAGGTTAGCGTGACACAGAAGGAAACAGGCGCAGGCGATGCAGATGTGCGAGGAGGAGTGCAGGTGTTTGGGTGGAAGAGGAATCTGGGTGCCCACATGGCCTGAGTCCTCTAAGGTTTTCAACAGCAAGCAGAGCCAGATGATACAAAAACATGCAGACTTAACCAAAGTATTACTCCTTGAGGTCTACCTCCATCAGGACTAAATTATCAACCAAAATATATAGAATAAAACGGTAAGGCTGAGACGGTCAAGTCCATTTTTTATCTAAAATGCTGACAGATTTATTATGTTGCCATCAGCAATGTAGAGCTGAGTCACACTAACTGAACATCAGTTACAATTTTTTAAACATGGGATTTGACTTGAAATGTTGAGACATTCTATTTTTAGCTGGGCCCACTGCTTAAGTCCAGACATGTACTGAATTTGGTGATCCCTCAACTTTCCATACAGTGCTTTCATCAGGTTACATTTTCTAACATGCTGAAGTAAGATGGTGAGCAAGGTGAACATCAGCATCAGCATGTCAGTGTTTTAACTGTGAGAATTTTACTGTTCACACTGCAAGCCTCAGTGCTGAATCCGGATTCATTACAGAGATCTTTGTTTGGCTGTTCACATTATTTTTCAATGTTGCCAATATCCATTTTGTCTGTCCATTGAGTCCATTTTGTGTCGGTCGCAGTCCTAAAGTCCTGACCCGCATAAACATGTAGGCCACTATAGTAAGCATATATAACCTGCTGTGCATTGGAAGCCAGCAAGTTCATGAGCAGATAATGAAGAGGACAAGGATGAAAAGATATAGAGACAGCTATTGTCAGCGCTTCTCCAGAAGAGTCTTTAGGCAAGACAGTCAGTTAAGGCGAGTGAGTGATCTAAAAGTCACATGACTTTTGATATGACTGTTTAGACTGAGGTTGCATCACAAACATAATAAGTGGCCCAAATCAGAATTGAAAAGATCAGATTGCATGTGATTTGTGCTGTTCACAATTTCATGAAAAAGTCAGTTCTGAATCTCATATGAACAAAAAAAAAGCCTGCAGTCTGAATGAAGCCTTAGTGTGCTGACATTAGCGTTTGACTCAAAGCACCACTTTGCCTAAGTACAGCCTCACTTAGATGCTAGAGTAGTTGTAGACTCTTATTATTTTATGCCAACTGAAATTACCAACCAGAAACATCAAATTATCAATCGAAACTCTTTTATATACCCCCAACACTGGAACGCTTTGATTGTGATAACATATATTGATTTTACCAAATATGTTTCTGCAACCAGTCATCTTAAGTGTTGCCATGAAACGGCATAATTATTAATTTTTTTTTTCCAGGGGAAATCGAAGAACAGATGTTTTTGCTCAGTGTTCACTGCGAATCAAAATCTTCATTCCAAAAAGAGATTTGGAAGAAGATGCCTACTGCGCTCATCCTTGGCTGACAAAATGATCGCTCTTCAGCCAAGAAGGATCTGTTTATCTTTTAGGTGATTAATGATGAACTTAAAGTAATGACTGTTTTCCCTGATAGATATATTTCTGGAGAAGTCTTTAAATAGATGCAAACCTGAAAACCATGGGTTAGAGGAGGTGTTGAAAGGTTTGAGGGTGGTGTTGGTGGAGAGACTGATAATGTGTTACATGCTGGAAGTGTTCTGACCCAATGTTCTCTACAGCCGTACCTCCTTGAGCTCATAAGCAACCTCTGTAAATTCAGCCAATCCCCCTCCTTCCCCACCTCCTCCACGCCCCTCAAAAAAATAATGAAGCTTGCCACCATCTGTGTAAACAGGCTTGGCTAGTGTGAGCTGCAGTTTCTCGCTCTCGTTCTTACTGGAGCCAGCCACAAGGCCCTGTGTGTCCCCAGTTATAGGGCGGCAGCGGAGGGGATGATGGGAAAAGAGAGGGGGGAAAAGGGAGAAGAGGAACATGGGGATGAAGTTACCCTCTTATTGGACCCTTGTTGGTCTTCCGCCATGGAGCTTTCTCAAATCAATCCGGGGATAAAGCCCTTAAGATTAGCCAGAAGGCAGGAAGAAGAGCCCTGGTTTTAATTTCTGTGGATACAAGAGACGACTGGGTTCTCATCATCTGCATGGGGGGGGGACACCGGTGTTTGATTCATTTTGTAGGCCTATGTATTTTTCTGTGTTTGTGTGTGCCTCTCGGAAAAGCGTTTGTTTGCTCAAGAGCTTTATTTACATTCACAGGCACTTTTTGGACGCACTAAATTGATTCCAGGCCCGTTCCTGGGTCATGTCCATCAGCTCAGCCACAGTCCACAAACACTCTGCACACAGCGGGACCATTCTCAAGGCCCGCTGCTCCACTGCTTGCCGCCGCAGTGACACACAGCAGCCATTTTGTGGGAATGTCTTAAAAGCCTGGTTGAGGGTTTGGGTGGTTTGCATTTTGCATGTTAACCCTCTACTTTCACCTGCATCTCCTAAATTCTCCTTCTATCAGTCTTTTTCACCCCGCGGCCTGCTTCCACTCCGTTTTTCCAGCCCATTCTTCAAAGTGACTCAACAATGCAGTGAACATTGCAGGAGTCCTGCTGTCGATAGACTCTGAGCTGCTGGAGGAAACCACAGGCTAACCACTAAAAAGGACTTGGATAGATAGTGAAACTGCTCAACAGGAGCTCTCTGTGTTTACAGTCAGAACAGCCAAATTGTCACTCTTGGCTGTATTTCTAGTCTGCCTTTCTATGACAGGAATGCAGGGAGAATTCTGCGTGTTTGTTGGGAAGGACATTTGCACAACAAACACACATCTCAATCTGCCAGCTATGTTTCCTTCCCCAGACTGACTGCTGGACCAAGGAGGAGACTGTAAACAGATCTGTGTGGGATGTCGGCTTCCCTCATTATTAAAAGATAAAGATAGTATCCCAAGAATGTGCTCCTCAGAGGCTCCCTGACCAGGACGCTCCCCAGGACAAACTGACCCACCGGTCACCAGCTCGACTCCGTTCACGACCACTCCTGCCTCTCTCTCTCTACGTCAGCCTCTCTCATACTGATAAGAACCACCATTGTTCCATGTCTCCAGAAGCTGCCCGAACCAGCCCTCCCTGCCAACCTCTGACCTTCCGTCAGGTCCGACCTCAGAGCTGCCGGGGTTACAGGACTTCTCTGTACACGGCAGAGCTCCCCACCCTGAACGAGCCCCTTGCCCTCAGCACAGAATCAACTCTTTGTATGTTTGATTTGTTATGGTTTTTACCCCTCTCGCTCACGCACACACTTTCCACCCTCACAGAGCCAGTGCTACTAGGAATTCTCGGGTTAAAATTTATGTCTCCGTTTCTCAGCTTTCATTCCTCTTCGAGCTCCTTCCCTTTCTCCTTTCTACAATCATATTAACTGTTACTGGACGTGGAGACTATAAATACATGGGAGTAAATCTAATTTGGACGGCATAGGGAGAGGCCAATGGGTGCAACATGCTGGTCATCCCCTCACTGACACCACCTCCCTTCACTGGCCATGTTAATTAATAGGTGTTGACTTGCATTTGTCCCACAAAGCCACAATTTAGAAAGTGTCTGGGAGGGTTGGTTTCCCCCTTTTGACAGCTGGCTGTATTCCTTTCTTATCAGAGCAAACCCACACATTCAGTACTTAGTTTGAAGTTTGAATTTCTTAGATTTAGACTCGCCACAGCATTTGTTTCCTTTCTTTTCCTCCCTGAATGTTTTCATTCTGTTTTGAGTTTTGTTAAACTTCCTTCAGTCTCCTAACCTCAATAAGCACTTCTGATTTGACCTTTCCTTTTAAACTGTTTAGAACTCCATTATGTCTGTCTGTGTCCTCAGTCCTCCTTGGCATCACGTCTCCCTGTCTTACTCTCTTGCCCTCTGCGTGGGAGGATCCCTCGGCCTAGAATAACAGTGAGTGTTGTGGAGGTTGGGAGGCCAGAGCAGCTCAGAGAGTGGGGCTGTTGCAAAGGCTCAGGGCAGGGCCTCCTCTGGGCATCCCGTTTGTCTTGGCCCGACATCCCCAGCCTCTCCGAGCGCTCCTGTGGTCAGCCTGTGGGTGTGGAGGCAGGCGGTCACATTCCCGCCAGCCCATGGACAGAAGGATCCTGCACCGCTCCCTCAGTTCCTTTCCAGCTCTCAATCAGCAATGTCACGGGACAAACAGGCCCAGTCAAGTCACAGAATGTGACCGGCAACTCAATAATCACAGTTCAGCTCCGTATCTGTTATCCTCTACAAGATAAGACCCAATTAATCAATGCAGCAGCTCCTATCATGTTTTCACAGAACCATTGTCTTCTTTGCAGCTGTAAGGGCGGCTCCTTGCAAAGTATTGTGCACGCAGACACCCACACACACCAGCCGCTCAATTTCTAAATTTGCTGAGTGCAATATTTAAGTGAATAGTTTGCTCTGCTGAGATGAGACCAGTGATAAAATATTTGCTTTACCTCGGAAACCATAATATCTTTTAAGCTGTTGAATCTTAAACCTAGATCAAATTTGACCAGCTTAGGTGTGTTATGTGCACATTTCGTCTGCCAATGTAGCAGCAATCTAAACCATCTCTCCCGTTTCATAAGAAGCACCTGTGTTTGGAGACTTAACATTCCACATACTTATCTGAACAAAAAAAGGCCTTTGTGCATAGCACACATGTAGTGAATAAACTGTACTGGACCATGAAGGTACACATTCGCCAGAGGGGTTATAATAACGTGTCAGCTGGCTACTGATGTGCACCTACTCCTCGAAGTAACTCAGCTGCATTTAAGAAACAGGCTCGCTGAAAATGCGAGACAGCACAAATGAACTGCTTCCTATGATTTTCTGCATCATGTAATCATCACCTGTAGTTGTGGTGTGCTGGAAAATGTGGCTTTTCACTCACTGTTGCAATTCTTCTACATACTTTGCTTGTTGTGACAACTGCAAACTGTAAACGACAAGCCTCAGGCACCAACACTGCTGAAAACAAACCTCCAGACTCTCTCCCCCTCCTTCTTTCCTCTGTTTTCCTCTGCACAGACAGGCAGATACACCACACACACACACACACACACACACACACACACACACACATATATACATGCATGCACACACTCCAGCCACTGTTTGACCTGTTGGGGAGATCCAAACAAACATCCGCTGCCCCTGAAAACCACAGTCTGGATTTATTTGTCTGTTCTCCTGAGGAATGGTCGCTAAAGAAAACATAAAGTTAGAGCCTGAATGCATCCCCGGCTGTTGACTTGCATGCGACTGAACCTACCTGCTCATTCATAGTCCAGAGCCTTAACATAAGTAATCAATGGGTGGACTGTTGACCTCTCCCCCGAGTCGTAACTCGAGCTCATAAGGCCACAATAAAGCTAGCAGGGGCACGCTAGCAAGGTGGTGTCCTTTGAGGAGTGATAGTCTCCAAATAGAAGGTTTGAATGGAGGAGCAGGAGGAGGGCTCAGCTCCACTGAAATCCACAAGAGCCCACGTTGGTCACATTAATCACAGCTGGGATCGTGGCTCTATTTTTAGCCGGGAGTTATCCATCTATTCGCCTAATTGTCCCTGCCTGTCCACTGTCCTGGCTCCTCCCTGAAAGGCCCTGAAAGGAAAAGAGAAAAAGGAAAACGAAGCTGAATCTGGATTACTTCTGTCTGTGTTTTCCTCTCTTTAACCCTCACTCTGTCTATACTTTGCTACACAGGCACAGGTGTTCATCACTAATGATACCAGGATATTATTAGTCCCAGGCCTGTGTAGGAGTGTAGGGGATCTAAGTTTGCATAGCGTTCGGTCCCTGTTGAGTTGTTTTTAAAGCCTGCAGAACAAGGCCCCTCTGTGGTGCTGCTCATGTCGAAGTGTTTAAACTAGCAAGAAAGACCCTTTTTTCCCCCCTCCGGTTCGAGGGATTTTTTTTCACAGCCTGAGTCTTTTTTTTTTTTCACTCACATTATTGCCGCTGTAAAGCACACCAACACAATGCTCTCCCACTTAGTCTCCCGCTTTTTCACAAACACACACGGGGACGGGCGCACACACCCCACTCAATCATCCGCACACACAAACACACAAATGGGGACGCGCATGCCCCCCGCCCTCCCTCTCATCCACTGTGTATATAAAAGCTGTATCGAATTGCACCTTGAGCTTAATTGGCTCGGCAGTACAGTGTGCCGCTGTCGACAGTGACAAATCGTTCTTTCAGAGCCCCGAAGAATGTCTGCCCACTGCCATGTCAGAGGACACAGGAGGAGAAAAAAAGTTAATTGTCCCCTGGCCGCCGTTCAAATGATGTCGTCACTGCAAAGAAATTCATCTGAGATGCCGTTTGGAGCTTTGGAGGTTTATTTATTTGCCTCCTTCCTCTGTTTAAGATGGTGCCTGGCAGCGTAGGGGCCTGTGGGCACCAGGGACTGAAAAGGAAGGGCCCCTCTCTCTGTGTTTCTACTCAAGGAGAGCAAGCCAAGGCTGTAGTCTGACTGCTCCTTCTGATCACACAGTGGTCCAGGTCAGCCACTTCCTCCCACTGGATCACTCCCACTGGGGAGAACAGTACACAGATCAGATGGGGCAGCTAATTCAATTTGGTGCTATCTGTTATTTTAGGAGCTCAGATGTGACAGCGTGCATGTGTGTGTGTGAGAGAGAAAGTGAGTGTATATATGCCACCATGACTATGTGAGGGAGAGGTATGTCAGAAATGCACCAATGTGTGTGTGTTTGTTTGTGTGTGTGTGTGTGTGTCTGGAGAGGTGCTCTGCATCTGGCTTGACAGGGGACAGCTCGGCTCATAGTTGGCGTTCCAAACCATAGAGCTGCTTTATTACTGATATCCTCCTGCCCTCTCTCATAACTCAGCCTTCTTATTTCAGTCTCCCTCACAGCTTTCTACCAGACAAAGGAGCACAGAATATGTCACACACACACACACACACACACACACACACACACACACACCGGGGGAGGAAGAGCTCTGCTCAGCGTCAGTAGGAGAACAGCTGTGGATGCAGAGCAGAAAGACAGCAGTAAGTAAGAGCAGAGCAGCAGGTGATCGTGAAGCCACTGCAGTGTAGAGAACAGTCAAACAAGGGAGTAATGTAGGACTCACAGGGAAAACTGAAGAGTAAACTTTAATTTGTCGAATAAAGGTTTTCCATGCTCTTACTATGTCTACACAGTGAAAAACACTGGGAGTTTCCCAGTTCAACCACAGTCTACTGTTAACTGAACAGCCTCATTGGAGCAAATGAGTTAAATGCTTTGCTTGAGGGCACTTTCACAGTAGTTGTGGAGGCAGAGGTGAAAGTTAAAGATGATAGGCAGGTTGAAGTCGAGGATATCACCAGTGGAATAAAGAGCAGGAGCCCACACCAGTGTAATTTTCTCCACACCGTCCCTGAAGTAATTTAACTATTTTCTCAAAGTCCCAGAGAACCTCACCGCAGACACACCACACCATGTATGATTAACGACACAGTGGAGACAAAAGTGTTATCCGCAAAAATAAATAAGAGCTGCATGCAGGAGGCATTGAAATCAGTGTCCCCTGACAGTGCTGCCAGAGGACTTTGGAGTCACTTAAGCCAACTTTAATGCATACAGTAAGTTTTTGTTCAAGGTATAATGGAATTTCAGCAATTTGTATGTATAATATTCAATCTAGAGAGTATAGATTTAGAAGTTGACCCATTTCATCAGATTTAGGGGATATATTCTGTTCCCAGAAAGGTAGAACTTTGCTTCTATTTTCTACATATAAGAGTAAAACCCCTGACTGTCATCTGTGATTCTGCTTGAGGATTTATTTTACATTTGAGTATAAAGTACAAGAAGCCAGTTTGAGTTTTTTTTTCCAAAACAGATGGAGAGGTCAAATGTTCAATTGGTTTCATATGCTGTTAATCCAAGAAACTTTTAGGTTGCTATTGTTGATAACCTTGATTTTTCCGTGGAGCATTTCCCTGCTCAACTCCCTCCCCGTGGTGACTACAACATACGGCAGCTACAGTGAATTATAAAATCAAGAGTAAAAATGATTACTCTCACCACTTTGTATTTTAAAACTGATGAGGTTCAAAGTGGCAACATCCTGTCATAAGCTGTAAATATGTCTCACATGTGCAAAGCTAAGAGGTTATATGGATGCCTATCTATTTTGGACTAATTTAATATAACAGCAACGTTTCCTTTTTTTTGAACACTCAAGTTATATTCTATTAAGAGAAGGCACACACCAGTCGAAATGGCTGTGTGTTTCAGATTTTGAGACATGATCTCACACAGCCTCTGTGGTTTTTATTTTTACTTTTTGTTTTCGGCATCTCACCACTCCACTTTTTAAAACTCACTCTCGGTATAAATATGTGTCTGTGTGATTCAGCATGTGTCTGCAACAATAACATGCGACATCTGGTTATACGTGGAGCTTGCGTTTCTCTTTCTCCCAATGTAACATTGTTTTCACAGCTGTGTAAGACATCATGCAAAACAAGGACAGACATACCACACATGTTTTTCAGCTTTTGTGACAGTGTTTGTTCTAATTGCCTCCATCCTCTTTCCTGCCTCTCTCATATTTCTCATTCTTTGTCTCCTTTCACTATCTCCCGTCCATCTCCTCCGTCTGTCTGCCTCTCAGACCTGGCTGATAACCTGGCAATGGACGACTTCACTTTCCAGGAGCAGCTGCTGACCCCTCGCTTGGCCACAGCCGGCGTCGGAGGCGTCTCTTCACCTGCAGCTCCGCTATGGAGGAGCAACCTGGTCCAGACACTCTCCGTGATGCTTGCTCTGCTCCTGCTTTGTCACCACTGACCAGGGCACTCCTGTCACCTCTTTCCCCTAGGATTCAATACAAACTCTGGATTGGGACAAACTTTTTTCTTTTGAAAGTTCTGGTTCCAAATGTAAAGTTCAGCACCTCGTTAAAGGAAGCATGAACAACAAAAAATGCTACATTTCTTTTTCTGTCTCCGCAAGAAGTTGTTTTGTTTTATTGGAAATCACTGGATGTTCTCAACAAGCCTATTAAAGCACACCAGATAAACCCATGGCGTCGTGTAAATAAGAAACTTGCCCTCTGGTCCACTCCCACTATGGTTACTCTAACTGTTGTGCCCTCACCTCCTCCCTGCTTTCATACTGACTTCTGTACAATAACAAAGTGACGAGGGCCCTCATCATCAGACAGCTTTGTCATAGACCTGCAAGTGAGGAACAGACACTGAACAGACCTTTTTAAATGCTCCCACTCCCAGTCGGCAACAAGTTACTGCCCTGCAGAAACGAGCTGGATGATGAACAAAACTTTTACTTCTCTCCTCCATGGCAGTGAATGATCTCCTGCCAGGGTTGGTGTGAACTCCTTCTCCTCAGAGACTGAGGTTAAACCTTTATTTAAAGATGCACTGTACCTAAACATGCTCTGTTACAACTTAAATCTCTCTCATTGTTTGTGTCCTAGTGATAGCTCAATCATTTCAAACTAATTCACACTCCCACCGTCAGTATTTCCTTTATTTTGTAACACTGATCATTTTTTTGAACGGCCCTAAGATAAAAGAAAAAAGACTCAAGGGCTATCATAAGACCTTATGTCTCCAAATTCAGCCTGATAACTGTACAGATGTATGTTTCTCTGTGTTGGTGCCATATTTACAAAAACATATTGGCATAGTTTATGAGAAAATGTGGTTTCTGGATTGAATTATTGGTTGGACTGTGAAGCATTGCTGCAAATTTCTTGCTTATTCTTTAGCACTGTGGGTAAAGCAAGGAGTAATATGAGATATAAATATGTGTAAAACATGTGTAAATTAATTTTGTAAATTTGGCTCACGTGTTCTCGAAGTCTGGCCTTTGTATTTCATCTTTGGTTCTTCTCAGTTTTGTATAAACCAGAAGTCAGATTTCTTTTATTGTTTGTTTAATTTTGTTTGGCTTTCAAAATGAAATGTGGTGAAAACTGGTTTCCATCTACATTGTTTAGAGCGGAGGACATGTGATGGGTGTTTTTGGAAAGAAGTTTGGAGAAGTTGAAGTTGGATCTGCTGCTGCCACCCAGCTGACTTGACAGCTGTGAACCAGACTATCCATCCATCCATTCACCTTTAGCTATGCTGGTTTATCCTTAAGGGTCATGGGATGCTGGAGCCAATCAGCTGATATTAGGCGAGAGGCGGGATGCAGCCTGGACAGGTTGCCAGTCAATCACCAGACTGACACATAGAGACAGACAACCATCCACGCTCACATTCATACCTTCAGGCAATTTGGAGTTGCTTATTAACCTTCAGCTGCAAGTCTTTGCACTGTGGGAGGAAATCAGAGCACCCAGAGAAAACCCATACAGGACAGGACTCCACACAAACAGGCGTCAGTCGACCAGCAGGTACCAGACAACTCAGCACATAATTTCAGTGTAACTAACAACAATAATGACGGCTTTGCTCCATTTAGGTGTGCCAGTAAGTCATGTTAGTGAGCCAGCATGCAGAGTACCAGGGGTCTAACACTGTAACACTGAAACAGAATGGAGCCCTAATTAATGTTATTAGTCACACCTCTGTCTGTCACAACCCATCAAACAGCCAGGGTCAGACCTTGGATTAAACAATGATAAAACTGAATGCTGTGTAACATGTTAATTTATTTATTGTTTTTCAGTTAAATATTGATGAAGAAAGTACAATGTATAATAAACTAAACATGTTTTACAGTTTTGTGGGGGGGTTTTGTTGACGTGTCTACATATGTTAATATTAACACATATAAGATGTATAAGGTTTTCTTATTTAAAGGGTGACTTCATATTAAAATTAAAGCTTTCAAATCTCAATATCTTAAGATCAATGTTAGTATTAACATATTAAATGATATTATTCATGACTAAATAAGCAACAGTCAAAGAAAAAGCCTCAAAAGAAAAAAATTATCTTTGTTCAAACAGAAACACCACTAATCTGCAGAACTGTGTGGAAGTGGTTTAGTCAGATTTCATTGACAGTAGTGTGACAACATGAGAAAACAAACAACTGTCAAGTTTGAATAGTGATAACTCCTGATTGGTGCATAGTATGGGACATCACCATCCTTTAACAGAGGCCTGCCCACTTCATACTAGTGAAAAAAGCACAGAGCAAAACATGACTGACCAAAATATTTACCTGTATAGAAAGTCTCATTTAAAGAGCATCTATGCAATAAGTGCTGTAGAGAGGAAAAGCTTTGCTGCACTGACCTCTGTGGATTGAAGGGTTCAAGTCTATTTGACTTCACACCTGACTACACCCATCATTACACAAGGGTGTGGTCAGGTGTGGTCTGTTGTGACCACACCCAACTGCGACGTAGCCTCGCACAGTCCTGTACAGCAACCGCTAAATGGCAGCACAGGCAGGATTTTCAGCCTGAAAAGATGGAGTCCTTTCAGTTGTTTGTTTTTCTCTTGTACAACAGGTCAAACAAAGATGAAGTGAGGTCACGCCAAAGTATTTCCATTGCAGCAACACGGAGATCAATATCAGAAACAAATTCAGTCATCTAACACATCATCAGTAAACGTCAGGTTTTGGTGTCAGTTCCTCAGAATCAAAGACCGGTGGATTCATCTTAGACTTTGCACAGCTTTCAACAATCAGGAAGTTATCCATTGTACAAACAACAGATGCCAGTGTGTACACTAACAGCAGCCACAGTAGACCAAACTGAAATGCAACATGTTTTGAGTAAGGGGGATGTTTTTTTCTCATGTGGAAAAAAAAACCTCTTATTGTATCATGCTATCTCTACTGCGCTCTCCATGCACATATAATCCACACATACACTAATTGGACATGGTCAGGTCCTGTCCTTCCTCCCAGTTAATTTCTGTTCCACTAATTTTAATCTCTCAGTGTTTTTCCACAGTTTTCTCAGTTCCTCGGTTTCTCTTGTTGCTTTTTCCTCTGGGATTTTCTGTCCAAATTCTATGATAACAGGACAGTAACACTGCAACACCCCATAATTTCACCCAAGATAAAACAACAATTATTGCAACTACAGCTCCCATAGGCATGCTATCAAAGCCCCATGGGAGGTGT
The DNA here is from genome assembly GCA_037975185.1 of Centropyge bicolor. Lineage (NCBI taxonomy): Eukaryota > Metazoa > Chordata > Actinopteri > Pomacanthidae > Centropyge > Centropyge bicolor. The sequence goes on from JBBMOC010000002.1 coordinate 6,364,721, forward strand.
CATTGCTAACAAAATGTTTATCTTTGTTCAAATGATGAAGAGTTGCATGAAGAAGATGCCCATTAAAGCCCTGCAGGTGTGCAGTTTTTATATGATTATAACATTTTTTTCAATAATTTCTGATGCAATAAGCCTTAGACCAGTGAGACAACCCCAATGAAGACTGGTGCTGTCTATGTGTTGGCTTTAGCATATCTACTGTGTCCTTTTCGATACTACCACTAGGTGACGCCAAAGTCAGAAATTTTCTGCTCATACACGTCGGAGCTTTACTTTAGTTTCATTAGGCTCCAGTCGCCCACATCTATGGATTAGTTCATATAGGACTGATGTTTTGCTCGTTGACTGCTGTCTTGCGTGAGAACTAATCAGGAATAGCTCTGAAAGTGGGATCAAGAATAAAGACATCACCTTCCTTCATAGCTAGCTAGCTGCTTCGATCTATTTAGCAACAGAAAAATTGCGACAAGTGTACATGAGACTGATACAATGGTGCAAGTTGTAATTTGACTTAAAGAAAGTTTTTTAAGTGACATATATTTTGAAATTTAAGACTCCTAGTGACCACGGCCACAGCTTCTTTGTCAACTGAAGAAGATGGAGGTGGGACAGATGTCACTTGCTACTGATTCTTTGGGGCAAAACTAAACAAAAGGCCCCCTCCCTGCAATAACTAATAAGGTAGGCAGGTAACATGAACTTGTGTCAGACTCAATGAAATAAGTGAAATTCATTGTCAGACTACAATGTGGACAAAAAACACCAGTGAGTCCTTGTTCTATATTTTCCATGCCTAGACAGAGCCATCTTTGTAAAAAATATGTTGTTAAAATGATGCAGATAAAATAGTACTAGCTTAAAAATCCTGGCTCTATGATGCAACACATTTTTTGAGGTAGTTGAAATTCATTCAGGGAAATGTAGGGTAGTCATTAACTGAGGGTACATTCACTAACGTAAACCAAGTTAAGAAAAGTAGATAAACCAAAAACAAAACTGACAGATTGGCAATTAACTTCTGAAACACCCCGAATGTCACATATTTAGACCTTGGATTTAGGGTGGAATACTCCTTTAAGAGCCAGGAAAAATAAGAGAGAAAATGGATGGCATGCTGCAGAGGTTATGAATAGGACACACAATGTTGCGAGTATATATGTTTCTTTATGCGCTTTTCACTCTCTGATCCACTTCAAAGCCCGTCATGAATCATGTAATTTATGTGTCTCTGGACTGTGCGGGTAGTTCTCTGACTCCTCAAAGCAGCATGTGAATCATGTGTGTTTTCTTTTGGATCTGTTTTTCTCACTCCCAGCAGATGATGAACCACTCCTGGCATAAGATCTGCCCTCTGCCCCCTCTGCAGGGTGTCTCGACATTGAATCCCATTAGCTTTAGCCCTGGAGCCACCTCAACCAGGTAACAGACGCTCATCCGCAGCTCAACAATGAAACGAGGTTCATTAGTCCTAATTGTTTGTGTTTTGTCTCCATCTTTAAAGCCTGTCTACTCTCTTAACAAGGCCAATCACTCACAGCTCCGCACATAACACGCCTGTCACTGCAAACACACTTCAAAATCCTGTTTCTGTGTGCCGGCGCTCTGCTGTAACTTTTCACACCCACGCACCCTCTGCTCCCCAGATCCAGATAAAAACACCATTGTTATCCAGCTGTGCTTTTCTCTCCTGAACTGGATTGCAGCTTTTAAGATGGAAAAGAGAGGCTGATTATTAGGAGATGAGCAAACGCCGGCTGCAGAGAGAGCAGCAACTCACCCAGGATTGGGGGGTGGGGGGTGGGGGGTATACTCTGAATGCTAATGCAAGGCAGGAGAAAGGGCAAACAGGCCTATTGAAATGCAGAGTTCACATGTTTTCTTAGGGTAATATTGGGGCAATGTTGAAACAGCACGCATTATGAGAGTGAAAGGTCAATTTGATGTTAGTCAGCAGGAACAGTGAGAATAGCTGACTATCAGGAATTGTTGCATTTTCCGCCTGAGTGATTGACTCCTTATGAATATGTATTTCAGCACTATTTCATGGTCACACAAAGATGTTTGGGCTTGGGTACCTTTATGAGCCCGAGGGGTCATCAAACAGTGCATATGAATTAAAATAACAATATAATTCAGGTGCTTGAGTGTGTATGGGCTCCGCAGTCCAGTCCAATTTTTACCAAGCTGGATGTTGAAATTCCTCTGGCCGAGAGAAAAGCCTGAGACATGTCACATCGTTCAAAGCTCATTCATGTCTAATTACCATGGCACTGGACCATTTTCTTACCTTTTGTTGGCCTATTGAGAGGAGCGCTGGGCCCACGCTCTCCCATGCACACAACTCCAGCATCCTCCTCCTGCTCCTCAGCAACCCCTGGCTTCCCCTGCAGCAGCCACAGTCACACAGAATGAATGGAGCCGCCTGAGGAATGTGGACACAAAGGGAGGAATGTCATTTTGCTGAGTGCCACCCCCCCCCAAACCAATGGACTTGTGCACACACACACACACACACAACACGCACACAGAAGCACCCCACAAGTCCAGGCATGTTTAAACGCAGGGGGTAAAAAGTCTTATTATGACTTCTATTTTAATGAAGGGATTTGCGTACATGACTGGGTGCAACACTCAATTGAAATCTGTATCCCATATTTGAGACAGTGTTAGAAAGAAAATGTCTGAATCTCTGCATTATCTGATTTTAGAGTGATAGATGTGTGACTATGGTTAGAGGAAAACATAGAGGTGACTCTGATGTGGTCAGCTGTGGTGGTTTGATCACCAGTTAACTTTTTACATTTTATTGATTTAACTGATTGTCTTAACAGTGAAAAATAACCTTAAATGGCTTTTTCCAGTGTTACAAGAAGAAACAAGTTGCAGGGAGGGCAAAGGTCAGAGGCAGATATAACAAACTGCTCCCGAGAATAGACAAAAGAAAACACTGGTGCAAAAAAAAAAAAAAGGAAGAAATATGAGTGAAAGAGGGGAGAGATATTCTTAGGATGGACGAGGATGTGGTGGATTTTAAGTATCTGTTGCACAGATGACATTTTGAAAGGTTGATATAAAGTATTTCCAAATGGAGGAACAAAACACACTCTCATTTCAGGACACATGCAAATACACACGTTTAGGATGGAAATTATTCAGCCTGAAAGTTAACTTGTTTTTTTGTGATGAAGGAACTTGCCGCCACAGTTTTTCCTTAATCTCAGTGTTTATCTCTAAAGCACATGCTAATGCTTTAACATGAGCTGTGATGTGCTCAGCGGAGGTTTTGAGCGATTTTTGGATTATTTCAAATGCGAGATGCTCACGTGGTTTATGTGTCAAAAACCAAATGTAGGTATTTCCCTTTTTATTTCTCAGTGATCTCCTGGTTCAGCCGGATTAGGTGGGTTATTATTTTCAAGCCTACAGCAATCGAAAACTATTTCTGACAGTTTCACAAATCTCCCAATCATTTTTGGCATCTCTGTCCACTTGTACAGCTCCACCGTGCTTCTAGCAGACTGTTTACTCTAGTTTACAGCACTGGGCTGTCTATATGAGAGGCAGCTGCATATTAGAAACACAACTGCCTCGTTGCTAACAGTACACAGCCTGACCTGTGTTTGTGTAAGGAACAGGCCTGTAATTTTGACTCCATGGTGACTGTAACGCGAGGCAGGTTTTAATCCAAGGGTTTTAAACAAACTGAAATCTATTGGATTATGAGGGCTGAGCTGAAATAACACATTTGGAGAAAATATGTCTTCAACGTCATGTGTTTTCTTGTTATGTAAATCACTGTCATGCATTACAAAAGCATTTGGAAAGCATGAAAATGTTGAATAAATAATGGCAGAAACATAATATCACGCCACTTATTCCTATGTTTCTCATCACAGACAACCTTCAATTGCATCATTTTGTGGATTTTTAACACAGGGTTTGGGGGTTTCTTAAGGTCCTTGTGGTGCTTCCAAAACAGTTGATCATCACTAATGATTTTACTCATTTTACATTAGGACAGTGAGAGAAACACACCAGCAGTCTGTTTAGATCAAAGGATTTTTATCTGAGCTCCTATCTCCACATTGACAGTAAAAGAAGATAAGCAAGCCCTGTGAAACTCAGGTCAAACTGGGGTCTGCAATGAAAGAGATTTGTGAGTTTGAGGACTTTGGGTTATCTAGTGATTCTTCTCCTAATGTCATGTGGACCAGCAACAAGTCTTCATGTTGTGCCACAGTGTAGCTCCACCCTGGGCTCCAGTCCTGATTTTCAAGACTGGTTAGCAGCAGCAGTCTAGACATTCTAGAAAGAGAGAGAGGGAGAGAGGGGGAGAGATCCAGGGTTTGAAGTGCCTGCTCCATGCTCCACCCCTGGTGTTCCTGTTTTCCAGGTCTTTGTCCCCGGAACTTGCACTCGCTCCTGGGTGTCCACTAGGGTTTTCTGCTCGCATCTGGATCCCAGTACGACCAGCATATAGTCCAGTGTCCTGTCCTCCAGAACCCACGGCCTCCTCAGGTTTGGAAAGAAAGCAAGGAAAGAAGAAAAAACACTTTCTATCGTCTCCTCTCCTCCTGGTTTACCCTCCCGTCGATAACGTTAGTGTGACTCTGAGATTCTTCCCTGCAGTTGAAAAAAAAAGTTTTTTACTTGTCTTGAAACAGTTTTTCGTCGCTTCTTCTTGTTTTTTTTTTCGATCGAGTCCGGAACTCGATATTTAACGCGCACATCCCAGCTTTGACTCGGACGACTTTTTTGCGCGGTGTTTCAGGCTGTTTTCGGGTGTTTTTTTTCTCCCCAGAGTAGTTTCAGAGGTGGCCTCGGAGCTGCTGCAGTGAATGAAGCTGAGCTGAAGCGTCTCCATGAGGAAACTCAGCGTGGGAGTCGCTGAAACTTTGTGCTAGCTTCCACACACACCTGAGCCGCTCCGTGTCTCTGCGCTTTGTCTGACTTCTGGTGCCGGTAGCTCGCTAGTTTGTGTTTTTTCGGCTGACACAAGATGAAGCTGCTGCTGGTGCTGTGTGTGGTTTGCACGCTGGTCGTGTTGTGTGTTTCGGCAACGGCGGAGCAGAAGTTGAAAAACTGCAACGAAGTCCGCGCTGCTTATAGCTCCAAAGGCTTCAACGTCAACGATGTGCCCAACAAAGGAGTCAACGGTGAGTCTTTCTTTGAAAACATTTATGTGTGTTTTAACTTTTATAACTAATGTAGTCCAGAGCAGGGGTTCCCAAAGTGGGGGCCGGGGACCCCCCGTGGGTCCGAGAGAGTCTCCTGGTGGTCCTGAAGCTAAGGATAACTTTAAGCTAGCAGCGTTAGCATAATGTTAGACTGGGTAAAGGTCAGTGAAGTTTGCTCTCTGCTTTTTACTCTATCATTGTTAGCTTCACCAGTCCAACACAGACAGTCAGCTTCTCTAAGTCATAACTCTCTTTAAAACGTTTTCCAGATGGTTTTCTTCAAGACAAAATCCTCTCACATGCAGTAAAGTTTAGGAGTCACTGACATGAAAAAGTATAGACGGTCCTGCAACAAACAGTAAAGCTGTCACTTTTTTTCCAAATGGACATTTTGTGCCCCTGTCAAAGTCTGTATGGAAACATGGTTAATCATACAGACACGGTGTCCTTTTCGTGTGTTAAAAGTTACAGTACATTGTTAAGTGTTGGGAAAGAAGCCATGGAGCATTTGGGGATGAGTTCTTCAGGCAAATGTGCGGCTGGAAACCCTCCACCTCTCCAGTGGGTAAATATAGTCCTCATTTAGGAAATACTTGTAGGTAATTCATAACAATAAAGAGCTATAATCAACACACAAGCTCTGCTCCCCACTGAAAGAAGCCAGGCCTGTGTTTATTTCCAGGCTTCCTTAGTCGAGAATCCCATGGCTGTGAAGTGCAGGCAGCCTGCAGTGATTTAGTAAACACTCCTGTGCATTGTGAGACTCCTCCCCCCCCCTTCCTGGGTTAGTCTGATTTTGTGGTTTTAACATATTTTGTGTAGGCACATGTTACACTTCTACATCTGCCGGTGCCCTATAGTCTGTCCGATGAAGACTGCTTGGAACTACATTGTAACTGCTGTGATAGTTGTCAGACAGAGGTGAGAAGGCAAATCAATTTAGCTAATCAGGAGTTAAACCTAAGTGATGGAAACTCACATGGGGGGGGGGGTTACAGTGAAGGCTTGAGGGGAGCAGGGGAAGGGGGTTGGGGTTTGAAATTCCACTGTGCCCTGCATACTTTAAATCCCTCCCTTCTCTCATTTCCTTTTCATTTTATGGTGGTTAAAATGAATATGCACACATATATTCAGACTCCTAAATTCAGTCCGATTTGGTCGCCAGTTTTGCAGTGGCTTCAGCATGACGTTGTCGTTTAAAGTTACAGAAGTAGGTCATAGAATTTGAGTTGGACACAACTGTCAATGAGGCCAAGAACTTATTTCTCCCCCCCTGCATTTCTCACAAGTCTATAGGTCCTTTTGTTTTCTGCCTGTTTGTCTTTGTGATGCTAAATGTCACTGAGAGTACCCCAACATGTCTGCATTGGTTGGATTTAATTGTCTTGCATCTCTGGGTTTTGAAAGAAGGACCTGAATGAAGGCAGTTTTATTGTGCAGGTTTGTGTGCTATACACACGTGCCTTTTCCTTACAATAGATTCCTGGTGTATGTCTGGGCCTTAGGCAGGACCGACCTCAATGAGCAGCTCTTTGTCATTGAAAGAGACTGAGATAATTGATCCATAGAAAGCAACACGGTCTGCTGTCATTAAAGAGAGTTGGGGGTCCCCAGAAAGCTAAAAGCAGATACAGAAGCTACGCACTCTTGAAATGTTTCATTTTCCTGTTGAGAAATGGCTCCAGATGTACAGTCTGATTAAATGTGTCCTCAGAGTTTCACTTTCCACTTTATAATGAGTGAAACTCCAAACATGAATTCTGTTCTTATCATAACACAGTCTGTGTTTAGATACAACCGAGTGTAAGATTGCAGAAGGGTTAGAACATTTAACAAATACCAATTGCCATCATATTAATATCACAATTTTACTTTCAATGGTTAAAAATCAAAGAAATCATTCATTGGAAAATGCTGCTTCCTTTTTAACATCTGCAAAAGTCGAAATAGTCATATATGATTCACATGTTAAAAGTAAAATAATTTTGTTCCACATAAGTTGTGACCACATTAGTGGTTGTGATCAGAATATTTCCACCAAAATAATGGGCTTTTTTTCTTACTCTAACCATAACTGTGCAGACTTATGTTGCAAAAAAGACATACTTTGAAAATTATACAGTGTCTTTGCCAGTTGTCGCAGAAGTAGATTTTGAAATGTTTGCCTCCTCTGATACATGCATCATAAATCAGATTGGTGGAATTTGAGTCTTATTGGAGACACAGGATTCAAAACTTGCCTTTTATAACCACAAACATCTTGTGTTATTGTTGGCGGCATGGCGATAAGAATGTTTGTTACCATTCAAATTACTGACGGGCTCAGCTGAAGCCAGAATTGAGATTCAATAAAGATGTTTCAATGTAAAACTGAAATGGAAATCCTGATTGCTTCGGCATAGAATTAAGCGATACAGAGGAACAGCATGCTCAGTTGGTAAATTCCTTGTTGATCCCATGGTATCAGTCTTTTACCACTCACATGGAAGCAGTTCAAGACCTTGTTTCCAAGTTTCTTGTCAGCTGGGTGATGATTTATTTGGGGTCTGTGGTTGAAATAGTTCACTTCAATGGGAGAAAAAATGATGCTCAGGGTACTAATGATGACAGGCGAATACTGTCAGTAGTCATACAGAAAGTAAATGGTGGTTTTACTGTCAGAATCTGATAATCGTAGTTAGCTCTTATTATTATTTTATGTTTGATACTGTGATAAATGTCAAGAGATATCTGCTGTTCCATATTTCCGATGTGGGCCAGCTCTTCCAGCTTAGCCTCAAAGCAGTGCAGTTAACACTGACCAGATCGGCATCTGCTATGTCAAAGGCTACTCGTTGCCGGGCTGGATGCTCGATTCCCCTTTTTGAGCTCTTCAAGCAAAATCTGTTTTGGTTTACTCTGTCAGGTCAGACTTGATGTCATGCTTCAGGTATGGGACAATGGCTGAGATCAAAGGGAAGAGGGTCGTTTTCCCTCCTTTTAAACAAGGAGCATCTCCTGCTCATAATCAGTTCAGTGCATTATGACTGCAACTCAAAGCGTGCATGACCTCAGAGCGTTGGCCTCTCGGTAAGCTCGAGACATTGTGCAGGCTAGCATTATGAGGGCTCCTTCCCCTTTAACCGGTGGCTGCATGCCCTGCATCATTACGGTTTGGGAAATAACAGGTTGTGTTATTGCTGTGACATTCAGCAGATAAGATAAGAGCAGGGAACTGGGGCGCACGCATTCTGCAGGAGCTTTTATAGCTCAAAGACCAATATTTGAGTGGCTCTGCTCTGCACAACTGTGGTCTGGCATTTCAACACCTGTAATAATTAACTTATAAACTACCCGCCAAGTATCTTCCTTGCTTCTCAAGGTCAATCCCATAAAACTCAAACGGTCTTCTTTCTTTTATGTGAAACACTGTGCAAGTCTTATCATTAAGAATCATTTAAGTGCAACACTTAGTCATTTCAAAAATTGGTTGTAGAAAATCTCTGAATAACTGTCGCTGCAATAATTGCCAAATAGAAAATTCTCATAAGAAGGCCCAAAGTGTCTTGCAGAAACCCACCCTTCAGGTTTTATAATTAGGGGACTAGGAGTCCAAAGGCAACTACTGGCATGCAGATACAAACTAGTTAATGTTGCTGATACTCAATCCCGCATTATTAGTCAAAGTAAAGTATTCCGTAGAAACCCTGAGTGTTTTTTAGGATATTTCTTTTGGGAGATAAAATTCAATAAAACAATGTAGAAATGCACATGTATTTGAATTACAAAAATTGTAACTGTAGGCTGCATCTTTCAAAGGACAATGTGATACTGTTAAATGCTCCTTTTGTTCTTTCTTGATTAGTACATGAAAGTAGAACAATCTTTTGAGCCCAAATTGTTTTTTCACCAGGTATAGAGGGATCAAACAGATTCCATTGTGTCATTTGAGAAACTGTCTTAGTTCTACCCATAGGTGTGGTTACAACCAATAATAAATTCACACATGCAAGCCTGACTCATGATAGTCATAAGGAATTACTCATAGTGCACAAAACTACACTTAAGATTAGACCATGTATGCATGAAAAATCATTTAAAACCATTACAGCAGTATCAAATGCATTAGTCTTGAATTGGTGGTTAAAGGATTAGGTAGCCTAGTATTACTTAGTGGTTTTACCAGCCTAAAATACTATTACAACTTCGACCTGAGTAATGTTGGAATCTGGACTTTAAAACTAAGCCAAATTGAAAACATTCATAAGCATTCTTGTATGGTTGCTTTGAGTTTAAATAGAAAGTTCTTTGTAGCGCAACAGCATTTTGTCCCAAGAGGAATAAGTTGCACAAACATTAATATCAATGATTGATTTGAAGAGAAAATTGAGAAAATGTGTGTGGGTTGAGATTAAACAAACACCCCGCATTAAAGCCAAAGCATGAACAGTAATCTCTGATAACATTCCTGAGCGATGGGATAGACTGTTGCAGCTTCTTGGTTTGAAAGTTATTCAAACATTTCATTTCTCTTGCCTTATTTGCCTTCTGTGAAAACCAGGGTTAAAATCAAAATGAATTTCTGTGTTTTGACATATTAGAATCTAAAATGGGAAACCATAATCATCTTAGCCTCCATTGCTGACCTCGGCTTTTGTTTTGCCTGCAGCAGGTTACCCGAGGATGTAAGGGTGGGGCTCCTGGACAATGATGCACTGGATATTTTTAATTTTAAGGGCATAGGTATTATGATTGATGTTGGACTTCCAAATTTAGCAGGTTTACCAGGAAACTGGAAAAAGATACATTGTTTGGTTTCTCCTCTGTGGTGGTATTCTTAAAAGCAGTGATAATGTGATGGTTCCTGTTGCTCTCTGCCCTGTATATGTGACATCCCCTCCCAACTGTTTGGCGAGCCTTCAGGACAATTGAGTTTCAGTGTCATGAGGTTGTGGTCTTGCAAACCTAGGGAGAACCCGGCTGTGACTTGTTGCGTCCAGATGGGCCAGAGGAGGGAGGGAGGGCAGCTGCACGTGCCTGCCAGCTCTGTGGTATCTCGCTGCTCTTATCAGCTTCCTGCGATCACAGCGTGGCATCTCTGAGATCAGGAGCTCTCGTGGTGTCCCGTTCTGCTCTGCCAGCAACAGTTGCCTTATCGTTGCTCCGAAACAAATCATCTTATCACAGCGGGCGGAAAAATCTAGACTGTGCACGGAAGAAGTTCAAGAATGGAACAGAAACTGCCTGGTTTTCTCGTTACATGGATCCGATCTGGTGGATGAAATGATTTTGCAACTCTAGACCCGATTTTGTTTTTGGGTAGCTTTCCTCTTCAGCATGTAGGACGGTGGAGTCTCAAGTTTCCCTCTTACACTCATTTAGTATGCTCCAAGTGTAGCTTCAATTCAATAGCAGTGTGTGCATGTGTCGACTGAGTGTCCGTAATTCCATTTCTCTGCATCCTTTGCTTTGCCCCCCCAAATGGCCAAGTGAGCGACAGATCAGTGGGGGGTGGATGCTGTGTGTGGGAACAATTGAGCACCCCCTTTTAGGCCAGCCTGCCTCCCCCCTCCTCACCACATTCCACACTGGACCACCAAGACCCACACATAGGGAGCCCCGGAGCTGGGAACACACGGCAACAAAGAGAGTGGTGGAGGGACAGGCTCAGGCATACAGAGAAAGAGAGGGGGGATTTGACTGACAGCAAAGAGTTTTGTACCGGGGCAAGTCGAGTTGAATATCCAGGAGAAATGGTGGGCCAGGCAGGAGCCAGAGAGTGACCGTGTGTGTGTGTGGGACACAGGCTTAGGGAGTCGGGGGAGGTATCTGGAAGCATGCATGCCCTGTGACTCATTGTTGCTCAGTCATACAGGCATGTACATACAGCCTGCTCGTCTTAGTCACCCCTGTGAGCACACGCGTCTGTCTAACACAATACAAGGTTTTAACACTGGTTTAACCAATTGGTCTCAGAGTGCATTTTGGCCACAGTTAGTAATAGTATCATTTGGTGGATCTGTATGGGTCCTCATCTGATGCAAACTGGCAGAAATCTTGATCTGGCTTTGTGCTTCTCTGTTCTTAATGATGAGGGGATGGACCCCTGAAACTCCCTGTTAACATGTCCTGTTTGCAGGTTGCGTTGATGTGTTTGAGATCTTGTTTCATTCCTAATCTTTCCTTTCTTCCTCATCCCTGCATGATTTCCTCTCTTTTTTCACCTTCAATAGTGTTTTTCAATAGTTTACTTGTCTTTTGCTGCCCTGCTCTATTCAGCCCATCTACCTCTCTTGTCTGGTGTCTGCTTTTTACCTTTGTCATTTTCTCTGTGCAGAAAAGGCTTTGAGATGACATGCATGCCAAAACTAGACCATGTCTCTTGTTAACACACATATCCTCATGGCTTTGTTAACATTTGTTAATGTTAAGGAGGATCCAATCACTCTTTTCACCTCTGATACCAAGTACACAAGAGTATTTGAGTACACCAGAACTTTGTATAAAATGAAGTGATGCACACAACATGAAAATATATTTGGCTTACAGTGTTTGTGATTGACAAAGTGACTTAGCATATTGTCCTGAATCACAAAATTAATTGTTCTCTCAGTGTCTGATAAAGCATTTTATAGCAGCATGGGCACAAAATCAGATCAGCATAATCCATGTTCAGTATATTAGTGACTTGTTTTATCACAGTTACTCCTACATTTCCTAGGACGCTTTCCTTCTGTCGAGGTTAAACATCACCAACATATACCCCATTTACCCCATTTCTCACCTCACCCCCTCTCCGTTGTTCAGCTTCTCTGGCGGCTCAAGTCCTTTTGTGCACTTGGTGCTTGGTGATGTAGTTTTTTTTGTCCCTCTGATATTCGAGCCTCTATGCGTCTCCTTTGTGTTGATCACCTTGATGCTGGTGTCACTCAGCCAGCTGCGAGGAGTGTGGCAAAGGGCCGCGGGCTCTGATCCCAAACTGCAGGGGTGGAGTGTGAACCCCCTCTTCTAGTCCACTCACCCACTGAAGTCATCTCGCCGCGTCGCCGCCACTGGGGGAGTGCAGTTATGATGTAGGTGTAACTCAACCAAGGTTAATTGATTTCCTATGAAGCCACAATGGGCTTGATGTCTGTGTTGATAGTCATGATCATCATTAAGATTTGTGTGACTCGCCAGAGGCCCGTGTGGTTAGGGCGAGCGGTGAGGGAGTGAAGCCAGGGACTTGCCTGGTTGTTTGGGCTGAAACCCCAGTGCTGGGTGCAGGCCAGATGAGCTGTAATCCCTGCTAATTACTCCCAAGGCCTACATCAAGACTCCCACTGACGAGGCAGTCACTCACACTTAGCTCACTTTTCCAAACTGCAGTTAGCTTAATAGGTTTCCTAATATTTACCTAATCCCTCTGTGTGCTGCTCATTCTTGGATTTATTTTCATATAAATTATATTGTTTAAGATCAAACCCTTGGTTTTTCTCCTTTGCTTTTCAAAAATGCTTTCTTCTGTCAAACAAAAAGTGTTAGGCAGGTCTTTGGCTGCTTCACATCGCTCTGTGAGTTTTACTGACGAGTTGATGCCATGTGTTAAAAGCAGGTCATCAAAACTCAAATTTAAAACATGAAGAAAACAATGGCAGACGTCCTACTGGCTGAAGGCCGATAAGTGAGGGAGGAAAGAAATCACACACATAAAAGGATCAAATACTTGGTTAAATGATGGCTCCAAAGCTGCAAATCATTTGGTCAGTGTGTTTTGAGGGTGGTTTTTGCTGGCAGAGAAATTAGTACTTATGTGGGAATGTGAGTCAACTCGCCAGGGGTTGAAATATTGTACATCATCGGAATGGCAAGTAGCTTTGATTTATTGGCACATTGAGTACATATCGTCGGGAACGGACTGAGCCATCCATGACTGAGGCCCATTAAACCATTGTACCGTTAGGTTTAGACTTTCTAGTCCCTTTGACAGTCAGCGATGAGTGGTTCTCTTCCCACCGCCTCTGCCGGTGTCCAGTTTCGGAAGGCCCAACAGGTATATCAGAATCTTTGTTGCCCTTTTGTAGCTTTGAGCTTCCAGAAACCTGATCTTGTACCTGACCTCATTCTGCCTGGGGGGGCTTTGCCGGGCCCCGTCCTGCCTCAACATCTGGTGGACTTCAGCTGCTTTTGGATGTCTGTTATAAACATTGTCAAAGAGCTCCCTGTCCTTAGGAGGGGTTTGCTGGCTTTTACTGGCAATGATGAAATGTATTGTTTGTGTGTTAAGTCTTTTAAAAGCTCTCGTATGTTTCAACAAAGTTGGATTCTTAAAATTCTTTATATGCGGAGTTGGAAGGGAGTGGTGTGGTGATTTGTTATGTGAAACATGCACATGAAAATGCATATGACGAGAGCACAAAGACCGTGTTCAAGTGTAAAGCCTCCTTAGACAGTCGAGTGCGTGGCTCTCTGAAGCACATCTTAAAGAGGACCTATTTGTAGGCTCAACAGTAGTCCGTTTCTCTGACAGCACAACAATGTTTGCGCAGGGTCCCATGGTAAAGCACTTGGCCTAAAGTAAAGAGTGTTTTTCATCTTCTCCTTTAAAGTCTGTTTTCATTTGTGTGCCATGAGTCAGTGGAAAGACGGAGGGCTGGTGTAGAGGGACAAGCCAGGAAGGTCTTTTGTGCCTCCTTTTTTTTCTCCCCCTCTTCCCTTCCCTTGTGATAATCACGCTGTGCTGTAACTTGTCCTCTCCGTTTGTCTGCAAAACCTCTGCCTGTCTCTGCAAATCTTAAACATAACACAGTCTCACTCTTTTTCACTCTTTCACTCACATTTCCTCGCACTCACACACACACACACACACACACACACACACCCACACACACACACACACACACACACACACACACACACACACACACACAGACCAGGCTAAAGCATCAAGGTGGAATCTGTAGTAAAAGCACTAGATCAAGCAGTGCAACTCTGCGGCTCATCAAAAGGCTCATAACCTAAAAGAAGGATGTGGAAAGGGTGAAAGATTAGGCCAGCTGTTAACATGAATCATTGCCTCCAACTCCCTCTGATAGATGGTGTTAGGAAAAGATTCCCAGCAGACTGATGATAGGAAGTATAGTTTCTTCATTTACGTGAAAGTGTTTGGTGTTTTTTTTCCCTTTATGTGTGAATCTGTAGAACATACAAGATTTGACATAGGCGCAAATGTTGGAACCACCAAGCTGAATGGTGAGGCTTTCACATGCCTCAGTGGCAGTCAAGCGCATCACCAGTGGTTGCTGTATTTACCAGAGGGAAGTCAAACAAGTTGCAGAAAGTTTGTGTGGAGCACGCTATGAAAGTGGCCGAAATTCAAACTTGTTCTGAAACAAACCACTTCTGTTTGAAGTATCAATTCCCCATAACTGTGTTAACATGAATCATGGCCTCCAGCTTTCTCACCGTTAGAGAGAGAACTTGGGGTTTGTTGGTGTCTGACCCTTTATTTTTGTGATCTCATTTCTTTGTTGCTTTGTTTGTGTATTTCTTGACCTCCTGCAGACCTCAGTGCTCATTTTGGGTCAAATGTTTACTGTCAAGTAAGACAACTACGTTCTACTGTGGTAAGATTTCCCAGTGCCCACTGTAGTGTGTGGCATTTTTGACTAATTAACACGGAAAGCAGATTAACTTTTCTAGATGAATGACCTCCAAGTCCTTGTAACCTTTCCACTTCACCCCGTTTGGTCTCTTTCTCTCATCTAATTTCCCATTTTTATACACTCGTTAGCACTGATATGTTTTCACAAAATGTTCTCTGCAGAATTGTGTTCCTTAATATTTTTTAGGCAGTGAGATGTAGTTCTTTGGGTATTTTGGCCAACACCTGAGCCTTCCTCAGCACAGTTGAATCAACAGCCTCCAACTCCTTGCCAAATTTCCACCCTGCTATCAAGAGACTTTATGGAAATAATTTCATGCCACATACACAATCTGTAATCAGAAGCTATATTTACCTCACATGCCTTGCATGCAGAGGTCAGAGTCAGACTGAGTCCTAAGTTTTTTCTTTCATCACAAGAGTAGTCATATAAATTGTGCAGCAGGTGAACTTTTTAGAACAGCCCCAGTGGTTGGAATTTGGTTTCTGACTTGTTAAATGTACTCTGGGAAGTGCAGGAGCAAGTTGAAACCCTGACAAAGCAGTGACCTGGGAAGTGGTGTAGGCAGGGAGCTTTTGTGTGGGGAGACAAAGCCGGAGATGCAGGGCCGGGACGGGAGAGGGAAACAGACAGAGCGAGAGGCCAGGGCAATGTTGTGGAATCTCCCCAGGGGCTTCTGGGTAAATGTTCATGGATGACAGCGTTTTGGAATGTTCACAAATGGAGAGTTTTAATTGGCCAGAGGCCCCGACTGGTTTAGTAATCAGAAATGGACTCTGGTGGCAGAAGGCTCAGATTTATGGATCCCAGTGTGTGCTTTGTTTGTGAGCTTGTGCGCCTTTTAGAAAATAATTCACGTCAGATAAAGTGTGTAAGGCTTAGCACTGATAAACATTTTAATGTGATGCTTCCTCAACCTGAATGAGATGAGAAATGGCTTGTGTTTGGGTTTTTTTTTTTATGTGGCAGCGAAGTACTACTGTGTAAAAAGCAGTCGACGAGACATGCAGATTGTAATGAGTTCTGCTCTGCCTCGTGCAGACATGCCTTGATTTCTCATCATAGTCGTGCCATGTGACAAGCAAATTTTGGCAGTTTGGTGTTTTGACAGCTGTGTTGTGGAACAGATTTTAATTCCTGACTTATTTAAGGAAACGTCTTTTTACACAGACATTATCCAAAGCCTTGTGGCTGGCTGCGTAGCTGAAAATATTCACTCCAGAGAGTGCTCCGCTAAACCAAAACTTCCTGCCTCATAAATGGATGCTGAGCATTGTTCTAAGTGGAGTAAATCTCTCATGTCACAAGCGGTGCTAGTGTTTCCTGAGCTCACCACTACTGAGAGGTTTCCTCCCAGTAGTAGATCCTATTATTTATGGGTGTTACTGATGCGCTATTTGATTGTTTTTTCACATTACGCTGTAACAGCTTTAGTTGACGCTGAATCATGGGTCAAATCAACATTAGCACTGTGACTCATCATGTGAGAGTTGTCTGCTTCCTAGTCAGCTGACTACATGCCAAGTGACAAACAACTGTATCAATTCTACACGATGAATGCAGTGCATATAATGTAGAAGAGAGCTGCAATGAGTGGTTGATCAAAGGAAAATTAATTTGCCGGTTCCAGCTTCTTACATGTAAGGATTTGCTGCTTTTCTTTGTCATTTATGATCATAAATTAAGGGTTTGGACTGTTGGTTGCAAAATTGTGACAAGCATTTTTTTTTTCACAATTTATGATTCATACATACGACTAAACAATTAATATATTAATGAATAACGAAAACAATCATTAGTTGCAACCCTGCCATAGTTATGTAGAATGAATTTATTATCACCAATAAACCAAAAGTAAGTAAGAAGGGATGTAACCCATGAGTACAAAATGAAGAATACATATTCAAATGTACAGCACAGGTGAATGCAGATGGTAGCACAGTATGAACAGAACTAATGAACACTGTACACCACACTCATAAATTTGTGCCCATTTTACTAGTCAGCTGTTTGCCCTTATTTTGTAGTAGTCAGTTGCTCTCTATCACTATAATGTGCATGTCTAGATGTGGTTCATCAATTTATTGGCTGTGATCACATGTCTTATTTTGTATGTGATTCTGTATTAGAAAACTATTGTGAACCTGCATAAGATGAATATGGTGATCCTCATGGGGGCAAAGAAAAAAAATGCAGACTCTAAAATTTTCCGAACTAGAATATCTACAAATAAGGAATATGTGAATGAGCAGTCCACATAGCAACCCTAGAACAAACTGAGGCAGACACTTATTTTTTATTGAGGCAAACATGCAGATGTTCAAGCAATTCCTGTAAAAGTTTTTACTACTTAACTTTAACCATTTAAAGTGATTGCCCACTTCAGTTACATCCTTTACAGGCTATAGGCTAGTTATGAGAGTAGTGTAATGTCTGAGTCATGGGTCAGCTGGAGCTTCATGCTAAAAACTGCATTCCACTGGCAGCGAGGGGCCACAGATCTACAGTATGTGTTGTGGAATATACAGCCAGACGTCCAGGTGAATGTAGCACCTGGTATATCTGAAGGAGAGAGCTAGTTATCTGTCCAAACACTGGGATCTCCTGAAGCTTAGCCAACACTAATACCTCAAAGATACTGAAAAGTAATGTTCATCGTCTTGGGTTTCCTCTGTAGGCGTTCAAGATTTGAAAATCCTTCATGACATCTGTCAGTAAAAACCCCTTGAAACATTCATTATAACAATGACTGTGCTGTCTGTCCTTCAGCTTTAAAGTTCAGTTATGTCTGGAGACGCTGAGCAGCAGTGAAGTGAAACACATTAGAGCAAAGAAATGGACTAGGTTTGGCATTGCTACCCACCATTTCGTTAAAACACTTCAGTCACATTCAGAAGTCCCCTGCCAGCACATTTCAGGCTCTTTTGACGGTCCTAATGAACTGAGAGCTGAAAAGCATTATTGGTTTGGCCAAAACTGCTATAAACTTGTCATTACTCTATTTTTGTAAGAGGCTCAAGTGTAGAAACAGAGAAGGTGGAAGTATCGTGCCGCCCTGATTATCTCCATATGAACAGGCGAGTCTCTAATAATGGTTTCCGCTTACAGCATAATTTTGTTGAACATTTTCTCCCTTTGCTGTGATTGTGCCACAGCCCAGGATACACCCTTGTGTGTGTCAGATTAATGTCATATGTAGATGTGTGTTAGATTAATCTTTGCCTTCAAAATGAACTTTAAACAGTTCCAGTTTTTGTATGTTACACTGGTTTTGCTCTCCTTAACACAGCTCAGAAATTTGAGAGCTAAATCGGGGCACAGATCTTAATCTCACATTTCATTGTGAAATTCCACACCAGGTAATATAACTTTATAACTAACTTAACTATAACTTTTTTGAGCCAGCAGAACATTATTATGTGTTGTTTCATTTCTTTTTGAGAAATCTGAAAATTTGACTCTTGGTATCACTATGTCTCTGCACTGATGGCAGTAAAGTAATGGTCAGGTTGTCTCAGACGTCACTGGCTTGACTCCTGAAAAAAGAGCTTGGAAAATCTGGCTGGGGAACGTGAACAAGACGCACTTTTCCCCATCCTTCAACTACTGCTGGCATGATGCCCTTGAGCAAGAGTCTGCGGTTGTACTGAGCAGCAGCCTGATGTGAATGTGTGGACGTTTGTAACCTTCCCTCCCCCTGCAGCTACTCCTCCAGGTTGTAAATAAGACTGAGCTCTTAGTCAGCTCGCCTAGTTAAAGGATTTCTTGTAATATGGGGGGAAATATCATATTGTAGGAGAGCACTTTTCCTAACTGTACTGTGAAAACTTTGTGGTATAAAATGGGACACTAGTGGCTCAGATACTGCATGTTCCTCACTTCATAGTTTGACTTTTGCACATTTTGTTTTTATAGCACTGAACTGGACTGATCTCATGTGGGAGATTCCCCTGCTAAACCCTGTTATACCCAGTTATGGATCCTTGAAAACATTTATTCCTTCAATTTGAATAGATGTGTGGGTTTAATTTTAAAATGTCACATCCTCCAGCTTTTCAACAAAATGGTGCCTTTCCAGAGTCGTAACTGAGAGCTGATAAAAGCAAAGCAGTTCGAGACTTTAGCTTTCAAATCACTGATTTAATTTTTTTTTGAAGACCAAATTATCAGAACCGTTTGAAACAGTGAATTACTGACAGAGAAACTAATTTGGAAAGCTTAAAATGTGACATTTTTGAATGAGTAGAGGGAATTCATTTCATGAAATCCAGATACGGACCACAACTGTAGAGTCCTTATAGATGAAAGAGAGAGACAAAAAGAAAGGGGTGATTTGAGCAGCAAGCTGTAACAGGAAAGAATTTAAGAAGGGAATGACTTGGAGAGCAATTGCTATCATTTTGGAAATGAAATATGTAGCTGTTTTGCAGCCTTTTAATCACTCCTTTCAATTGTGGCTTCAACTCATGTCCCTTTACTTTGCCTTTCACGACAGTTGACGAACTCTTACGCCTAGAATTAAACTCGGAAGATGTCATTCTTATGAGTGAAACTTCACACGTTAAAAAGTAACATCATGCACCACAAGTCCACACTGCATGACGGGATGAGGCGCAGAACAGAAAGTTATCCAACAAATGGCACCAATCCCATAACCCCCCCTCCAGGATAATTACACCCTAGACAGAGGTGAGGAGCAAGAGGAGAATGTTATGGCTGCAGGGCGTGCAAATTTACAACAGTGTCTGTGTGAGTAATGCTCAGTAGACTGGCTGCACTCTCCTTTACGTGTTACAGCAGGGAGCATAATATGCCAATTAATAGACAACCTTTGTATTCATAAGTGTTGTTTTGCATACTTCACACTGCTGTGTATATTAGGGGCTGAACTTTTATATGCTAGACTTTTAAAGATCAATCAGACTTGGAATATGTTCACACATTTTTCATGTTTTGAGCTAAATCAGCCCCAGTGTTCAGCGTCTCAAATTACCTGCATTCCACTGGGATTGAATTAGTATGTACATGGACTATGAGCGGCATACAGTTTATCATTTAATTATTTACAAATGTTGACGTCTGTGTGAAAGCTCGGGGGTTTGGTTGCAGTCGCAGACCACCAGACTCCAATTAGTGACAGACGTCGGTGAATGGTTCGTGACATGCGGTACCCCATGGCCTCCTTCGCAGCTCCCTTAGCAGTTTTAGTGATGTGTTGAGTTCAGAAGGGTACAGAAATAATCCTTGAGGGACTTTTATGACTTCAGATTGGAGTATAGGAGTGTGAAGGTTTTCTATTTATATCTTTTGCATGTGTCTGCGACTTTTACGGCCCGTAATTGCTTGTATGTATGGGTTTTTTTTTGTATGTGTGTTGGTGGTGTTATTATTGGAGTGATTGGACTTTGAGGGGTGAGTTACTGTGTGTGGTGGATGTGCTGGCTGGCGGACGGAGGGGGGGGGTCAGAGGACAGGACCTCTCTCAGAGGAGTGGCTGTTAACCCCTGACCTCGCTGGTTAAGCCTGCAGGGTGGTGGCGGTCGAGGCGGAGGTGGGGGGGCACCCTGAGGTCCGTCTGGTTCAGGGGCACATGATGGCAGGCAGAGGGGGCGGTGAGGTGTCTAATCTGGTTTTTGTCTATGAGGCGTTTTCACCTCCCCCACCATCCTTCCTCTGAGAACAGAGTTTGAGAGGCAGGACAATGTCAAAGGGAAGTGACTTATTTTATGAGCCATTTAAAGGGGATGGTGGTCTCCCCACAAAGGAAAGGCAGAGAAGCTGTGGAGAGCTGATGAATACCATGACACACAGTCACATGTTTGTTTACAAGATGCTACTCTAGCCATAAATGGCAGTTTTCCTCTTCTGAGCTCCACTTGAACAATGTTCTGACTCTGTGTCTTATTACTTCTTAAAGTACTTGGGAAGCTGGAGGGGTGGAGAGGCCCCTTAAAGGAACTCCATAAGACAACTGAGAGCCAGTTCAGCCATCACACATAGACTATTCATGCCAGCGATGGTAGAGGAATGACTGATGCATCGACTGACCGGCTCATTGTGAAATAGCAAGGCTGAAACATGTCACGCAAAGTCCGGCATGATGTTGATTTTTATAGGATTTAACTGCTCGTGTTAACTGTTCGCTCTCTTGTGTTCCAGCAGTGCCATTTTTCTCCCAGCGGTTTGAGAAATTGGCCGCCAAAATGTTTTCACAAAGTATGCATTAGCTAAGAATCTTCAGTTTTCAGAGACTAATCCTTTGAGCTAACAATGTGACATTTGTACAGACATTCCTGTGAAATATTGACCATCTCACTTTTATTTGTGTACTTTGGTAACTCAGGCTATTTTCCACGTGGATATGGCCCTTTTGATTGTACGCCTGTGCTGCGGGCAAGCAGGGGGCCCTGCTGGAGGAGAGACTGGAGGGCTGTTTCACCTAAAAGTTCAGTCTGTATGTGTGTGTGCGTGTGCTGCTCCCTGTACCTCCAATCATGCCGGTACAAAGAGCCATGTGTTGAGCAGTGATGTGATGTGTGAATATGTTTAGGTAGGGGCTGCCAACTATGCCTGGGTATGTGTGAGCGTGTGTGTGCGCATATGTGTTTCGGAGGGGGTCGGGTGGAATGGGTGAGGGTTGGAGGGAGAGAGATGAGTTTGGGGAGAGGACTGTGAGAGAAGGAGTGACTTGAGGCTTATTTGGACGTGATCCCAGACAGAGGGGTCCAGTTTGTGGCGCCAGGGTGCATCCCTCCCTCTGGAGTCACTACTGACCCTGCAGTTTAATTTTTTAACATTTTAGCTTCTATTTCAGACATGCAGGGCACTTCTATAACTTCAGTTTGATGCTCCGTGTGCTGAGGCCAATCTGAGATGGCTTGTGCTGTCTGCAGTGTGATTAGCTTAATAGTTCAGAGTCCTCAGAGTCTTAAAGCTAAAGGAAATCTGATCTATAAACAGGGATTTTCTTTCTCTATATTAAAACTATACATCTACATGTGTAAAATAACAAAAGTCACTAAAGCTAGGCCCTGTTTTTTTTTAATAGAAGTCGATGGGCGTTTCTATTACATGCACAGAAGGAATGAAAACAACCTCAAGATGTCACAGAAACAAAGCCACATCCACTCATTAAACACAGCGACCAGCAGTGAAGGTAGCAGAACAGTCCCACAGTCAATTATCGAACCAGAGGAACTGTGACAACCTGAATCAAAAATTCCAGCAATGTTCTCATTAACAAGTAACAGAATAAGAAGTTTGTTCATGCAGAACAAAGCAGGACTAAAAGTGAGAAATAACTGTCACTGTAGGCAATCTTAAACATATTCATCCACAAACAAAAATATAACACAGTTTATAGTTCAATTGTTTTGTATGCTTTAGGCATACTTTTTGTTGTGCCTTGGAGGAATTTGCTTAGATTTTTTATGATGAAATATTTTCTGTCTTAACAGTTAAAGTTAGGAGACCCAGGTAACAACTGTTTAATTCACACATAAAATTCAGTGTTTCATACAAGACAATAACATACCAATGAGAACAAGAATTAGCATTATCTCTATAGGCTGAACTAGTCTGGGATGTTTCATGGGTCTTTCAGTAAATGTTGGAAAACTATACAGGTAATCTTAAAGCTCCTGTCCATGTACAACTCGAAGCTCTGCAAGTAGCAGTAACCTGCGTATGCACACAGGCCTGGAGTCAGTGAGCACGAGCTGGTGGGGAAAACTAAACAGGCCGTTGGTGCCTGGATGCAGTGAAAGGATCCCTGTGTTCTCCTAAATTCCAACAGCCACGTTTAAAACAAAACATTATTGCAGCTGCAACTTTGCATTCGTCCTCCCTTGACCCTCCTTTCAATTGGATGTTAAACTTACTTTTGACAAAGTTGGCAGTTGCTGTTTTATCAAAGATAGTATTTAGGTTTTGAATGATGGTTTTGATTAGAAAAGTAAAGTCTCAGAGTAGGTTGCATTGAGGTTTTTGGTTTGGTCCAAAGCCGCATCCGCACTAATGCAGATCTGTTTGAAAATGTTTAAACAGTTAAAGATTGTCTGTGCACGCAAGCATTTTCAGAATACTTCTCCAAAAGTTTCCAAAACAGAAAAATACTTCATATCTCTTTTGTTTGGTATCTGAGGGCCACTTCAGCCAACAGTTTTTCACTGTTCCAGAAAGCAGCTTTCTGCTGTTTTCAAAGTGTTTGTTTATAGACCAAGCATTAAAAACATCCACCATTCACAAATGGATCACGTGACGGTCAGATGCCTGAGGTTACATTGAAATCATGCATATGCATTTCTGACATGCTGAAGTACAATCCATCAAAGACTGTTGCTCTCTTGCATTAAAAAAATGTGAACATATGTGGATGCAAAGCCTAAATGAGTGGAAAAAATGAGTGAGTGGATGCAGATTTATCTGCATCATTGTGCTCATGGCTGGAGTCAAAGTGGATGAAGAGCTAATCCTCCCCTCTTAAAAGTCTGTGTTTTAGAAGGACGCAGCTCTCGGAGAAAGCTACAGCACTGAACTATCAATCAGGACAGGGAAGTACCGGGATAAGGCCGGCTATAGACTGCTCTGAGCTGAGTGTTGTAATTAATCCACTTAAGTGCAGTTAAGGGGGTTTTCACAGCCAAGGTGCATTTGATTTGCTGAGGGCTGAAGTTGTTCTTCAATATTTGAAAGGATTCATTCCAGACAAAAGCATGAAAATGTGTTAATGCTGGATATATATGTGTGTGTAACCCCACTGACGTTAACAAAACCACTCTGTAGGTGTGCAGATTGGGTCTTCAAGTATATTCTTTAAATGCACTCACTTTTAGAGGCCTGCTGCTGTGTTCTGAACAGGACTTGTTTTTATAGTCCAACTGTAACTGATTGAAAGTATTTCATACTGATGTGACTCGTGATGACAGTTTCCTGGATTTAACGCCATATTCTCCTCATCTCTTGCAGGAGCCCCCTTGAAAGTGTGTCCGCAGGGTTTCTCCTGCTGCACGGTGGAGATGGAGGAGAAGCTGAGCCAGCAGAGCCACACGGAGATCAAAGCTCCCGTCTCCAGGCTTAGCACCAACCTACAATCCACCTTCAAACAGAGGCACGACCACTTTGACAGTAAGCAAACACACTTACACAAACAAACACACGCATTCACACTAGCCACTTTTCAGGCTACATTGTGCCGCTGGCTAGTGTCCCTATAGCAGCACTTGCATGTGTTGCACGATTTTTGACGGACGCTCCCACCTGCCAGTGCACTGCCTGGAGCGGAGACAGTCAGTCTGTGTCTGTTGGCCCGTCCACCTGTCTCTCAACGTCTCAGCTCCCTGCCTCATCGTCCCCCCCTTGCAGCTTGGTCCCCCGCTACCGGCTTCCCTCCCCTCCAGAGAGACGTGCACGCTTCCAGACGGACCACACACATCTTCAGATTTAGTCTTCTCTGTACTTCCTGTTCCTCTGTGTGTGAGCACATGTGTGTATGCCTGTAAATATTGGGATCAGGTTTCCCTGGGAGCGCATGGGAACATGCAACAGTGCTGAGTCACCAAGGAAGTGGGGCAGCTTTGAATACCTTCAGCCATCCAACCGTGCCACCACTGCAGTTCTTCTGGAAAGAAGCTTTAAGAGAAGAGGTAGAGAGGAGACGATAAAAACTTCTCTCAAACAGACTTAAAAATATGAATTGAATTTTAAAGTCTCTAAAGGCATTTGAATGTTGCTCATCGAGGGTGGCTATGCGTGTGGTTTGATGCATTTGTGTGTACACATGCGTGTCTGTGCATATGCGGGTCAGAGTTATACAGATCTTATGTGTCTGTGAAAGGGAGTGAGGGATAGTCAGTAATGGGGAGCGTGTGTATTGCAGCCAGATGTGAACAGGAATGTGACGTGTCGGAATGCAGTGGCTGCTCGAGCCGTCCCGCCCCTCTTTTTCTCCTCTCTCACTGCCCTTTGTCCCCATCTCATGCCTCACTCTCCCAAAAAAAAAAACCCCTCTCTTTGCCCCTCAGACCCTTTTTTCTCTTTCCATTTCTCTCTACTATGTCTCACTGTTGATAATAATTCACTGCCTGCATCTTCTCATGTCTTTGCTGCTTTCTGGCACAGCTCAGCTGATGCTCTCTGTGACACTGTTTTAAGGCTACAACATACAATTATTCTTATTATCATTATTCTGATGCTTAAATTCAATTGTTGGGTCTATAAAATGACAGACCTGAACCCAAAGGTATTCATTTTACAGTCTTAGAAGACAACCCCCATAGATTGTACATAAATTGTTACTTGATTATCATCTTTTTTGTTTTGTTTTACCGCTTTGATTTGCTGCTGATCTATTCATTGATTTGAATGAAAATGAATTTTTAAATTGTCCAATTGCCCACATTATGTATCCTAGTTTCCCAAAAGTTTTAGACAGTCCATTCATTTGACTAATTTAAATAGTTTTAGCTAATTTTGTGATGTGTCTTAATGAAATTGATCTTGTACAGCTAAATATAATCTCACAATAGCAAACCTCATATGTCCTTCTTCCTCTACATTAGTTAGTGTTTCATTTCTTCTGAGAGCATAGCAGTACATTGTAGTCAGAAAGACAGACCGTTTTTGCGGCTGCTTTGTATTTGGTCTAGTGGGACTACGTGTGAGGAAGTATTTATTAAAGATTTAGCAACGGATGTGTTCCACTGCCATTTTTAAACATCTTAGAGAGATGGCAAGACTAAAAAGGAGTTCTGGGTCTTTGATTTTGAAGAAGTGATACCAGAACAACCGTTGTCAAGACAATTTCTCTTTCTGTTTCTCTTAAAAGTAGCATTATCTGTTTGACCAAGAGGGGGCAGCCATCGAGCTGACAGTGAAACTCTTCTCTGCACCTTCCTCCCCTTTTGTGCCCCCTCCTAATCACTGTAGGCAAGTTGCTGCTGTCTCTGAACTGTTAGATGTGAGATCTCTTTACAAAGGCCTGCTGTGCTCTCTTCCACCTGGGCCATTAGACCGTCTCTCTCACTGGATACGGTGACAGGCTCAGGTTGCTGGCCTATTATTGTCACATCGAGACACCCATAAGGAGGCACTTCCCGTCGGTGAACCCGGCACAGGAAGTGCTTGTTGTTGTTTTTACGGTGACTGACGGAGACGGCCCACGCCGATGACATGAGCTAACTGCTAAGAGAAATGTGGTGCATCAGTGCATAAACACAGCTGCAACTGTACATGAAAACAGGCGCAACAACATACACTCACACACTAACAAACTCAGGAAGGGGTGTATGTGATTAGGCAGGCTCTCATCATGCGCCTGGAGCTAGGAGTCATGGCCAATTAAGACCAGGGCCAGAAATAGTTCTCCCCTCTCTGTGTCTCCTCACTGTGTGTTTGTCCTGGCCTCAGCCTGTCTGTCCTGTTGCACTGACCCCGTCCAGCAGAGCAACCCTATGTCTGGGATTTAAGCACTTGGATTAAGGCCCCTTGTCTCCAGACACACACACACACACATAACAAGAGACATCCATCGAAGCACTGAAGTCCAACAGCAGGAGGGACAGAATCCCATCCCATAAGAAAAGGGAGAAGCGCAGGGACTAATTGGCACAAATAGGATGCAATTACTGCCTGGGCTGGGATTGGGAGGAGCAGAGTTTATAGGGACACGGGTGGGGGTGCAGGGGGAGAGGGAGAAGCTCCTTGGAGGAGGAAGTAGGAGGGGAGGAGTGGGAGGAGATCGGTCAGCTCCTCTGTTCCCGTGATGGATTGGGCCTAAGATCATCGCTCATAATTTAGGGCCTTCCCTGCAACATGTGGAAATGATGACCGGGTGAGGGGAGGGAGGAAGGAAAAGACAGACACTCACAGAGGCAAAAGTTGTCCTTCTTCCTTACATTTCGCCACAGCTTACACTTACTCCCATCTAACCTTTCACCTAGATTCTCTCAGACCATTGGCTGAGCGACAGGCGCATTTTTTAATGGAAAAATCCTGAGGGAGCGCTCAGCTCCTCGGCCTGTTGGCAGACGGCTGTGTGTCATAAACTGTTTTTAATGACAATGCAAGATGCCTGTGTAATGCTGCTCATACTTCAGACCCTTGGCTTGGGCCAAAGAGCCTCCACCTCCCCCCTCACCCCCCCTGCTGCCACTGCTTGCACACACCCAGCACAGACCACTCTCTTTTTAACCAGTGGGTTTGTCCAAACTCATTACAGGGCTTATCTGTTTAGCATATAGGCATTAACGCTCTAATAAACTGTAGAAAGGAAATAGAGAAGTTTAAGCTTGCCCTCCTGCTTCATGCCTCTTCCTCCTCCTCTTCACCTCCTCTGTCTCCTTTAACTGACTTTAAACTTGTGGCAACTATGACATTCCAGTGGTGGGGGTGGACCTTTTGTTTTACTCTCTGTCAATGAAGCGTGGAACTTGGTGCCCTCTCCCCTGGCTTTGTGTGTGTGTGTGTGTTGGATGGGAAAGGGGGGGAGCAATGATGATGGGGAGGTAAATGGAGGGGCTGCAGTGTTTCCGGTATCCTTGGCGACACAGTGGGGATTTGGAGTTAAAAAAGCCCTCAACTTAACCCGCCCTAAGCCACCCTCACCCCTCCCCTACCTCATTTTTTCTTTTTAGTGTGTCAATCTGAAGTGGAAGTGACAGCGCTACTTGGGGACTGTGTGTGTGCGTGTATGCGTGCGTGCGTACTGGTGGCAGGGAGCGTTTAGTGACTCCCCCTGTGAGAGCATGGGAACTTTACATTTCAAAGCCAAGCAGAGGGCACCCAGAGAAACTGCAGTAGGCAGGACAGAGGTTTTGTGAGCACGGGGCAGCGAGGGGGAGATGGAGAGTGGATGAAAAAAAGAGAGATGAGTGAAAGGGGGTGAGTGTATGCTTGCATGCATGTGAGACTGAAGGTGAAGCATTTTTCAGAGACTCTGAGGAATTCTCATTTTGTTCAGATTAAGAAAGTTGGGGGGCGAGGAGGGCGGTGTCCGTGGGAGAGGGGTGGGGGGCTGGATTATTGGGGGTGGGGGAAAGAGGCAAGGGGGGTGATGGACATTCCTCAGGATGAAGTAGGTCATTGTTCCCTGTCTCTAGTGAAGAGAGCTCTCTGAAGGAACTGATGAAGTGAAAGCAG